>JAOXJK010000032.1:54109867-54143741 GCA_025774025.1 Xenus cinereus | reverse complement strand
CACGTTAAACTCTGCCAGACTCACCTTCTGTTCAGTTTGCTCCCTCTACATTGTGTATTAAATATTGGCACCGTACTATAAATGTTTGATTACCAACTGTCATAAAATACAAATGCCTCCTTTCATCTGTAATTTTGACAAAAATGATTAATGAAATATTTCCAGAAGTTTTTCCTGTCGATCTTTGGGGGGGGGATCAGGGGTGGGGAGGGCGTGGTGTTGGTTATAGATCTTGGCACACTATTCAAAATGACATCGAAGTACATAACAGAGGAAATACTAAGCTCCAATTCATCCATCCTATTCATTTAGATGTTTTCTGCTTGCAGAAATGTGTGATCACAATTTCAAACTGATTTCTGTCAGCTTAAACTAAACCTAAACAGTGTTGTATTGGATGCACTGAGGAACTGTGGTTGGCTGAATAAGAGCCAAAGCATTTTTCTGTTTTCCAGTTGGGTAGCTATGCTAATACTTCTGCTATGAAAATAGTGTCTGCCAATGTAGGAGAAGCTTAGAGGTTTTGGACAGGTACATTTACAGTTTTGTTTGGAGTTGGAAAGGAAGGAGATATTCAAAGTACATTTAATTAAAAAACCACAGGTATCCTCTTGAATCTCCACTGCTCTGGCACCTGCCTCAAGAGGAGACCTGGAACAAACCACTGTCCTGCAAATATTCCCTATTATTTCTATATCTGGCCCAGATTTCATCTGTGGCTAAATAGGTTCATCTGTGCAGGCTCTGAATAAGAAGCGAGTGAAGGCAAGACCCCCCTGTTTGCAGTGCCCAGACTCTGCCTTCTTCTGCAGCAAAAGGAACAACAACCTGCAGCAGCCGCTGGAGCCAAAGCCATCAGTCCTGCTTGGAAAAGCAGAAATTATTTTTTCCTACGCAGCAGTTGCAGTTCAGTCCCTAAGCACACGCTGGCAAAAGGCCCTGTGGTAAATTTTGAATGAGGAATAATGTAAAGCTTTTATAGATCCTTCTGGTGCCACGCAAAAACCTCCATGATAGATTGGTGTGATTTTTAAACTAGAGCTTTGCAGTTCTTCTGGAGAGCATACTGGTAACTAAATAACTAATTTCCTCTGCATATCGTGCTTAATCACCTTAGCTTCCATCACAGTAGTTACTTCTGTTTATCTCTATTTTAGTGATTGGATCAACTACTCTCTGGCCAGCAGGGAAAAATGTTTTGATATTTTTAGCATTCGCTTAGCAATGCAAATTACCTTGCTATAATCGTGTTTGTGAGAAAACACACAGTACAATCAGGACCTTAATAATGACTGATATTAGCTATGCTCTATACATCAATGAACTTGGCTCAGAGTCACAAACTCCCTTTTTCTGCAATTTTTAATCGAGAAGGAGGAATGTGCCTAATCAATTAGAGTACTTTTTACAAAATAGCCAAACAACCCTCGTGAGTCCTCCCAAAATCATAGCATAGGGCAGAAAGCTTTGTTGCTCGACGTTTGGGGTTTTAAGTCTGTTGTAAACAATAAAGTAAGCATATCAAAACCTCTGCAGTTTTCAATAGCCATTAAGAGAAATACGACTGAGAACACTCCTAAAATCCAATTTTTTCTAAACTGTATGTCCATGAACATAGTATTATGCAAAATCAGTGCCCTTTGAGTGGAATTGCCTCAATAAATAGGATTTTTCGTGGGCAAAAAAATGTTGGAACGAGTGTTCTGGATTTTTTTTTTTTTCCACATTTTCACTGTTTTGATGTGTGCTATGTTACATCCTTGGAATTTTCCCACAGTGATTATTTTGTACTTGAAAAATCCCCCTTGGAGGAGTACTATACAATTTAATTAGTAGTTATAACTTTTCTGTATAATTCTATAGCAAGGATAATATTCAGTAGTCAATGTGCTAAGATATTGAGGCAATTTCAGTGTGGTTAATTAGTAATGAAAGAATGCTTTAAGTCTTGAACTCTATCATGATAAACATTATATCCACACATTAAGGTTAAGTTAGACCCTACCACAAAGAATTTACAGTTTGAACTAGCTTTATAAGATATATCTTGAAGCCAGAGATAAACTGGAGAAAAGTGCTCAGGGCAGCAGGTAACGGTGAAATCAACTTCTTAAATATAATGGGTGGCCATAAAATGCAGATTTATGGAATTTTTTTCTGCATTCAGTTATAGGCAACCTCTCTTTTAAGGCCATACATTTCCTGTTTATATTTGAAAGCTCAGGCTATATAATCTTGGTTGAGTAGGGAAAGGGCCGAGGGAGTGGAGCAGGGGCAGAGCTGGCTGCAGTGACACTGTCATCAGTGCCCTGTCCTCAGTCCACCTCAGGCCAGACAGAGCACATGAGGCTGGTTCCACCGAGCCAAAAATCTCTGCGACTGCAGAATCAAACCAAAGAGAGCTGTGAAGAGTTGAAATGAAGAAGTATGAAAAGAAGGTGAGAGCTGTCATCAGACCTGGCTTGTTGCTTCTGCACCTCCTCATGAGCACCAGCCTGGTCCTTTATAAGTCCTGCCTTTCCCATGGTCTGGCAGGGGCATTCGCTTCACTGGGCCGTGGAATGCAAACATCCAGGCGCAAACACTGCAGCACAGAAATCAATCCCCACTGAACACCATTTTGACCAACACAGATCGATCACTGCCCTCCCTCTCACTGCCGAACACCACCTACAGATGTACATCCCCACCTCCTCCTCTCACCAATGGACCTGCCCGGCAAAGGACCCCGTTTACCATCTACACCGTTACTTTGAGGATGACTCACAAACTCCAGGAATTAAAGGTCTTGGAAATGCTTAGAGCCTGCCGAAACCCCACCAAGTCCACTGGTCAGACTATTACAGAGGGTTTTCTTGTAGCCAGCATTCCTCTTATCGCAATACTGGGTTTAATTTTACATTTTTCAGAGGCACACATTAATACTGAACAGCTAATAAAAAAGAAAGAACACTGAATAATAGAGCATGACAACCAGCAAAACAACATGTATTTTAAAGAGACTTCTGAAATATGTTTTTGCTATCTTATAGGCACAGGTATTTGAATAAGCAATGTAACTTTTTTGCAAATGAGAGGCATAATGACTCAATCTGGGCAGAGAAACACTCTGAGTGTATGCAACCGATAGTGTGCTCTCATTATTATAACGGTAACTTTCTCTACCTTCTCATTATTTTCTTCAAGATAAAGTGTCTGATAAAGCTTATAGTAGTGATATTGAATCCTAAAGGTCAAACTATGTATTTAAAAAAATAATAGTTTCATATAATCAGTATTTAATTTTATTCCACTTCTCTTTTTTTCTTTCTGTTTTGAAGATGAATAGGACCACACAACTAGTCTTTTCTGGATCCTTCATTGCTTCATATTATCCTCACCTGTATTTGTCTTCACTTTAAATACACAAATATTCCCCTGGCAACACTCAACACAAACACCCTCCTGTCACAGGGGTTTCTGTCATTCCACACAAATAAAGCTCTCTGTGTCTCTAAGACATCGTGCTGTCCCTCTTTGGAAAAAGTTCTCTGTGATATGCGCTGATTGTTTACAATTGCCCCGCCGGGACTGTAAGTTATTCATATGAAGCTGCATTATCATTTTTAAGATACATGAACTTGCCAGTATTTCATACTATCATCCTTCGTGACCCTACTGTAGGGCTTTGGGAAAAGGATTTTTTTTAAAGACTTAAGGACAGTTGTTTTTTTTTTTTTAGTGCCAGTATATGTTGAGCAGATACGTACATGACACAGCGCCGGGCTATTTTATTGCATGGTTTTAGCACATTTGTACTACAGCAATGCATCTAATCCTCTCGGTTTGCTCCTTTCAACCTTGAGTGTGCCGATACTGATTTTCACCTTCCACCCTGTTGTACTCCTCTCTCTTATTGGTAAGACCAAGATTATTGTTTTACTGAGCCAGTATCTATTCCAGAGATATATCCCTGCTTTTCTTGAAGAACATACATATGTATGAACAGATTAATTGACTATATTTTCCTCCTTGAAGAAAAAGGAGTATTTACTTTATTTGCACTAGCTAAGAATAACAAATTAAATCTTTTCCATTTAGCACACTTCAAATAAAACTGTTTCTCACTTTCCACCAACTGTTTAGGTCAGTTCAGAAATGAACGTTACGAGATTTAAAGTGTATTATCTCCTGAAAATATGCTTGTATTTTTCTTGAAGATATTTATTCCAAAACTCTTTCCATAGAAATAATGCAGGCATCCCTGTGATCTTTTACACTGTAATATACTCATGATGTGGCATATACATATTAATCTATAATTAAAAGGGTTGGTTGTGAGAGATACTTCTTAGTTCATCTCCCTCATGTTCACCAACAGCTTTGGAATGTGTATCCCTTTACAAGTTACAAGTCAAAACAAGGATAGGAAAACATGCATAGGAAAACATTTGTAGCATAAAACTCAGATTTTTCCTGTCAATGGGTGGCAGAAGCCTCAGTCTTCCAAGCTAAATAACACACTTAAATATAATTAGATATAATGCAGCCACATCTGCAAGTGTGTTCGAAAACAAAATCTTTCTTGCTTTCTCTCCAGGGATTTGAGATCTGTAGATTTCCTGCCAGAAAAGATAGAAATGGATTTAGAGCAGGCTGGAGAGAAGGGAGTGCTTTTAGGAAACAGAAGAACACTCTGGCCCAATATTTGGAATCCGCTAATATTTTGTTAAATCCCATGACTCCTGAATAAGGGTGCGTTCCTTCACATAACAAGGCGAGACAAGGCATAAAAGAAATATTTAAATGCATTTGTGTTGCTCCAGCCATAGCTTATTGTTACGTGGATGTACTGTCTTAATAGGGAAAGGGTTTTTCTGCAACAAGTTTACATGTGATGGACTATCTCTTGTGCTGTCATGAGCTATTATAAGAGATAAATTTCTGTCTGTTTCCATCAGAATTTTCTGAAGCTTTTTGAACTTCCCTTCTGCATCTCTCCATTTTCCCCTGCTTTCAACACCCATGTGTCAAAGCCCCTCTTCCACTCTCAAGAATTTCAGCTTAACTCTGAACTGAGCACTTCTGCTTCCCACCAAGTCTTATCTTCAAGTAAAATCAACTTTTTATTAGATTTAGTGACAGTAATGCTTTGTACTTTAAAGAAAGGTCTTCTTTACCCATAACAGATGCCATTTCTGCCATGAAGATATGAAATCACTTCTTTGGCAGTCTTTTCTGGACCTGGGTTTAGTTGTATCTTCTGGATCGGAAGTTATGAGGTAGCTGTTATAAGGGACTTGAGTGGCTAAAATATTCAAATGCTGTAAATTTAGATGCCTGAACCACAGAGCCCAGGGAAATCCAGAACTGCGTGCTTAGAGCCTGCTCTTTTCTTTTACTTCACAGGGGGACATCACAGGCACCTCAGGGACCTGAGCAGCTGTGTCAGACACACAGAGCTCACGTCCTAAGCACTGTCTAAAAGTCCTACCTCTTCTGGGCCATCTAGCTCAGATCTACAGCTATCCTAGAGATAATATACTTCTAGACTAGCAATACCTGTGACAGCTTAAGACTGTCAAAATTCATCCAGAAAATGGAAAACTCGAATTTGAAACTTTCCACAGTCCAGGGAGATTAAAATATGTCCTTCCAGGAGATTGGACAGGCAGTAGAAAGTAACATGTCTCTCTTTTTTCCCAGCCTCTGAAGAATTCAAGATTAACAAGACCGTGTTACAAATCTTCGACTAGGGAGGAAAAAAGCTATGAAAACAAGATACCATTATACAGAAGACTGTAAAGAAGAGCACAATGCACGCAGTACACTCAACATAAAATTCAAAAAAACTATAAATACATGCTGTTGAAGTTCCACGTGTTACTTGCTCTCAAGATCAGCTACAGGAAAAAAGTTATTGCTCTCTAATCAGTATTCATATACAAATGTTCAAACTGTAATTCAGGATCCTGAGAGACTGGAACACTTCTCAGTTCCATCTTTTTAAAAATGAGAATTAATTCCATTTCAGTGTTAGCTTTGATGTATTTCAGGCATTTTTTTCCACATTGGCTGGAAGAAAATTATTTGCTCCAAAAAATCTTAATGTTTTGATTTTTGTTTTTCGCTATACTTAGATGACAAACATTTTTTTTTAGGAAAGTCTGACCGTTTTATGAAAGCACATTTAAAAACATCTATCTCCTGGTTTTAAGACATACTAGAAATGAGTCTTGGTTTTGAATTTCTGTTATTCAAAACACAACCATGTTGAATGATCCCTTTTATGCATGAATACTTTGGGTGTAAGGAAAGGGGAAATGTTTTTTTAGCACAAAATGCAATTGGCAAGAGCTCTTCATTAACACTCACACAGAATTTGATTTTGCTAAAAGTACAGAAGTGTGCATCACAGGGAAAGATGTGGTACATAAGGCTAGGAAAATTCATTCCATTTGCTGCAAAAACAAATTGGCAAGTGAACACCATTCAGCCAGCCTGTAAGGTAGTCCATTGACAACAAAATGTAGAGGAAAGAGAGGAATGTGCAGTGAGCCCAAATGAGGATGACTATGTCCCTTGTTCTTTTATCAAGAAATCCTATTACCTGAAAAGATCTCTTCAATGTAAAAGATGCAAGCGGAGCTACTAGTGCTATTATAGATCCATTTCCATTGTAGGATCAAAGCAGCAACATAAAAGCAAGTGTCCGCTGAAGTATTTTCTTTTACTTTCAAGGTAAAAGGTAAAAAAGCTGCTGAATGGAAATCTATCAAAATGTTTTATTCCTGCATGTTGATGGTAATTATCATGACTGATATTAACCTTGTTAAATAGCCATCAGTGTCTGCTAGAAAAGTGCAGAATGGAGTCCCTCCAAACAATCCATCTTAAGGAAAGATGGCCAATAATGAAAAAGTCAGGTCTTTTCCTTACTACTAAACATGATCAGATGCATAGACAAATATCATTTATACTAGAAGTAGCTTTCAGTCGCTTCCCTACTACTTCACGTTTTCTGTAGCTTAATTCTTTCTCTAATTTTTAACCACTTCCCTCCTTTCTTTTCTGAGAATGAAAATAGAGAACTATGTTTTGGGTTACTCACCTTTAAAGAAGCTGCCTTCATCCCTAGCAGTTTTCTCACTTGCTGTTCCCGCTTCACAGCTGCAAGCTGATGCAAAGAAATCACCACAGCCCAAAGTTTTGGCCCCTCTGCAAAGACAGAGTCCAAAAACATGTGGCAACTGAGTATAATGCCAAAGTTCATGCTGTCTAAAGAATCAAGTAAAATCAAAGCCAAATGCTCTACAGCCTCAGCCACAAATAGCTCCCAGGATCCCATTTTATCCTATTCCTGTCCTAGATTTTGCACCCAATTAATACCAAGTTACCACCAGTAGTCTGGGCAGAAGGGACACAGGTCTCAGAGTGCTTGGTCGTCTCTGTGATAACAAGTCCCACTAGTGTGTTGCATCAAATTAAGTAAAATGCTAAGAAGCCTAATGCCAAAATGGTGTATGATATCAAAACCTTCTCTGGTGTGTTGTTCACTCAAAGCTGGCGTGTTTGGGAACAAGGAGAGCTGGACGAGAAGGAGCACCACTGGAACACAAGGAGCAAAGGTGGTGGTGGTGAAGCAGAAGAAAAACTGAAAATGCCTGGGCAGAGAAGCTGAGTCTGGGAAAAGGGAAAGAGAAAAAACACAGAAAGAGGCTACAGTGAGAGATCACCTGAGGAGACTGGGATGGAGATTAGGTTGGGACACAGCCAAGGTACAGGCAACACGGGGAGCCTGGGACTGCTGGCAGAGCTTAGATGGGGAGAGGCAGCACAGATGAAGGCGCCCAGGGATGAGTAAGTGAGAAGGAGAGGAGAAGCACAAGGAGGAAGGGCAGGGAGAGACCTCGGATGAAAGTGGGCATGACAAAGCAGATTCTTGAGGAGTTGGATGGAAGAGTTGGTGCCCAGTGGATCATAGTCCCATTCAGAGACCTGATTTCTCAATGTCCCTCTGGTGTTAGAAAACGCTGTAAATCCTCCAGCAAAGCACATCTTATCCCTCTCTGGTTCCCATGGAGAAATAAAGGGAAATAAGGGGAAAAGCAGCTACTGCACAGAGGTCTGTGCAACAGAGTCAACATTTCCAGACTTGCTGAGGAAACATATGAGTGTGAATGATGTACTGCAATTAGAGCTCACCAGCTCCCAGGAAGATATTTTTCAAAAAACATCAGCCCAGGACCAGAAGGTGCATTTGTTCACTTTGAAACAATCAAAGCACTGTCACAGCAGGAGCCTTTGGTGCCTCTAAAACTGGAGGGCAAGAAAGCTGATACCTATTTGCTGCCAGGACTCAGGGAGTTGTGCAAAAGCCTTGGCATTTCATGGAAATTGAGATATTCCCTCGGAACCTGCGGATTTCTGCAAATCTTCATTATCTGACAGAACATGCTCTCTTGAAAAATTTCAACCAGCTTAAAACAAGGGAATCCTGGTTTTCTGGCTTCTTGACAGACCTAGTGATTACACACAAAAATATTATTAAGACTGGGTTATGGAAAAACAGGGGAAAGTTAGAAAGTGCCAGAAAAAAGGATTGGCACAAGAGCCCACAAAAAACAGAGTGAAAGTCCAAAAAAAATTTAGCAGACTCATTGGAAAAATTCTGGTTTTCTTTTTTTTAAAAAAAAAAACAAAACAAAAGAAACAGTATTTTTCAGAAAGGTTTTGTCTCTTCTACAGAGGATTGTTTAATGGCCAGCAATTATGGTCAGTGTTTCTATTATCCAAGCAATGAGAAAAGCAGCATCCCAGATTTATAACAACAAAGATTTTCGGATTCTCAGTAGGATATAGATGGATATAGCAGGATGTGGTGAAGTCCCTTTTCACCGTCAGCATCCTCTTTTCTCATTTGCTCATCAGTGGTGGGGCTTCAGCAAGAGTCCTGCCAAATGCACCCATAGAGGAAACTTTGTCTATGGTTAATGGCCTCTCCTTTCATCCTGGATTAGATTGTCCTCAAGAAGAAGACAGCACTGAACAAATATTCCTCCCACACAAAGTGGGAAAAAACACCCACTTTGTGTGAGTTCCCCAATCATTGATTTGTTGAAAGGGAAGAACCACCTTCACCTTGGAAAAAAAGGTTTTAAAAGGTCTCACCTGCATGGTAGAAAGACCTGCCCTTGTCTTCTTGCAGTCCAGTGCTACAGACCCTGGATGAGAAACAGGTGTCCCTGGGATCCTGAGGCAATCAGAGCCTGCGAGAAGCCTGTTGAAGGTACTCATTGCTCAGGTTATGCCCTGTGAACAGATTACTTCAGAAACCTCATGGGTACACATTAGTTTTGAATGCAAAAAGCAGAAAAGAAATGGTACTTGCTCATCTTTGATTCCATTTTTTGTAAAGACTGAATGTTCCCAGTTTTTCTTCTATTTGTTTAGGATCATGTACTATTTCAATAGTTAGCATCTGGTCTCAAAAAACCCAACAGAAACCACTTACAAAAAACAGCAATTCCCAGACTGCAAATGCCATGGGACTTTGGTACTCTGCAACAGAAAAACATTCCAGCTCATTAAAATATCCTGATGGGAAAGGGAAACCGCAGGCAAGAGCAGAGCCCTAGGTCCCTCCCTCCCACGGCAGAAGATGTAACAACAAAACTACACTTGCAAAATCCCACAAACATACTGCGCAATGAGGAACGACAGTCCCGTGGCTGGTGAGAATGGCAGTTGATAGGTAGCGATTCGGAACAATTTTCCTGTGAGTAATCAGCAACCACTTAACCATCTGGTCGGGCTGTTGCTCAGGGAGACACATCAGACCAGCTTTGGTCTGACGGGGAACGGGCCCTGTGCTGGCTGGTGCCATCAGGCCCCAAGTAAAACAGGAGGAGCATGGGTTTTGTGTGCCTCATGGTCTTTTAATCAATGTCTGGATTCAGCAGGAAGGGAAGTGAAAGAAATCCCAATTTTCTAATCTTCCTTCATGGTGATTTCATGAGGTTTAATGGATAAGTATTGATAGTCTTTTAAGTATATCCATGTTAATCTTAACTTCCTACAGCCTTGTATTTTATTCACAGTATTCAGCACCTGTGCCCCTCTAATCGTGATTCTGTTTCTGAAGAGCTATTACACCTTTTCTTCTTGCCTTATTGTACACTTTTATCAAAGCTGAGACATTCACATGGAAAGTAGTCCACGATTCCTGGGCATGGCCAGTGCCCCAGTGGACATAGAAATTTCAAGTGCATGACCAGATACATTTGATGTCTTGTTTAGGATTCTGACTTGCACTCCAGGAGCAAGCACTGAAGATCCTTGTTTTTGAATACAAATTGATAGCTGATAACAGGAGCCCTACCAACAAACACATGTCTAGCAGTATGCAGCAGATTTTGCACATAAATGCTAGAGGTAAACAAGAGGGAAAAGCCGAGGCAGAAATTAAACCAAAAGCCTTTACCTATAGCTGCAGAAATCTATTCCTTTTACACACAACAGCACTGTATAAAATGAGATGTGCAGCGTGCCCCCATTTTACCTCTTCCAGCAGCCTGGTAGTCAGAACTCTCTCTCCTGAGGCATGAAAATGTGTGTGCTGGAGCCTAAGGGAGGTGTTGCATTACTTGAGTGAATGCCATTTAGCAAAAGGTAAGATGCAACTCCTCTTCGGGCTACGGTTTGAAAAAAAAAAGTGAGCTGACCCTTCATGAGGAAATCACAACGCAGGGTCTGAGTCCATCCTCCTCTCCTGCGTGGGTCCATGCTGGTCCCCAGTGGCATGCAGACTGGCTGCTCTGGAGGAACCTCCTTCCCTCTGCTCCCCCACGCTGCCCAGGGAACTGGGGGGAATGCCCTTGCAAAGCCAGGCATGTTGGATCTGACCGCTAATGCTTTATTCTGACGTTACACTGTCACTATAAGCCAATATTAATAACATTCTCTTAACTGTGTGCCTGATAATGAATTGTTCTAATTTCCCAAGTTACCATGCATTCATTATAGTCCTGTGTTCAGTTACATTAAGTGTCACTTTGAAATTCAGCTGCGACGGAACTTTTAAGCTCTTTGGAAAAAGGTTAATGACTGGGGAGTAGTTTTCTATTTT
This sequence comes from Xenus cinereus, assembly GCA_025774025.1. Classification (NCBI taxonomy): domain Eukaryota; kingdom Metazoa; phylum Chordata; class Aves; order Charadriiformes; family Scolopacidae; genus Xenus; species Xenus cinereus. The sequence goes on along the minus strand of JAOXJK010000032.1, from coordinate 54,132,634 downwards.
TAATATTTTGCTGGGATCAGCATTTAAGATAGCACGGATTGCTTTGTCTGAATCACACATTTCTGCTAAGCTCAACAAAGGAAACCAATGGCATATTGAACTCTCAGATATCTAGGTTTTTAGTGCACAGGGACACAACTCTCATGTGCTTAAATGTACTCTTAAGTCTGTCAGACTTGCCTAGATTAGATAGTATTTCTAGTCTTTAGTTTTCCTCTAAGGTGCATAAATAGAAGCTGAAAAGCAATGGTGAAAAATATTTTATCCTCTTGAACTGTTAATGTCAAGTTACTGTGTTTACTATTTTTGATTCTCTGTTTTAAAATCCTACCCTTCTCATATTATCATTTTGTTATATAACTTCATGGGTTTTTACAGTTTTGTAATGTTTTTCTTCTCATGCATGCTAGTTGTAGCCAACTGTTGTAGTCGTATGACGGTGCTCAGAAACACTAATATGGGGATTTTGACTCTGCCAAAGGCATTATGGACGATTTTCTCTCTTGAATTACATTAGATGAAGAGAACACCTGTGCTCCTTGACTCCTTCCAAGCAATACAGCTGTGATGCTGTTGACTTCTCCTAGCTTCTTAGAGTCAACAGGAACCTGACATACTCTACTGATACTGTCATCTTTCAGAGAGAATTAAAATTCAGCTGTTGTTTAAGGTCTTTTGGTATTTGCAGCAAAACAAGGTACGATAAAGTTGTAGAAAAAAATTATAATCCTTTTGAAACCAATGAAAGTTTTACCACTGATTCCCATGGGACCAGGATTTCACCCTCCCTATTGTAGAAACTGTTCTGTCCTGGTAACCTCCTCCCTAAAGTTTAAAAACCTCGGGGTACTTTTGCTATCCCCTAGGAGTGTATGATCTACAGTGTTTAACTAGAACTTGGAAATGGGTAAGGAGACAATACTAACCTGGAGATCTGACACATAAGAAGAAGTCAGAGCCATTGCAGAACTCAGTTTTAGGAGTACAAAGCCCTTTGATGCTTCAAGTCCAGCTACTGGTTGCCAAAGAGAAACAGGTAACATATATAGGAGAGTATTTAACAGAGTTTCCATTTGATTACACCACAAAAATCCGGTTTAAACACCACTTGTGAACTTCAATTGCATGTAATTTGACATTACCCACTACCAATGAGATAGCCAAAGGGACTTTTTAATTTTATCAGCATTAGCATTCCTCCTGTAGGAATCTTGTATCTAAGTAATACTCAAATTTTATTCACGTTTCATCAAAGTTGTGTAGCAGATGGGGAAAATACCGATGAGTCGGTTTATATAGAGCATGAAACCAAAGCTGAACCAAGAGGCTACAAAGACTTCTGTCTAGTAATCACACTTGATCTTGAAATATAAATAAATGTACCATATTCTAATATTGATCCTTATACAGGTTTGTCTTGAAATAATTCTGTATTAATCTTTTGTTTCCTAGAAATAAAATTTACTTTTTTTTTCACTATAAGTAGAGCTAAAAAGGTAGGGATGAAAACCAGCTACAAAAACTTGCAGAAGCCTATGGCAGATATAACAATCCTGAATTAAACCTCTGCATTTCATTATACCACTGCTCAGAAAGTTTTTAAATGAATACCGGCAGGTTTAGAAATCAAACTTTCTCAGAAAATAGGTTACTTTTTCTAAAAAAGCAATTTTCATAATCCTTAATTCTTTTTGATAAAGGAAAACTTTGGGTTTTGTCTTTTTGGAACTAGGAAAATCAATCTGAGACAATGTTCCAACATTCCATGGCAGGGGGTTGGAACAAGATGATCTTTAAGGTCCCTTTCAACCCAAACCATTCTATGATTCTATGATTTTTTGCAGGGTATTTCAAAAGTCAAGACACGAAGTAATTGACATAGAAGAATATCCCATAGAATGTAAACCATGGCAAGAAGAGTTTGTAACTAGATCTACTATGTATTCTCAATAGTTACAAAATTCCAGCTCTTAAAATTATTTTACTTATTTAGCACGCTGAGAGTCAATTGCATGGCTTATTGCTTAGCAATGGCCCACAGATTCCATAAGCACCTACACTTTTGAAAAAATAGGCTCATTTTCTGCGTTTCACTCCTTCAAGCTCCTTCTCAGCTAGCTGATTACTGTAATAACTTTGCCCCATGATATGGCAAACTTGCCCTCAGGCTAGTCTTATTAAATTACAATTTCAGGAGCTGTGTTACACAAGAGCCTACAACAAACATGGGGAAAAGGTCTAGTATTACATCGAGTCATCAGCTAAACAATTTATTTAGTGTGCATGGGAATAGCTCAAAAGCCCTTCAATTATATTGGGCGTACCTTTTTTCCTTTTTTTTTTTTTTTTAATCTGCGAAGGAAAACTGGAATGTAATGAATGGAAGGTTAGAAATAGTGTTCTTATCCCCTAATGCCTTATGGGTTATTTTTACACCAAAAGCTGGTATTTGTATTGTGTTTTCTATTCTGGAAAGTATCTGCTAGAGATGCTCCTCAAATCTGCCACACTGTTGACCTTAGTTAGATGAACACAGCCCCAGCCCAAGCTGACCCGACAGAGAACAGAATGCCTGTTATCAACATATTAATATTAAGGCTTAAGGGGGGAATAATAGGGATGTCAATATTTGCATTCGGGGGGCTGTTCACATACAATCCTCAGAGAATGGTTTGCTGTTAAACACCTCTCCATTTCAGTCATAACCTATTTAAGGTGGACTTTAGAACACGATAAGAAAAAAAAAAAAAAAAGGCTTTTAATTGTAGAGCAAATCAGAAAATCTCTTGATTTTTCAGCCCAGGGAACGTAAGCCTATATGGAGCAAACAGAGAAATAGCGCATGGGAGACTTACACTTAGTAGTCTGTGCCAAAGCTAAATGAGATTCAGCTCAGAGAAGTTTGCAATTCGGGGACCTGGAAGAGATAAAGAACGACAGAAATAAAAAATATAGATTTCGAGATTCAGTTCTCAGATCAGTGTTTTGAAATAAGCCTAAACTCATTGAATTAGCCACTTAATCAAGTGAATTGAAATCCTGAAATGAACTTCCTGATGTAATGTATTTTGTAATAGTTTCATTTGAACAATTTAATTGCTCCGTTTGAGGCTTTTATGCAGTTGATTGATTAGTGAATTCAGTTTTGCTGTTTAATAGTAAATATCTGTAGTGGCCTGCATGATTTAACGGCGAAAGAATTTGTTGTTAATTTACTGTGAGACCAAAAAAGACAGAAAAACATTGTGTTTCAGTTGTTGGCAGTTGCTATGGCTGAGTTGTATAAATACAGGGGCTAACATCTCTCCAAGAACAGTGGTAGCAGTTAGAAGACCCAGCTGTGCCAGGCACTGCAGGCTGGCTGACAAAATGTGTTTCAAAAAGGCAACTGATGACCAAACCCAAAATTCTCTAAATTGAATGAGAAGCCTCCTAATGTCATTAGAAAATCCTGAATCAGGGTCTTTGTCTCACTATTAGATTTCAGGCAATGATTGTGGTCTGACACATATTATGAGGCAGTAATCCTTGGTAAACACTGAATGTTTTCATTGTGACCATTTTTGTTAGGATTCACTCTGCCTAGATTTTAGTGCAACCAATTAGTACTAAGCAAAAAATACAGTTTAGGTTAAATTAGTTCTGTCCTACTTTTCCACTTGTTTGCAAGTGCATGGGTAGTGTCATCTAAACCCACAGTAACACTGAATAGCAAAAACTGCTTCACTGAGGGTTAAGATCTCTCTTTCCGTGTTTGCTATTGTTGCTAGCAATTTCTGAGTATTTCTCATGACTGTTTTAGAAATATTCATCCAATAATCCATCATCCTTGCTCATATCCCACATCGTTTGCCCTCCTCTGGAACTGTATCCAGTATTTAAAAGGAATGCAGAAAAACACTTGTGCTATTAAGAACTTTTTCACTGAATGTAAATACAGCAATGGAGTTACTCAATTGGATCAGGAAAAAAAAAAAAGAAAAAAATAAATTCATAGTAATGTTGTAGGTTATTTTGGGGGAAGATCATGACACTTTAAAAAATGATATCTCATTCAGTATCCTAGAAAAAATAAGTCCATTGCCCTGCAGAGAAAATAAACCAAAAGAAGAGCTTTGAGAATATACTCTTCTCTGTTATTTGCAAAATCAAAATAAGACTTAAAATAAGAATGAGGGAACAGCCACCATATGACATTTATTGGTCGCATATAAAACTCAATTTTGCATTAGGAAACAAATTATTAGTGTATTATTTATCACTGTAGAAAATTGTTAACAAACTTAGGTTATATAAGTGGTAGCAAAATACAGTAGCTTACCCTACTAAATCTGCTTCAAGAAAAGAATATATCAGTCTGATGTTGTCAATACTTTTATATCTCCAGAGCAAATGAAATTTTCTCAATGCTCCTTCACCCACTGGTCTATCATTTTGGAAACTGCACTTTCTAACTGGTTGCAAATATTGAGCAGAAAATACATGACAGGTGCCAAAATATTTTAATAATACATCATCTTAGAGATGTAGATAAATGAGTGAATTCTGACAAGTGAAAACATTCGAAAAACTAGAAATATGATGAAAAAGAGAGAGAATGGTCCAGAGGTTAAAGTACCGAGCTGTTATTCTCTTGTCAGCTCTGCCACAGGTCCTTGTTTGACCTTTAGCAAACAGGTTTGTCATCAGCTTTCCCAGGTGCTAGACCAGACCTTGAATGCCTCCGCTCTCCTTCCATAAAAGAAAGATAATCCTTCCCTAGAAATCAATTGCGATGATGCATTGTGAGAGGTTTGGACACTGTGGTGATGAGCACTGTACAAAAACAAACTATGTTGAGATAAAACTTGCACTGCCAGTCACCAAACTGCTAGGAGGTAATTTTCAAAGTGACACTTTCATATTATTTATTATAAAGAAGGGAAATTTTTACTTCTCTTTTCAATTAGCCTAGAAAGCTATAGTATACTAAGCATCGACAACTTAGAAATAAGACAGCTAAGAGTAAACGAGTGATGACAAGTGCTGCTAAGATTCATCTTCAGACCTCTTCCTTTGGCACCCATGTGAGCTGAGGAGGAATGTGGCTCCAAAAGAGCAGCTCCTGCCAGAGCTGGAGTCGAAGATGGACAGGTTGCAGAAAAGACTTGCTTTGAAGGGACTTTGCACACTATTATTTATGCCCTATGCCAACTCCTATTTATACAAAACAAACAAAATGGTGTACTGCTTAACAAATAGACCTGTTGAACTAATTGCCAAAGGGTGCCATGGGTGCTAAAGTTACACAGGATGAAGAACCAGATGAAAGAGAAACCCACAGAAAACACATCCAAATGTCAGAGAGCTAAAATAGCTGCACATTGGGAAAGGATGACACCTGCTTGACCAGTTCTTGTTTTCCCCTTGGCATTAAGTTATGGTATCACTGGGGACACAACAGACTTCAAAAAACCTTTGGATAGACCAGTTAAAGCCTTTCTTAAGGCATTTCAGAATAAACTTTCCAAGATACACACACATGCTTTCTTTTTGCCAAGACCTTAATCACACCTGGCTGTAAGGAGAGCATTCGAGGTGATATGCCTAGGCTGTCCCACCAGGGCCAGGAGCTTCAGTAGAAGCTTTCATCCTCATTGACTGGTGTTCTACTCTTTCTCCTCTAATTCAGGCAGTCCACGTTACTGAAGTCATCCTCTCCTTAGAAATAAGGACACAATTTTTACTTTTCTTTTTTTGTCAGTCGGAAACAACGTTTATTTTGGAACAAGTATGATTATCTGGTGAGGAAAGGTTTCTTGTCACAGAGAAAAACACTGCCATGTTAAATCAGAACAACTGCATGCCTCATGCATTACCTCTTGAGTTGTATTTCTCTAGGGCATCAGGTTTACCTCAGGAGGGAAGATAACAAATACGTGACCTAAACCCACAGATGGTACTTCCTAAGCAAATGACTGATACTGCCATCAGCTCATAAATGGAGGAACAGTACAGAATTACAAAGAAAAAGATGTATCGCCATCAGAAACACAAGCTCTTGCAGTTCATTGTGTATGTGCTCACTCATGTATTACCGTAGTTCAGCCTGCCCTATAGAAAAAATGGCCCCTTTTGATCAGAAAAAATAACACCATTGGATTGAAACGTGCTTCAACTCCAAGATGAACATTTTAATGGAAGGTATTTGCTACAGATAAATGATACAGACTGCAGTTTAATTACACAATATTTCATAGTGGACTTCTCTCTTTTAATTTTGTTAGAATACAATAATACTAATTCAAGCCCTGACCTGATGGTGTGTTCAGAAAAGCTATCAGTCTTGTGTTGCTAAGTTCGGCTGTTTGCCACAGTGTCTGCACAAGGCATTGGTATGTGCAAGGGCAGGAGAGAGTCTGAACAGGGCAGCATCTCCAGAGGGAAAGCCTACCTGTGTCACCAATGGAGCCCAGCAGCATGACCAGCTCCCTAGAGCAAAGGCTGGACTTGGAACTCAGCCCCTCACCTCTGGCCAGGGCTTAGATGCAAGACGTGCGAAGGGCTGGGAATTCCTTGGACCTTCTCCTCTGCTCCATGTCCAGAGGAAGGACTGGAGGCTATTTCACCTTTCAGACCTAAATGCCTGTGTGATCACAAAAAATTAAAGCGGTAATAAAAACAGTATGGCATAGATCAGATTCACTAACTAGGTTTTTTCTTTTTTTTTTTTCCCCTCTACACAGCTCTGATGATGACATCATTCAGGATTACCTCTTGCGATTACCTCTTTTTTACCTCTTTGTCAGCTAGCAAGAACTGCTCAATCAGTTGTAATGTTTAGTAAAGCTATTAAAAAACCCCGAAATAATTTGTCCCTTGATTTGCAAGCGTTGCCAAATACAGCATCTCTTATCTCTGTCTCTGCACACACATGTTCTGAGTCTATGAAAAGACTTGAGAAGTGTTAAAAAAAGGCCTGCAGACCTTTCTTTCACATTACATCTATTCTGCATCTTCTCAAGGCAAAAACAAGCACACGTTCTCTACCAGCTGGGGTGCACTGTGTAAATTTTGATAGAGCAAATAGATCCAGACGAAGCTGTAAACATGTACAAGCACTAACCGAGGTTCAGAGGAATGAATGCAGGCACCTTGGCATGAGCACCATAGCAACAACCTCCATGAAATCTTTTTAACCCTATCTTAAAGATATAAAGGAGAGAAAAAGTTAAAGCATTTGAAAAGTGAAAGACAAAGTGAAATTAAATTTAACAATTCTGTTTACCTTTTTACCTTCACCTGTAGAGAAGATTTATTTTAAATGAAAAATACATTTATTTGTCAGTCTTTTTAATGGCATTAAAGTATTTAGCTGTCTCTTCGGGGAAAAAATAGAGGAACGAGAACTGTTGCTGCTCTTTGACGCCCATTTTCCTTCCCAAAAAGCAAAATGAGAGTGGACAAAAGAATAGCAGAGAGGTTCTCTTCTTCTCTAGATCTGTTAAATCTCAGACTAGGGGAGCACTACATAGAAAACTGCATTCGCTGCCTCTCTGGTTGTGCTGCTGTTAAAGATACCTGGGCTTCTGCTTTTTTAACTTTTTCTTCTCTTTCTCCTATTATTTTCCTTCTTCTTTTTTTTCTTCTCCTATTTTTCCTTCTGCTTCATTTCTTCCTTCCTCCTTCCCTTTCTCTTTCATTCACATTTTTCTTCTTCATTTCTCTTTCTCTCCTTTTCCTTTCCCTCTTTCCCTAGCGGGAATCACGAGGAGACAGATGCTGCACCCAGGAAACAGGGCAGGGAAGGGGCAGCATGTGAAAGAGGGCAGACAGAGGCGAGCAGAGTCCCGGGGGAGGCCGGGTGGCAGGTGGTGGCAGGCACAGCCTCAGATGCCCTCTCTCTGCTTCAGTCTTCACTGAGGAGCAGAGCGATGGTGTGGGGATGCAGCACGGTGGGGATCCTCAAGCAGCTCCCAGAGATGATCTCGCTCCTGTCAGCCCACCTGCCTTCTTCACACCACCTGAAGAATTATGGACCAAAGGAAGGAACTGAGACGGGGAACAGTTTTCACAATTTGTCTACCAGTTAAGCCAAAATCAAAGCTTGATTTCTTTTTCGTGTTGTCTTCTAGGTAACTTTTGATCTCAGTAGCAGCAGTAGGCCTTTTGTTTTGCTTCTATTTTGACAAGTTCAGAGTTTTGTACTGCTTGCGAAAATATTTATGCAATAAGAACTCGTACTTTGGCCAGCTTGGGTTTTAAACCTCTGTACGTCTTCTGTTGGCAGTAATCCCTTGTACCTCCTTTGGGTAATATGCAGAGCCCGGCAGTCATGGTGCAAGATGCAGTGGAAATAACTAAAGTAGGTGCCTCCCCCTATTGCCCGCTAAGTCCCCTCTGAGGCCTGCCCGTAGCACGGGGTGAGGAATACAGCCCTGAACAGCAATCCCGGGGGAGCACAGACACCCCTTTTCAATCAAAACACTTGAAGTTTGAGCAAAATGTTACTTTCGTGATTTTGTGGAAACAAATCAAAATATCCTTCAAGAAAAAGCAAGCAGAATAGTTATTTTCCAATCAACTACAATCAACAGTTACGATTATAGTAATTTGAATATCATTATTTCATGCTATTAATAACAGCAGCACTTCAGACAAAACATGAAGTGACTAATCCAAGACAATGTAATCAATAACTCTGCACCCAGTGCCTACTCCTGACTTAGTGCATACTCTGCTTGATCAAGAAATTCAGTGCTGTTCCCGAATTGCCGCCTGAAACAGAGCTTCACAAGGGCTGTATGCAGACACATCTTTTTAAGGCTTTTATACTCCCTGATGCTGGTTGCAACCCTTCTCGATGGCTCCACCCATAGTTATGAATTTTAAATCTGACATTATATTCTTTTAACATCGTGACAGCTTGAGCAGTTTTCTATTCACTGAAAAGAAAGAAACTCACATCCCATCCCTCTCTCTTTCTCCACACACTTTTCACTGAAATAATAGTGGTAGAATCGGTTTGATATCCCTTAATTCCACACTAACTTCTCTGCAGTCACCTTTTTTTTTTTAAGCGATTATCTTCACAATGGCATGCAAACTAAACCATTTTTGAAATATACATACAGTGTTTTCAAGTAATAACTAAAATTTTATCAGCAATAAAGATGCTCTTTTTAATGACCAACCCTGCATTGTCAGAAGTGAAAGAGTTTCAGACTTTCTTTCAAATTGTTGCGTGCTCAAGAAGTACTTTTCTTATTGCCTTCTTTCTCCCTGCACTGCTGGTGAAATGGCTTCAGCTGTTCTTCACTCCTTGTTGGGAAGGGATGGCATACGTGTAACTGAAGTTTGTGAGATAAATGCTAGACGATAGCACTTGCTGGAAGGACAAATCTCTATTTCTTTGAATCTATTTATTCTGTGCTTTATTTCTCCCTCTGTTAAATGGGAGTAGCAATACTTCTTTGCCGTTTTTTTTTCCAAAACAAATACTGGAGGAATGAAGTAATGTGAAGTCTGTATTACTGAAACACAAAGAATTCCTTTTTAAAAGAATAAAAACCACTGAAAGTAGGTGAAAGGAAGAGATTCAAATTACATTTTAATGTACATGCCCACAGTGTGCACTATCAGACCAGTAATTGTCATTCCACCTGCAATTCTCTATACGCTGGAAGGCTGCTCAGTATTACCAGACAGTCCAAATGCAAAGGAGTAGTTAGAATTATTCAGTTTAACTGCGGTGGGACTCAAATGAAATTAAAATTCCCTCGTCAATGGGAGGGTTTACAAGCATGAATAGAGCAGAAATGGTTTTCAGGTCTAAGAATTTGTTTCCAGTTACAATATGGAAATCACACAGAGATGTATTCATTTCCTCTGTTTATATGTTTATGCTAAAGCAAAAAGAAAAATTAAAAAAACCAGCCACAACCGAGAAAGCAGAAACATATGAATCATCAAGAGAGCTTCCAGGGTATCAATTAGGATACATCTGTTAACATCAATGGATCTGTGCTCAAGATCTGGCTCCAAGTGAAACTGTCACAGATGTGTAATATAACAGCACTGTTTCATAAAGTACGTATGCACACTTAGCTCTATGGTTATTTAATTCAAGCCCCAGGAAGAACCACGAAAAAAACCAACACATAAAATTTCCTCTTGAGACTGATGGGAAGATATGATCAACGCTTTTAATTTCTGAAACGCAGTCGCATGGCACATGAGTAAGTACTTGCGTTTCAGCCCACAGTTCCTGGGCACAACGGCATCATCTTCAACAACAAGAATTAGCAGATTTCTTATGTCAGCAATACAGCCGTGCACTCCCAGGCAAATATATCTCCAAGACAGCCTTTTCGGCTCTGTAGATATTAACTGTCATGAAAGGAGTCTAAAGATTTGTTGGTGTTCATTTTGATTAACACAATCTGTGGCGATAAAACCAAGGCTCTCGCCCAGAGCACAGGGAGTTACAGCTGAGCACGGCAATGTTCTGAGCACATTGGCCTCATAAGATCCTTTGGTGTCCTGTAAATGGTTTGTACCTACCTTCCCCCAGGGCTCAGCCCCAGTTCTCACTCACAGACAGGGGCTGGAGAAGGAGCACGAGCTGTGGGTTGACAAACCGGCAGCAACTGCTCAACGCAGCAAATGAACCGCTTTCAGGAAAGAGGTATTTCTCAGTGTGACAGTGCCAGCATTTAACTGCTCACCAGAAAAGTTTAATTCAGTCAAAAGTCTTATGATGCTTATGAAGCGATAGTCCAAAGTACTGCTCAACATCACCAGGCGAGGAGCAATGTGCTCACTCTGCTTCCCTTCAGTCCTGAACAAGTCCAGCGCTGAGCCCGGATGACTTTGTTGCCTCACATCTCTTCACCCATTAATTTGTGGTGGCAGTTTTGGTCCCAGAAATTTTAATAAGACATTTGACTGATTGGATTTTCAGACTTCAGACGATTATATTAAGGGTTTCAGTGAATTTAGACAGTGTGAAGGCTACCTCTCTGGCAATAACAGTATCGTAACTCGGCCTAGTTTGAGAGAATACCTCTGCTTTCAAGCTTATGTTGCCTCCACTCATGTAAGTAGGGGAGGGCTTTCAAGTTGCATCTTCACACAATTTCCAGGGCTGCTTTTTACATATTTGACTGCTTCCTGAGGACAAACCATTAAAATATATTTTTTTAAAAAAAACACTCTTACCTTGTAAAACCCTGCTGGCTTATCAGGAAGGCATTAGAAAGAAAAAAAAAACAGAAAACAACTCTTAAATAAAAAAAGCACCTATATGTCTTGATTCCTCCAGCAAGCATGATCTGTGTCAGCCAGCTACCCCCATGTCAGCCTGGCCCCACAATCAACCACATACAATATGCTGGTCTGGGAGAAACACACAGCTGTAGAGCTTCAACTGAGCCACCTCCATCAAACTTCTAGGTGATAAACATGTTTCAGGATAAATAATACACCAAGCTATGCAGCCCCAGTGAGACTGGACTACTTTGGGATCATCGGCACATAATTACCAGTAAACCTTTAGGTAAATGTGGAAAACAATGGTTCAAAGCTTATGAAATGCAGGTTCCTTTAGGGTGAGACTGTAGTGGAGAAGAATGAATTGAAGATCACATTTTGGATATTGGGTACTTAAATACATACCCTACTGTTAGTATCAAAAAAAGGTCCCAAGATTGAGGATTTAGCTCTAAATGACTGGCTTAAAATGAAGAACTCTTTTATCCAAGTGTTTCACAACATGTTTTGCCTCTATTTAAAAGGGTTTATTTTCATAAAGTCAAGGAAAAGCAAACACACAACATTTTCAGACATTTAAAAGAATTAAGCAAAAGAAAAGGAAACTGGAAACAAACCAGACTAAATATTACTTTCAATTTCACTTAATATGTGTTAAACAAGTTTGGTTTTGAAATGAAAGCCATTTGTTCATTAAAAATATTGACCAGCTCTAATCACATGTTTGTTTGAAATTGTTCCCCTGGCAACTGCAGCCAGAAGCTGAAAAGATCTGTTTTCGTTTGAAGAAAGACTTGGATGCTGAAAAAGCCCCTTTGCTTTGCCCAAGTATATTAGTTAGTCTAATAAAACACAGTCCTCCTCCCTCCTAACCATGATGTCTGGCACTCAGTAGATTTTCTATAAGGAGGTTCTGAGACCCACAATGAAAATGTAGGTCTGCTTTGCAGAAGTCACAGAAAACTCCAAGAGTAGGAGAAACAGATTTTTATGCAAGTATGTTTTCCTACGTGGTAGCACGGAGTCAAATTTCCCAGTTCTTCCACTTCTCCACTTTCATTTAATAACAAAGCAGTGAAGAGTTATTCAAAAGACAACCTATACAACCTGTTATAAGACATTAGACGAGCCGTCCCAGGGTAATGCCTCTACCTGTCTCTCGGTTACGGGGAAAGCCACGACATTTAGCTTTGACTAGACACCGTGACATTTAGATGATCAAAAGAAAAGAAAACAAATTGCAGCACGTACCCTGTGCACGGAGCGCACCTTGACAGCCAGAACATGCTAGCAGGATTTTGTGCCACACTGAATTACTCTCCAGTCTGATCCGACACTGAATCACAGCGCGCTGGGCTTGTACTAACCAAACCCTGACATCTTTATTCATGTAAATAGTATTATTGCTATTTAAGAAACTATTCATATGCATAAAACTTGGAGGAGGCAGGAAGATGCCTGGTCATTTCTGCAGGGTTTTTTTTCCTACCCCGAATTTACAAAGGTTTTGTTATCATAATTTTCTTATCACATATTCTTGGCAAATATTATTTCCAAATGCTACAAGTGCTCTCTTCATATGCTTCAATTAGGAAGAAAACCTCTCAAACACGCACAAAAGCAGCAATACAATTATTCTCAGAATAAAGTCATTTCGTAATCTCATTTTATTCATTCCATGGTCCAGGCTTGATATTAGAAATCAACTTCACTCTTGACAGCAACATGCAAGATGCTTTTAAAGATCTTTGTCAGCACAGACTCCATTACTCTTACAGTTTCCTGCTTTGCATCAAAGGCCTACAGGAAATTTGCTGAACCCGTGGTTTTTCTGTGCCTGGTTTGGAAGAGAGACAGCTTGCGAGCCCTCTCTCCCCTCTGCGGTGCTCTTCAGGAGCCAATGCTCCCGAGAGAGACAGTGTTGCATATTCATCAGCTGGCTGAGAACTGGTACGATTTTTCACTTGTTTGATTCACAAGTGAAATGCAGTGCACTGGGGCCTGCGTTCCCAGACCTTTGTTCATCCACCACTGGGATTAGAATCATAGAATTGTTTAGGTTGGAAGGGACCTTTAAGACCATCTAGTCCAACCATCAACCTAACTCTGATAAAAAAACATCGCTAAACCATGTCACTAAGCACTGTGTCAACTGTGTTAAATACCTCCAGGGATGGTGCCTCCACCACTTCCCTGGGCAGCCCGTTCCAACGCTTAATAACCCTTTCAGTGTAAAAATTTTTCCTTATATCCAATCTGAACCTCCCCTGGCGCAACTTGAGGCCATAATTCACACAGGACAGAAAAGCAGGACAGAACTCAGGACAGAAAAGCAAATCTGGATGAAAGGCGTTGACAAAAAAGCCCAGAGCCTTCCTTAGGTGTTTGGCTCCCACTGCAGGTGACAAATTGTCAAATCTCTGTCCAACCAGGACGAGATTCTGGAAGGTAGGGTAGGAGCAGACCTGTAAGGAATCAGTTCATCCCACGAGGGTGCTGAGCAGAGATGGAAGAAAAGGGATCAGACCCCTTTGAAAGAGATCACTTTCAATAATGCAACCCTGAATTACCCAGTTTCTACCGTAGACAAAGAGCAGTGACAAACAGACTCCTGTGCATACAGCATGCATAAGGGCCAATTATGCAGATACAGCAAAGATGGCAATTTTAGAGGGACGAATTAGCAACGACCAACAACAAATGAGGAAAAATCCGCTGGCAGACATTAATTACTAGCGATGCTCAAGCCATAAGCAGAAGAAAAATACGTTGGAAAAATCTGTCAAACAATTATACATTTATTCCAATTAATACAGACATTGCACATCCATCCACTCAAAATATTTTCTAACGGCCTTTCAATTTATACTCCTGAAAGTAATTTTTTACTCCTTCTAAAACACTCTGTATAGGGATATCTTTGTTGAGTAACTACAAAACCACACATTGTAACCAGATGTCATTCTCAACTACACAAAATCAAGGACTAAAGCCTAACACCAACGCTTAAACTTACCAAGTGCTCCCCTCCGATTCCAAGTGCTACTTTGGCTTGGAATGATACTTACCACTTCCAGGTTTTAATTTATTACTTATTCAGCTATCCTCCTTCAAACAAAAGTGGCTGAAAATACACAGCCCCGTTTCTGCAGATAGCTTCTCTGGCATAACTGAAGAAGATGCTCCAAAGTTGACTTTTTAAAAAATAGTTCACTTCCCTGAGCATATAACCCAATGTCCGTCTCCTCCTCTCCAGAGGAGTGTCTGAACCTTAGGGAGAACAAATTGCTTTCAGTCAATGTGGCCCTTGAAGGCCACTGATACAGCAGAGGTGAGAAAAGTAACTATATGCCAACAAGAACAGAGTGCTCAAATACAGAGATGGACGCACCAGCTCTCGTGAAATGGACCGCTTATATCACAGCTTGTCTGCAACACAAAGGCAAACAGTGAGTACGCTGTATAGTCTTTCACAAGTGTTGAGCCTGACTTTCCCTGCCTTGTTCTCTGTGAATGACAGGAAAACAAGCGGGAAAAAGAGCACCGAAGACCTGAGCTGGTGGCCTTTGCCAGGCATTTTGCAGAAGAGGACTTGACTGGAGAAGCAGAAGGTGGCAAAGGCCGGGTCTCACCTGGAGCACCCAGCCAGGAGGATAACGTTCATCACTTGCACGACACCGCTCGGCTGGTACAAGTGTTTGTATGAACTCTCATACAGCTCTCAACAGCCTGTGACTTCTATAATCCAGTAAGGAAAATAAGCTTTATGCTGGTAGACCTATGTCTGCCCCAGTTACACCAGTGAAACATTTGGCTGTAGGGCAGGGGAGGAACTGGGCCAGCTGAGAGAGCGGGCTTGGCGTTGGGCGCTTTGAAAATCCCCGTCAGTCTCTCGGGAAGCGAGAGCTGTTGATGAAAGGCAACGCAATTACTGGCGCTGGGTTGTATTAAGATAACAGCATAAAAACTTAACATTCCCCAGAAGAAATAAAGGTGTTAAAATAGCAGCTGGGTAAATACAAGATAATGAAAGAAAGCAGCGTGATTTCCCCAGGTTCAAATAAAGCCGACGAGTATTTTGTAGAATTGACCTTATTAAAGAGACATTGTCACTTCAAAAATTAATCCAAACCCAAAATTACAATAGCAATAAGTGAAGATAAAGTTACCTGTTAAACATAACAATTAATTCCACAAAAGCGTCAACCTTTTTACTTCCATTTTTACATTTTTCTGTAGCAAAGTGCTAGGTCCCTGTATGTATTTTTACTTTTCTTTACAACTGATTGACTTTTTGACACAATGTTGAAAGTCTCTACCAGAAGATCCAGTCATTCATTCTTTGTATTAATTATTCTTCATTAGGCTTAGCATGTGTATTCTACTTTATAATAAATTAATACATAATACTGAGGAGAGGGAAATGAAACAGAAACTCATTGTAGGAAATCTCAAGTTGTTTCATGGAAACATTTTCACCTCAATTGCTGAGAATAACATTTTGTGTACATCTTCCCTAAGATGCTTTTCCCCATGTGGGATCTTTTTTATTAAAAACCTTAAAAAAATTAAAAAAGCCCCCACCTTTAAAATTAAATCTTTTAAATAAAATCTTGATCATAGAGTTAAACTAAACAACTGAGTGAGCAACATGTCTTGCATGCTAATCCAGTTTCTCTATCTCTGATATGCCAAGCCAGAAATGTGGCAAGGAGAATAAACAATCTTTTAAAATCTTATTCTTTCTAGAAGGAACTATGCAGGCTTCATGCTACTATCTATGCCACTGTAATTTTTGTTTCAACCTCTATTAAGAGATGTAGCAAAGAACCTCATTATTCAAATTAATTAGACTTCAGTAAATGCATTCATGAGGAAACTACAACATACAACATGAACGACAGGATCATAATATGACACAGCAGAAAACCTGGTGAATAATTAATTACTCCACTGCTAATAGTTGCACAGGTCCAGAAGCATATGCATACTGATTCTGCTTCAATCTATGGACACTGAGGACCTTGACAATTTTAAGTGTTCCACCAAGTGCCCATTTAATGTTAAAAGGACTAAATTATTTTAAAATCATTTTCTTCGAGTCTTTACACGGCTCTAGCATTTTCTGCCCTACCGATGCATATCTCTGCTTTGACAAACACTATGTGGTCCTTCATGAGGGATCACACCATGAGCAGAGAGCTGGGCTAGTGCTAATGCTGAGGAGCCTCCTGAAAATCCTGAATTGGGAGCCAGGCTGTGCCCAGGCAGTGCCCTAGGCACGAGAGACACGCTTAGAGTGCAAGAGAACATTACTGAAGTGCACGTTGAAGAAATGATAACAAAACCCCACAGTTTATTAGTCCAGTATGGAGAACAGTTCCTTCAATAAGTGGTACCATTGTCAGTAAGTCAGTGTTTCCTGTGCGGATTAAAGCATCGCTGCCCAAGGCCAGTTACTTTTGCCTGTTCTTTGCGCATTTTGGCTCCTTGGTCAATGGCTTCAGGTTGAGGGGAGACAACACCCGCAACGGAGATGCGAGTACGTTGTCAACAGGGACAAGATGAGAATTAATGAACTTTCAGGGGAACACAATTAATTGTGGGATTAATCAGAGGGTTCTTCATTTCCAGTACTTTCAGTCTCAGTTAAAGGCATTATATACCCAGGTAGAAATCAACAGGCAGAGCTGCTAAACAAGTGAGGCGTTTCTTTGAAGTCTCAATTCTACAATAAGCCTGATATTAGCACCCTTACCAGATACTTTTATCCTTTTAATTTGGCTACATCTGTTTAAAATAGAAGGTTCAGCCAGACTGTAAGGTGTCCCTTTCAGATGTTAATTATGTGAGAATGAAGAACAACTTGCCCAATGTGGATAATGTTCAAAATCCTGAAAAATCTGACCTTATATAACTTATTTCATTGATGACTATGAAGCCAATTGTGCTTACTTTGAATGGCTTGGCCAGCACACATTCCTTGGAAGACTTCAGCTACGAAATATGGTTGCTAATACCTATGGTGCACACACAGAACTGCACACACAACCGCTGGCCCTCCTGTGACCTCTGAGTGACTCAAACTGAATGTGAGGCAACTCTTTGTTGAAGTGGGCTATTACCTCAGTAGTACTTCTTTGATAAGGCACAAGAGATGTTAAGATCTAGACATTTCTTTTGGATATGTATTGCATGATATGAAACTGATTCATAGCGGGGTATGACTTTGCCTGCTAGCATAGCTACAATCACTGAGCTGCTTCAAATTTGAGATGAGCTGCAAGAGAGTTACCAATCAACTTTGTATTATTAGACATACAGACTATCTGTTAAGGATAATAAATTGATATTGCAACCAATATTCAGATGTTGCTTTGTATTACTGTAACTGATTAAAGCTATTGGCCCCAATGTCTTACCGGTGATTAGTAATGTCATTTCCCTTTTATAATATAACAGCCTAGATTTTGGGCTTGTGAAGAAATTTTGGAAGAGATGAGCATTCAAGAGAGGGTACTTCAGTTTCCAAGTGCTCCTTGCAGACCCCAGCACAGCTCAGCTTTTCCTGTACTGGGACAAACCCCTTTCTGAAACACCCCATACAGCTGATACAGCGCTGACCTACCTCCAACCTTCACCTACCCACGCCTGGGGGAGGATATACCAGAGGCATGAAAACGCAGCGACTCTGAACTCCCACAACCCTGACGGACTCCTCTTTCTTTGAGAGCGACGACTTCTATGAAAAGTCTGGAGAATGCAATCAAAAAATAATTAGGACTATCAGGCTAATTACTGCATACATTTTCTAATGCTAATAGCGATATGAAACACTAATTGTTGTTTACCGGGGGATGAATATTTAAACTTGTCGAGAGAAGTGGGGAAAAAAATATAGTTTTTTCCACTTAGAAGAGATGCCAACTGCAGACACATGTACATTGTAACATTTTTATTTTTATAATGAAATTGGCACCCTAGTAATACAAAGAACCACAAACTCCATGCGTGAAAAACTGCAAAATATATGATCGCAGTACCCTTAGAGCATAGCATTTAAATGCAGTTCAAAAAAATTTCAAAACAGGCTTGAATATCATGAAATATTAATAAATATCTGTGCTTCTTTAATTAGCCTTTTCCTGTTCCTGTTTTTAGAGTTCATACTTACAGGCTGCTTTCTGTCAACTAGAAAGGTTTAAAAATTAACTCTTTCTGAAATGTAAAATTCCATTCTCATCAATTTAGAGAAATCTGGGAATAAGAACTTCAAAAAGACACGCCTAAAATTGTGGCAAGTGGCAGTATTGCAATCAAAAAAGCTTTTAAAGGTATTAATCCCCATTTGCATTTTTCTCTTTTTTGCTGAGCAAGTGTGAAAACATTGGTTCCCCAAGAAAAAGATTGCAATAGGTTGCAAATATTTAATACACTTTTGAACTGCGGCCACATTCATAGTTCAACTGAGTAAGTCTAGAAAGAATAGTGAAAAGCTGAAGTTATTCCAGGCTGTAAGGCTAAGTACGTGTGTATATGCTGAATATCTGGAATACAAGCTATCACTGTAGAACACAGACTGCAGAAGTAACACTCAAAGCCTATTAAGAACACAACATTAAACAGTAAATTAGCTAGAATAACAGAAAATCAGAGAACAGAGGACTTCTGGGTCATCCACTTCATCTCTTCATGTCATCTGCTATACCGTAGCTTATTACAAGAATATATAAATACAAGAATAGTAAATCAGTACTTACTTTATATAATAAATAGCCTTCCTATAAATAATGAAAATACAGCTACAGTAAAATCAGTGCAAAAATGATCAAAATGTACTGAAAGAACAGTCCTGCCTGCCAGAATGTGCATCATAAAACATCCATATTTCATCTACTGCATCATACGCTGACAAGAATTAAAAAATGCACAATGCACGTTGCCAACTGCGGCATTCTAAAATTACAGCTATTTACAATGTCAGACAAATGAGATTAAAACAATGTACGTGTTATTTAAACTGCACACTTCATTCTTTCTCATTATTTTGCTGAATTTTAAATAACTTCCTCTTCCCTAATTGATACTTTCGAATGGAAGTTGCCCTCACGAGTCCATATTTGCATGAGCAGCCTTTTTGGAATTAAGAAAGTTCTTTTTCTTTTTCCTGGGAGAATTATGCAAAGAAAGTATTGTATCACTCAGTTCACGGAACAAAAACACCTTCTCCCCTGTGTCTAATAGCTCTATGGTTTCCTCAGTTGCAACGTTCAAGGGAACAGGTGGGTCAGACTGTTCCACAGGAGGACGTGTAGGCAAACATCCAAGATGAAGGAATGAGGCTTCTTCCAAGAGGGCAAGTTGCTTCTTCTTTATCAAGCTACATTAATGAAAAAAATTGAATTGGAAAATGAATACTTGGGCGAAAACGTATAACTTTCTATATCATATCCTGACATAGAAGCGGTAACTTTGGAAGCTAAAGAAATTCATATTTCAATAGACAGAATTGCAATTTGCATTCCAATCCCTGATAATTTACATATAATTTTATGAGATACTAAATTGCAAAAGGAAAGGAACCTTAAAATAAATATCCATAGGGAAGATGGGCAATGTATAGGAAAAATGTGTGAATTTTGTGGATATGTATGGAAAAAAAATCTTTTTAGGCATACTATTATTGCTTACTATGTGCAAATATGTTATAGCAAAACACAAGCACCAAACAGCAGAAGTGTCAGAAAATGCATAGTTATGAACTTATTTTCTGATTTCTAACAGAGGAACCTTTGGAGATGAAATGAAGCATAAAAAAATATATATATTTCTTCCTGTTTTCTCCTTACCTGTCTTTTCTCTTGTTTAGAGAAGGGAACTTTTCCAAATTTCCGTTTATCAGATCTTGCCTTACTTTGTCCTCCAGTGTTTGCCACAACTCTTGGTTCTTCCTGAAGGAGCAGGAAAGAAAAAGATTCCCAGCAGAAGGTTCCCAAATATACACACTTTCCTCCCCTTTCTGTTTTTAGCCACCAAGCCCATGACAGTAATACCATGAATACAGACAATAATAGCGTTCAAGGATTTTTCCTGCCCTGCCACAAATCACATAAATCACACCTCAGGGCATGATCCCAAGGACCCTTTTCTGTTCCTTGACAACTCACATCTGACAACTAGAGGTACCAGGGCCACAGCAGCTGCTTTTCTCTCCTTCCCATGTCATGGCAGGGAGTTGGGAGAATGGGTCCATGAGCATCTCTCGGGTGTTAGCTGCACAGCCATTCAGCTGGTGTGAATGGCGATAAACTGTGGAATGAATGCTCTGGGAGATTACCCATCTCTGAGAGTAAAGGGAAAAAAAGTCCCACTTGGGACTTTAGGAATGAACTACCAAGGGACAGGCATCTGCAAGGTTGAAACTTCCATTGTTAGAAATGAGGACCTCCTTTATATCTTTAGGAGCTAGAGACACCCAAAATCTGTTGTGCTATCAATATTATAAATACAAAAAGCTGGAAGGAAAATATTTTAATAAAATCCAATTAAAGTCAGCAGAAAATTATCAGAACAAGATGTATAAATTTATAAAATAACCATTTAATTCATAAAGTTATAAAAGTTAATAACTATCAATCAATTTATTATAGTTAAATTACTTCACAAAATAAGGTAGCAGCTTCGAGGTATTTTTACTCCACAAAAATATTTCAAAAGGAAACTTATTCACCTGTGATTTTTCTATTGCTGTCAATCTGCTTGTCCAGCAAATACATATACATGTAAAGCAATAACCTTTTCTTGCAGTGGTCTACCAAAAAAACACCACACCTACCTTTTTTTACAGCTGCCAGACTCATCTGCATTACTGTCACTTTCAGCAACACCATCTGAATATTTACTGATGGAATTGAGGACAGAAAGAACCTCACTTTGTGAGCTGGAGGGCAGCAACAAATTCAGGATCCTGTGCAACATCCCCATTGGTACCCTCATCAGTTTAGCTAAATAACCTGCCAGACGGAGCTCCTAGAGAATTAACGAGAAGATGACAGATAAATTTAGCACTGAAAATAATAAAAAAAAAGTGTTAGTGAATTTAATTACTATCATTAAAGAATCATTCATTATAGAAACAAAAGATATTTTTGAAAATCATGTTAGTAGTGACAGTTTTGGTTTCAAGTGGACACAGAATCCTAGAATGGTTTGGGCTGGAAGGGACCTTAAAGATCATCTAGTGCCAACACATGTTCACTGTTTCTGTCCACACTGGCCCATATATATTACAGTTGTACATTTAATTCTAGATACAGGCAATGTAAATGTTAAGCAACTAGTTGATTTTAGTGTATGTGCTTTATATTCCAGCATGAAAAGTTGAGTTAATTTACAGACTGTATTATTATAAAGAAATCCTTTCAAGATATCAATGAAGCGATATGGCATTCCTTGGTCTGTAAAATCAGGGGGAAAAAGTAGCCTCTGAAACCTAATGACAACATTTACATGTTGCCATGGTTGAGCACTTCATCATTCAGTCTCTCTTAACACCAGATTCTGTGATGAGCTCAGAGAACAGCTTGTAACATTTGTTAAGGGGTGAAGGAAACATCTGCTTTTGTTTCGGTGTTTTATTTTTTTTCCAAATGCCCTCTCTGTTTTGGCCTAAAGGTCAGTGGTAAAGCATATTCACATGGTGTTCAAATAGACTAAGTTCAAATTTAGTTGTTCCCTAAACAATCAACCAGCCCCATTTCCTGCCCCCCTCCAAACACCAAAATCCTGTTCTTATTTTCTGCTCTGCTGTCAAAATGTGTCCCCAGGGCTGTTCCGGTGGATTTCTCATGCGTATCAAATACGAAAAGTCTACAATATATTGAGAACTACATGGAAAGAAAAAGAGTAGAGCAAATTAAAGCAAGTTACATGCCTCAAAGGACGCCAGAAAAAAAAGCTGTTGTAGTCTATTTAAACCATACATGTATCTCAGGTAGCTGAAGTTAGGCAAGATGTGCCAAAGGTTTGAGATGACTCATGGCAGCTGAGTCACCTCTGCTCTGTAGACCCTCCTATAAGCATCGAGGGGGGAGATGACTACAAAGCCCATGTCACATAAAAAAACCACAAGGTCCCACCACGCAGGAAGACAGCTGATTTCTTTGTCCACAGTGGATTCAAAATGTCACAGCAAATGTTTGAACTGTGCCTCTTTTTTCATGATAAATTTTCAGGGAGCGAATGCACCTAGGAGATCCCTCTATTAAGTGAATCTTCTTTGAAAGAAACCATTTCACTATAAGGATGCTCTGAAAAGGACAATTCTTTCTGCTAAAACCATGTTAAGAGAAACAAAGCAATCACCCCCAAAGCAGCCCTAACCCAAATTCGGATGGCCACACAAAATATAAAAATCAATTGTTGCTGTTTAACCCCAGCTGACAGATAGTACATGCAGCCGCTCCCTCCCTCCCTCCCCCCCCCCCAAGTTGGGATTGGGGAGAGAATCGGAAAAGT
>JAOXJK010000032.1:54088289-54109767 GCA_025774025.1 Xenus cinereus | reverse complement strand
GAATCAGAAAAGTAAAAGCAGGAAAAAACTTGTGGGTTCAGATAAAGACAGTTTAATAAGTAAAGCAAAAACCATGCACGCAAGCAAAGCAAAAGAAGGAATTCATTCACTGCTTCCCATGGGCAGGCAGGTGTGCAGCCATCTCCAGGAAAGCAGGGCTCCATCACATGTAACAGTTACTTGGGAAGACAAACACCATCACTCCGAACACCTGTCCTTCCTTCTTCTTTCCCAAGCTTTACATGCTGAGAATGAAATCACACAGTATGGAACATCTCTTTGACCAGTTGGGGTCAAGCTGTCCTGGCTGTGTCCCTTCCCAACTTCTCATGCCCCCCTAGCTCGCTGGCAGGGTGGTGTGAGGAGCAGAAAAGGCCTTGACTGCTTAGCAACAACTAAAAACAACAGTGTGCTGTCAGCTCTATTTCTCATCACAAATCCAAAACAGCACTGTACCAGCTGCTAGTAAAAAAGTTAACTCTATCCCAACTGAAATCATGACATCAATTACTCCTTTTCCCATAACCCCTCTCCAAGCAGAGAACTCCACTCCAAAAGGAAGGAAAACGACCCACTTCCCAAAGTTTCTTGGGCTCTTCAGTGTTGTTACAGGTTTTCCGTGGAAACCACCGACATACCAGAATGAACAACACAAAATCCAAAGACCGATAATTAGTAACTAAAAAGTCCAATATTTTTACCCTAAACAGACACCGAAGTTAGGTAAAAGATATGTCTGTTGAGGCTACTTAGGGAAAGAAATTATTTGATTCTTCTCTGGAAAGGGATGTAAATAAGAGCTTAAATCTTAATGCAGACACCTAAGTTTAATGTCTCTATTTCTATACAGACTGTGTTGTACTTTTGGTCTTTAAAAACTTGTCTAGAAATTTACAAAAGAATGACATTAAGTGAGAATAAGAATGATACATCTCTGTGATCTATTCTGCCCTTTTTGGCTAAATAGTCTCAGGACCTTTAACTCAGTAATTTATACATGGATGATTGAAACATTATGACTTCAGTACTGCTTTCCTCTGTAACAGTTTCCTTTAAAATGTTCTTTTCTCCACTCTGAACCTTATCTTTCTGCACCAAGTATGATTTGGACTGAGAGGCAGCCCTTGATGCTTTTCTAACAGCAGAATTCATGATTAAGTAATCCTGTAAGCTGCCACAATGCTGTCAACAGTACCAAAAGCGGCACAGGTGCCCATCGGGCAGGTGCCTCTGACATCTGTAACCCAAAGGGAGTGCTGGTGTGTGAACACGCACCGGCAGCGAGCAGCGCTGCCAGATGCTCACAGCTACCCCGACCAGCCTGCAGAAGAGAGAAGGAGAAGCAAATGCGCATGCGAACACAGGAATGGTCACGCTACTTAGACCAGAAGCCCTCCAGCGTGGGCTGAATTTGATTCTTCGGGTATATTATATGGTACGGTACCACAAAGATTAGGAATTCACTTTTTTCATAACATCTAATGGATATAAATTATACTTGTGCCACCAATAACCTCATCTGTGTTCTCTGAATTTGGTCGAAATAAAAACAGGAATGATCTGCAGTTTACAAACAGCAGAATTACTTTTAAGTATTCGGCCTGAGCAATGTTTACTTAAACAACTAATGAATCAATGAACTCAATCCATGCTGTGTTTCAAGCTTACTGTGCTGTTTCCACACGACAGTCTGCCTGCATCATCTGTTGTCTCTAAAATTCAACCAGTGTACCTGGGGCTATTAGCTATAAGCTTATTTAAAAGTAACTTCACAGGCTTATGATCCTGAACTCACTATCATTCAAGCAAGTCTCTTATTGAACTAGATCATCCACAGTTCTGAAGACTAGTCTAAAGAGGAAAATCTTTCTTTAAGGACAAAAATGAGTGCAAGAAACAGAGCCATAATAGCTACAGTTTCCTAATACTTGACAATGTAACATGTTCTGTAAATTACAAGAAAACAGGGGGGAAAAAGATTTTAAAAAATCAATTCCCATATCAGCTGACAGGATAAGCATATCCAGAAGCAGGAACATGTTACACTGTGAGCCTTTATAAATTACTCTTCTACTAAGCACGTACTTCTTTACAGTTGAATTAAGAGTAGTCAGGTTTGGAATTTAGTTGGAATTATTATACCATTATACTTGCTGAGAACAGAAATTGTGTTTTGTATGTCTGCAGGGTAAATATGTATAGGTTATATGGAATTTCAATAAAATATGTCCCAGAATATCTCTGGGCTACACTTTATATGAATAAAAATAAACACAAAACCCCCAGTGGTATATCTAATGCATATTTACACAAATTAATTATTTCTTCAGGGAATCTTATGAACAAAACATAAAGCACAGTCCCCCAAGTAAACACTAACAGTGCATCCACTTTTTCAAGTGCAGTGAGGTGATAGTGATGCTCTTAAATCTCTGTCTTCAATATGTCAAAATCTAGAATTACCAGAAGTCATCATTCACCTGCTAGGGCGCTAAGAGGACTGGGTACCGTGAAAATTATGACGTATTCTATTTGCATGCATCTGTAATCTGCAAAACAATGATTTTAACCTCTCAACTTGCAGAATACATGCCATGCTGTTCAGAAGCTCTTTCACAATGTATCTGTGCCAAAGAAACTTAACAACCATCACAGAAAGACAATTAAATTGTCAGCAACTTAAGAAACATCCTTTACATATGCTGTAGAAAAGCAATATCCAGCTGCCCTCCCAGCCAAGTGGTATCATCTTGGGGAATACAGAACAGGGAGCATCAGTATTTAATTATAAAACTTTCTAGGACCAAAATGAGCCACAATAACATGCAAAACCAGCGTATTCCTGGTTAGTCCTGTGAAGTCGAATGATAAATATGACTAACACTTCCAAAAGAAAAAAGAGCACTCTCTCTGAACTGAAATGATAAGAAAAGAGCCAAGCTCTCTTGGGATAGGGTGCCCCTCAAAATGAATGGTTTGCAGCCAGCAGCAGCAGCATTCAGTCGCCAGGTCTGTCTCTCTTTGCTCCCACCAAGTCCTACACAGCTGCCTCAGCGTACATCTTAAGATGCCACACATCTTGAATTCAGGCCTTCATGAGGGTCGTAGATTCTAAGGCTCTATCAGAGGCAACCAAACTCAAGAGCATCACCAAAACATTTCACAATATCCTTTGGAAGATAGAATCTCTTCTTCTGAGAAGCTGGCTTGTTACACGCATCTTCTTCCCTTCTATGCCCAGGAGTATGGCAAGCTAAGAACCATTGTATGAGATTAATGCAGTTTTCATGCTCTATTTTAAGAGTTCCCACTTAGCAGTGACTGTTTTTGCCAGCCTTTGAAATTGCTAAATAAACACTGTACAAGGTCTCTTCAATTAGTCCAAGATTGCAAGGCAATAGCAGATTTAAAAGCATTGAAATTAAACTATGATAATGGTCTCAGTAGTGCTAATCTGGAGGAGTTGGTCTGTGCTGTTTAAAGCCTTTATAATGGCCAGCATTTCTAGATGCAGCATATTTTATCAGATAAGTATATAATGAACTAGGAAAAAAAATAATCCAAGAGTATAAAAAGAATTCACAAGACTATGGTACACCAAGTCCAATGACTTAAACTACAGTAGTACAGCAAAAGACCAGCAAAGCCCAAAGGACCTTTCAAAGCATTTTCAATTTTTGTATCTGTTCTGATGTTTGTTTTCCACTAATGTTGAATGGAGTTTATTTTATCCAAGACTCATTTTATATTTATCACATTCAACACGTATCTGAAGCACTGTATGTTTCAGCAAAATATTCACACAAGCCTTTTATCTCCTTACCTGTTTTACAAAAAAAAAAATAAATATGGAATGTTGAACAGTAAAAAAGATCATAATTTCTCCTAAAAAAGTGTTCTGAAATCTTGAACTATTAGACAAACTGCAACTATAAATGGCAAATAAAGCCTCAAATTTAATATCGCCTCTGAAAAGCGTTATATAGCTGTTACTGCCCACATCACCATTCCACGACTGAACAAATAACTGAAAATAGTGGGTAACTCCCTCATCAGCGTTATGCAAGTTATTTTAAAGAAGCATAAATGAATACATATAATGTCTAAAGTTACAAGGAAATAACCAGATTAGAACTCACCATCAAGTGATTATTTACATCATAAGCACCCTACAAAGGCCTGCAGCAGAAGTTTTTATCAGCGTCAGCAGGATGCTACTTCTGTGAAGTCCAAATAAATGACTAGGAGCTCTGCGTGCAGTAGGCCATGGGGGCAGAAAACAGTGAGAAGGAACTGGAGGCTGGAAGAGAATTCAGCAGCTCCTGACAGCCACATCGCTTACAATACCCCAAACTGTCAAGGCCAACAGGGTAGCAAGCTGGTTTTAAAAAAAACCCAGTTGCAACAAGAGGCAGAGGGGGAAATCAAAGAGGAAAATAATAATACTGAAGAAATCTCAAACTCTAAGGGAACACATAGCTTGGATTTAAAACTGGAAGGCTGGATAATGCTGGTCATGACCTCCTAAGTGAACACCTTCAAATGTTACACTCTGCAAGACACACCAGAATGGGGTTTTGGTGTTTATATTATTATGCCCAAAGTATAGGATGCTCTTGGAAAGCGTTAAGATGAGGTTTGAATTCCCACTCTGCCTGATTTAATTCATTAGCAGAAAGTGAGATCTTCCATTCAAGGACAACACCTTATCCATCAGGTTGTCAGATATTCAGATGTAAGTTTCTTCCAGCAAGGCTCACGGAAAGACTTCGCTCGGAATGGAACCCAAGTGTCCCCACGAGAGGCAGAGACTGAAGCATTTATCATGCTCCTGTGAGCTTCAGGAGATCTTGATGCAAACTCCTTACCCAAATCAGTCCAAATAGGAATTTGAAAACATGTGCTACCTTTCAGATGAATCTCCTAACACAGATATAATATACAGGAGTCTCACTCCAATTCTTCACAAGAGCAGCTGACCTCAAACAGACATCTAACTCAGGAGAGGATAAAGAGTTCAGAAAACTGAACAGAAATAAGCTAAAGCACAGGAAAAGCTGAGAGACCCTTAGTCTAAGTGGTCCCTTCCTTTGCTTGCTGACCTCTGAAGCTCCCAATTTATGATACAGGTGATTGTGACCCCACTTGTCCCTGAGAGGCAAGATACCTGGATGCAAAAAGCTGCAACACCAAGTCTCTTTCTGACACTAGCTACATATCTCAACCAAGGCCTGCAGATAAAACTTGGGTACAGCAGCAATTCATTTTTAATGCCTTTTGTGGGACTGACAGCAGCAAATTACCTGAAGAGGTGATGCCCTTTTAGAAAACAATGTGAGTAATGATAACTAGAAAATTTAACTAGCAGTCCTTCTGTCTTTTAGTTTTGTAACACAATCAACACAAATCATTGCTAGCGCTGATTAAAACCTAAACAAAACCCTTGCCTCATTACATGAAAAATCAGCCTGTACATCTGTCTGCAAACCAGAAACTCAGGCAATTTAGCTCTCCATGGAATCAAATGCAACAGGGCAAACCCTGGAAAGCATTTGTAAGTGAACAAAAAGAAGTTTAACTCAGTAAAATTCAAAAGGCTGAAAGTAGGCCAGAATTAACTGAAGTGAATGATAACACAGGCTGCAAACTCCAGAACTAGTAGCAACTATTAGCAGATGCAGCTTTAATCGTTCCTAAAAAAGAAGAAAAGCTGATTTCCACAGATATAGCTGTAATTTAAACATGGAAGCTTTGTTCAATCTCATGCTTACCTGACTATAAAGTGCCAAAAATGCATCCATTTCTATATTTTCCAGGAGATCTTCAAGCACCATGCAATTCCATTGCTCATCTCTCAAACTGAAGTGAAAGACAGAATTAACACTGAAATCTTCTCAGACGCAATGACTGCATTATAGGAAACAATATCTGAAAGTTGTCCATTCAGGAAGCGTATCTTTCTCTCAGCGAAGCTGAGCGAGCAGCGTAACTTCTAAAATAAGCCATTTTCTCCTCCCTTTTCCCCTGAACCACCAAGCAAACATCAGAGCAGAACCTAAGGTTATGCTCTTGCACACAATTCAAATCTAGAATCACTCCAAAGCAATGTGATTCAACCTGTCCCCATCCTCCTCTTTGAATTTCATCACCACACTTCATGGCAAATTGTGGATCTTTTTGTTACCGGAATATAGTAATAAACAGTTAACTTCCTCACTACTGGTGATTTTTTTGTGTTTCTGGACCAAATCATAGAGCCATCTTCATGTTGTTTGGCAAAAGCACAAAAATTGTTTCTTCCATTAAGTCTTCAAATAAATAGTAAAGACTAGTTGCAGTTTCTTTGAAGCCTTCACTGATACATCTCTACAGTTGCATCCACAAGCCAGTAAACCATCTGCTCTTCTAGTGACTCTCTACTTCTGCAATAGGAGAGTCCTTAATCTACATTAAGAACTCCAGCCTTTTCAGAATTCAGACTTAAGAATGCAGCAATTCCACTCAAGGCCTATCAAAGCCATTGTAAATATAGCAATTGTTTCATGGAAAACCCTTTTTGTAATGGAAAGCACCTTCTCAGGATCTTGCATGAGCCTTGAAATGTGGTAGGCTTTTAATACTGTGCAATACACATGGAAATGTAATTTATAACTCCTGTAACCCTAGTGAATTTTGCAAATTATCACCCATTTTTGCTAGGCAACCTTCATAACGAGAGATACTTCTATATACCTCCCAAGAGGCTTTTTTTGTCACCAATTTCTTTACTTAAAAACTGGCCAGGGAAAAGTGAAATGGAGCCTATTTCTGATGAAGAGTTTACATATTCCGTCAAAAATGACTGCATGACAGGGAATTCAGTCTACAGTGTGTCACTGGAAATGGAAATTCAATTTAAATTGGCTCAGGTACTTCCTGTGACCCCAGCAGATCAGGTTTCACTGAAGTCCTTACCTATCTTCTTGGGAGACGAAAGAACAGGACTGAAATTCTTTTCCTCCTTACTGCTAAAGAGTAGTGTTATTTTTCCACTGTCCCCCTCAAGAAACGGTGATTGCCATACAGCATATTACAATCTATATGTAACTAAGCTATTATTATTTCATGTTTCTTATTTCAATATTTCCTCAATTCAAGACTCCTCAGTTACGTTCTGGGCCACATCACAAAAATGCACTGTTCAAACATAGATGTATAGTTCCTCCTCAACACAGCAAAGCATTCAGCCTGCTGTTTCTCTCTGATATCTTATGGTCTATGCAGTAACTTAGTAAAACCAAAGGACTTACCTTTGCTGGTGCAGATTTATAAATTGCCTACATTTATTCATGGCCTGTCTTAGCAGAACTGTCACCTGTCTGTCTGCATTTGTTTCCACAGCTTCACTCAAAAGGCCAAATCCATCTGGAGTCCACCTCTGCCTACTCATTAGATGCTGCTGCTGCTGAGCTGACTCCTTATGCAACATCTCATACTCCAGCTTCCTGTCAAGTTCTTCAATCTCCTAGAGGTTGAAAACACGTAATGATAAAAAGTCATAATTTAACTTGGAAGAACAAATTACGTTTGGAGAAGAAAAAAGATGGTATCAGAATTTCTGATATTAGTTTATTCATTTCTCATCCTACGCGGCCACTTGCAGTCATTACACTTTCCAATTCATTGCATGGCTTCAGTAAACATGACTTGCATGCTATGAATATCAGAACAATGCCGAAAGATACGGGTCTTTCATTTTCATTGTGTTAAAGATATTTCATTGTGTTCAAGATATTTTCATTGTGTTAAAGGTTGATGCTCTCTGAAACTTTCCACTGTAGAGGACATCTAGAAAGCAGACTACCAGCATAGCTGAGATCTAAACAAAAGAATGGCACCATTAAAATTCATCTATAAGCTGAATAAAGCCACTGAAACAGCTTGAGAAACTCAGATGGACTAGTTTTAGTTGTACTGAATCAACAGCTAGTATTAAAGAGGTTTGAAGTTAACAGACAATATTTAGTGTGATAAAATTAGGGTTAAAATACAATGCTTTAAAAATCAAGGGTTAAAACCCAAAGTCTTAAGTTGACTGGATCCCTCATGCCAAAGATCTCTCTTTGGTCAAAGTTAAACTAAACATCAAAAGGAAGGCTCCATTTTCCAGTTTTCCAATATCATTGTCATCTGACCTCAAGCTTTAAATTGCTTAATATCTCAGTGCCTTACGCTTCCTAACCTCCACCTTGGAGAAAATGATGAATTTTAATCTATTCCTCTACCTCATCAACTGTATTCAGACTACAGATTTATTGGAGCACGGCGTCTCTAAGTGTCTGCTCCCCAGTCATCAAGATTTGACATTGAGGCTTAGATCCACTCTCCAAATGTCAAAAACAAGTATTAACTTGTTTTTAACTTGAAGCAAATTCACATATAGCCAGACGCATTTGTTTTACTGATTGGTAAAATTGATGTTCTCAGTATTAGAGAATCCCATGTAATCTGATGTATTTGTTTCTCCAGTAACAAGTGTTAAAATTTGCTAGCCAGAGGGACAAAGGAGTTGGACAAAAACACAGCAAGAGAGAGAGAGGTGTGATTACCACGAAACAGTCCCGGTAAACCAAGCCTAACAGGCACTTTGAAGAACATCTAAAATATTTTTTTTCTCCCCAAAATAGGGCTCAGTTCAGTTCCTGCACATTGGATGAAGAATCCAGTGTTAGGTGCTCTAGATCTCTCTTCTGCCTCTCCTTCAATCCTTTTCCTTCCATCTGTCCAAGGACAGAGAAGCTAGAAGGAAACTCTTTGCAGAGACCCCATACACTTATTGCATTAAAGACAGTAATTCCAGATTATTTTTATTATAATTATATAATAAATTATTTTTTAATACTCCATCTACATGCAACTTTCACTATTTCCTACAGATTTGATACAAATTTAAGAAAACCGGAAGCATATAAGCATTCTAACTGCCATTCTAAGAGAAACTGTGTGGAGATGACAGCATTAAAATTTAACCAGGATTTTTCACAGCAATAGCTGTCTAATGATGCCCTCTAGCAAAGAGGTTTTGCTCTTAAAAACCCATTTTGTTTGTTCTGCTCCAGTGCTCTCCCAAGCCTCACTTGGATGGCTGCAAATAGCAGATGTAAAAAAAAGTAATAAAAAAAAAAATCCTTTTGCATACAGAGCACTGAGGTATTAAAAAAGGATTAGAAAACTGGCACATCCCAAGTATGTAATAAATACGATGAAGGGAAGAGACCTTTCCAAAGTCTCTGCTATTTAAAGTGTATGAGTGTGCTAGCAGGGAGATAGACAGGTAGGGTATATATAACCCTTAAAAACTTGATGATTGAAGCATATCGTGTGCTTATGGATTTTTACCATATGGGTAGCACTGTAACATGACCAATTTTGTAACACAGTCATGACAATTTGCACACTACCCCAGTCATGACTCACAACCACCTCCCAATTGTCTTCCTTGCAGTCAATAAATCTTTAATATTAATTAGCCACCAAAATACTGCTCTTTCTGACTGTAGATCTCTGGACACTACTATAAGAAAAATAAATAATAATAATACATAATCTTTCCTGGATGTAATATTTTCCTTCTCTTTATTTCTTTTACTGAGTGCATCACAGAAATTAAAGGCTGGACTACCAGAAGCTGCAAACCAGCCCAGCTCAATCCAAGTCAAATAAGCTACTGCAATAGTTGCTGTCTCCTAACAGGAATTCTTCCTTTTCACAACTTCATTACTTACAGGATTATGTGCTTCTAAAATCTGAATACATTCCAATTTTGACAGGGTTTTTGATGTGCTCAGCTGTTCAAAGAGCAAAGCTTGCACACTTATGACAGCAGTATAGAGCTCCAACATTTTGGATTTTTTAACAGTCTTTTGAAAGGCTAAAGCAGCAATATACTCTCCAAGTTTATTTTCCAGATCACGCAGTTGACACTCTCGCTCAAGCAGCAACTCGAACTTAACCTAAAAAATACCAAAACACAAAAGATAAGATTAACAGAAAACCTTACATGGATGCTCATAATTTTACTACTCTGTAATTAACAAGTAGGATTAATGCAGCAAAGTAATCAATGCTGTTATCTTACAGTGTAATACTTTGTTTTAAAAAGTGCTTTTAACATTAACTTCCGAGCTTCTACTGTGTTTAAGTGATCAAAAAAAAATTACACTAAGGTCAGACATTTCAAAGAGATAAGACTTTGTTTTAGGGTATTCATAACTTTAATATTAAATACTGTCATAACTAATATCAAATACTAATCTAAAATAGAGGATCCATAATTTTTAATATAATAACATTAAAACTTAAAAATAGAAATAAATATACACCTACCTATATGATTGGTTAAATGGCAATAAAATACATCCTTCTGTTTAGCAAAAATACAAAATATATAGAAAGACTGTATTGAGTTTCAAATTGGCAAGTGTCAGTTAATATTGACCAACAAAATTGGATCTACCACTCTTTAAGCAAATAACCAAAAATCCTCTTATTAAAAAAAGTTAAATCAAGAGTCTACTGGTAATGGATCTCAAACAAGATTAAAACCATATTGAATGGCCATCAAGCAGGATTAAATTGCAATGATTTAACTCAATAACTGTGTTGCTGCCACACATCTGCTGGGACGTCCACAGAAGCTACCCAAGGGTGAAAGGCAAGTGTGGCACATGCAAGCACAGGTCCAACGCAACGTGACTGACGAGCTCTCCATGCTCCACCACTGACATTCACAGCCACGGATACTGCACTGTGACCATTTTTCCTGCAAGCCAATATGGAGAGGAACCAGATGCAATTATGCCCTTTAAATGCTTCCTTCTGAGCTTGTCATTTTAAGTTCCCTTTATAGGAAAAGAAAAGGAAAAGGTACTATTCATTTTCATTACTGGTTCGTATCCTGAAAAATTTGCTTCCACTGACATGTAAGTGTGGATGTCTAGATTAGACGTTGAAGGCTACACCGACTATCTAACATTTGGGGAGCTGAATCCTCAAAGACAGTAAATAATCATCAGTGTGGTTTTCCTCTCTCTCCCTGTATTATCCCCACACAGGCCCAAAAGCTGGACTGTAAGAGAGAGAAGACACAACAAAAAGCACATGCAGCCATGAGAGCTCCAACTCCACTGCTTGGTGTCGGTATCAACTGCTTTAGCTTTGATTATGATTAGCTTTAAAGAAGCATTTAAGGAGACTTCCACCAAGTTTTTAGATCCCTAAGATGACAAACATGTAACATGATGCCCATGAATTTTCTCTGGAAATTTTATTGATAAGGGACCTGCTAAGAGTGGTTGGAGCGATTGTATATCATCCAAATTCTATTATCCAGCAGATACAGCTAAATTTAAAATGTGATTTGGAACCACATATGCTTGTGATATTCTCATACAGGTTCATGTGATATTCTCCAAAGTCCCCATTACATCATCTGGAATGTCCTTGAATGCAAAAGATGGAAGGTCACCTTCTGGAAATATTTCCTACTAACATGAATTTAGCCAATTGCAACACAAGACTAAGAAGTTATCCTAGAGACATGAAGTAGAGGCAAGATTCATTTTCTTGATATTTTTAACAAAACTCCACCTTAAAAGACAGACATTGTCTCTCAACCTTATTGTTAGATTTCTAACAAATCGATCTTGAATAACGTAGATGTGGGATACTAAATAATAAGTAAGCATATGGGGTACAAATAAACATATGGGATATTTGAGATAGGAGGAGAATTCAACTCAGAGATCATACTGGAATACGGTAACCAAAATGAGAAAAACTAAGCTGCTGTTTCCGAACGCAGGAGGCAGAGATCTCCAGTGAAAAGCAAAAGAGATGGCCAAAATTGGGAGTTTATGGAAGAAGAACTGAGCTGCCTTCAAGTACTTGTTCAAAAAACAGTTGATGACATTTACCTTAAGATAGATCCAGAAATATCCATTGCTTGTTTCTATGTTTCAGTTGGAAAAAAATTCCGTAATAATAACAATAATAACTTTTTATATCTATCTTCTATGCTCTTTGCAGGGCAGGCAAGAAACCTATTAAAGTGAATTTGAGGCCTTTTGTTTTCTGTAGAATGCTTTTTCCTGAAAAGTAAGTAACTTTATTTCACATCTCCCATTTAAGCTCACAGTCCAGCAGTTCACAGGCATTCAAAGGTGTACAATGAACTCTAGCAGCACCAAACAGAAATTAAAAATAAAAACAGAACATTCTACAAGTCACGACTTTGATGCAAATTGCACAAGACA
Organism: Xenus cinereus; assembly: GCA_025774025.1. Taxonomy (NCBI): domain Eukaryota; kingdom Metazoa; phylum Chordata; class Aves; order Charadriiformes; family Scolopacidae; genus Xenus; species Xenus cinereus. Next base: position 54,097,474 of record JAOXJK010000032.1, on the reverse strand, counting down.
GCCAATCCCACCCTAAATCAGGGGGGTCTGGGGGGTTGGTTTGTTTGGTTTATTTATCTTGTCAAAGCAAATTTATTTTCAAAATCTACAGTGTTATTTCAAGATATTCTTATTAGCTAGTGACATAAGATAAAGGCCTAGAAGCAAGACTATTCCACACCTCAATGCCAAGGAAAATATTTAAAACAAAAATAATAAATATTAAGAAAAAAACTAATCTTTCTTCAAAATCCTGTGCACAAGACTCAAATTTCTCAAATAAGATTGAAGTTTTTGTTTTGAAAGGCACATTGAATTAATTGTTATACTACTGATCACTGTGACACAAGACAATGTTCTCAAAAACAATTAGCAATTTTCAGAGCCATATGGTCCAACTGTCCAATTTTTTAAGGTCTCAGTTGTGAAGTTTCCATTGACTTGCCCTTACCCTTCTTTTTGGTGGTGAAAGTTGCTGCGCTCTTTGGCGATTCTTAAAGAAAGGATGGAATGGAAGCAAGTCCTTAACAGTAGAACAGACAGGTTAACAAATACCAGAAGAAATAGCCTATAAAGGCAGGCAAGGATTTTATATCTGATTCAGCCAGCCACTTAATACTTCGCTAACAGCAGCTGCTCTCTAGCAAGGTGTTCGGGGAGATGCATTGCTACAGCAGACATCACTTTAAGGGGTAATTCATGTTAGAAATGAACCAGGCTGGAGAGCTAACGCCACAAGTGACCTTTCAAAACTTCAGCAATCTTGTTTTGAGTTTACCTAAAAGCAGGAAAACAAAGATGGATGAGAACAACTAATGTTTTTGTTGCAAGAGACTAAATGATTTATATTATTATTTTCATTACAATAACACCTATTCAAGGAACGGGGGAAAAAAAGTCAAGCAGATCTACCTGTCTGGAAGTAAACAGGTCAATTTTCAAAAGGACTAATGCTTTAGAGCCAATGTGATGCTCCCTATTCAACGTATTAGGGCAGCTTCTTAACGAATAGAAATTACTACACCACCACAAGCTTTAATGAGTTACGACAACATACACACACTGAGGAGCTGGTCCCTCTTTTCTTCCAGCTTTTATTTACATGCCTAAGACACTGTCTGCCGGAATACACACGTTTTTACAGTACCTCAAAAAAGGGGAAAATATATGCTTGAGCTATGATTTGTTTTATATGACACAAAATTAGTAAGCAACATCTGAAGGCTGCCTTGGTGGTTTAGAAACAGGATGCGCTATAAACCTTTAAAAATGCAGATAAAAAAAAATTACACAGAAATGTTTTGACAGGTGTGTGCACACAACTGAATTAAAAGTTTGCTCTTTCTTCACAGGAGGCTCAGTTTCAGACACAAGGATTTTAAATGAATTATACATACATGAAATCTGGGGATGGATGAATGAATAATGAATAGATGAATGAGTAAATGAGTGATCACCTTTAGTGTAAGTTTGAACCCATTAAAATGAATAATGAATAAGGATGGAAATGCAGTTTGACAACTCAAGTTCACTTCTAAGGAGACACAGGAATGTATATTTTAATTACAGCTGAATTCAAAGGCAAAAGAGATGCCATCAATGACAGAAACGCTTATACTTTTGTCAACCACTTCAAATAACAGGGGGTTTATATGGTATGTTCAGTATATTCCATGAATTGTAAGATTTATGGTCCAAACAGCAAAACTAGATACTATTTGCATATCATTAAGTATGAAGCCAGACACTAAGCATGCCCAAGTATCAGGGATAGAGCACCTCTCTTATGAGGACAGGCTGAGAGAGCTGGGGCTGTTCAGCCTGGAGAAGAGAAGGCTCCAGGGAAACCTTATTGTGGCCCTTCAGTACTTAAAGAGGGCTTACAAGAAAGATAGGAACAAAGTTTTTAGCAGGGCATGTGGTGACAGGACAAAGAGTAATGACTTTAAACTAAAGGAGGATGAATTTAGACTAGATATAAGGAGGAATTTTTTCACAATGATGGTGGTGAAACACTGGAACAGGCTGCCCAGAGGTGGTAGATGCCCTTCTCAAGGTCAGGTTGACCAGAGCTCTGAGCAACCTGGTCTAGTTGAATATGTCCCTGCTCATTGCAGCATGAAGGGGTTGGACTAGATGACTTTTAAAGGTCACTTCCAACCCAAACTATTCTATGATTCCATGGGAATGATGTTCAGCTTTATCATTCAGCATGTATTCAACATTATACGGTAAATTAAGTGTTTTGAACCAAACACAACGTTGCATTACTCAACTGGTACTTCTATCTATCCCCAGCCACCTAAGTTTCTTTCTGCCTTTTTGTCAGCTCTGAAATCACAGCTCTGCAAACAGAAATATGTTTGTCAAAATCAAGCTTGCAAGTAGACCTGACTTCAGTGTGACACAGAAGGTGATTTCAGTAGAAGCTGGAACAAATATTGATTACAAAATAAATTATAAATTATTTATAAACTAATATCCTCTGGCCATCTTTGAAGCCTTTTATCATACCAAAAAAAGGACTATAAAATACTGCTTGACATTGTACTATTTGACATGTTAGAGTGTCACACCACTTCGGTTATGATGAATCCGCTCCCATAAGTCGGAACATTTGCTGCTAATTCCACCTGAAGCATCCAAACTACATAAAAAATTGCTAACCCTATGTAAATGCACTATGATTGCATGAAAGCACTGACTTCTGAATTCCATATTTAGTTCAGACTAACTGCTAACAAGTGTTGTCACAGTCCTAATATTGGAAATAAAGAGAATAATCTGAAAATGTAATTGATTATCTGCAAACCCAAAGGCATTTCTCATGCCAGTATTATTTTTAAGCCCAGCAGGCAAAATAGACTAAAGAATGTCAGTATTTTCACCACTATTCTTCTTTTGAGATAGGTAACTGCTATTTCACAAAGGAACACCTACTTTCTCACACACTACAGCTCAAAACTGCTATGAAATGCAAAAGAAGTAGATACAGTCTGCTTTTGAAGATATTCATAGTGAGGTCAACGATACCCTCAGGTGCTCCAAGACCAGGCTTCAAACTTCTTGCCGTGGCCTCCCAGCTCACTACCGCCCGTCTATGAGCTGTTAGTTGTTCTTCTCTGTCCTGCCTGCTTTACGGTATTCCAAAACGCGCTCCGCTGCTCCTCTCATAAGCATTAGCTGCAAACCAATTTACAGAACCCTCAACACCATCATGTGAAGTCTGCAGCAGTGAAGGCAGGAGAAAGACAGCTCAGCTGTGTTGCTCTATCATCCCTCTTTCCTGCCTCGAATTGGCTGCACAACTTCAGATGGTTAATTTTGAGTGAGATGATAAAAATGTTCACATTAACGCAAAAATTTAGAAGGGTAAGATTCTAAATGAGGAAGGAGGTAACAGATTGCAACAGCCAAAAGAAATAAACTCTAATTCTGTGATCAACGTAAGGTTTGTTGCTTACACTTCTGTGTCCTAACAACGTGTGTACCGACAATTTTCCTTAACAATAATTTAGCTTCCCTATTGGGAAAAGCCCAAAGCATTTAGCTTTTTATAACTAATGTGCAACCATACAATTAGAACAACAACAGGTATGCCAGATGGCACGTATAAAACCGAAACAATGAGGCTTACAGAAGCTACCTTTCCAACTTTAACACAAGATTCTAACAAAAATATAAGGCAATATTCATACCAAACAAGTATTCAGTACATCTTGTAACATAAGAGCTTAGCCCCTACTCCGTTGTACTTTCAAGTAACAGTTAAAAAAAAAAAAAAAAAAAAATCTAAATTTTGGAGGTCAGGGCATTAGGTATTGAAGTCAAAAGTTTAAATGCCTCCATTAAAGGATTAGAGTATTCTTGGACCAGAGTTATAAAATTATTAAAGAATGCCAGAAGACACTTGCCCACTTGTTGCATTTTTGACACACACCTGCTCTCACTTTCAAAGATTGCCTTTATCATCTGCAACCAATACTGACAATGTGTTGCTCTCATATAAAAAAAATTATTTCTCAATCAACACGCTGTCCCAGTGTTTTTCATTCCTCAGGATGCAAGTATAAAAAGCAAAGGAAAGAGGTGTAAAAACCAGATTTTTGTCCAAATTGGTAGTAAAATTGATATTGCAATAATTTGTGAAATTATTTTTTATCTACAAATTTTAACTACCAATGATTCCTGCTTGTTCTGCATAGTTCGTATAGCTGTGCACCACCTATATCTAACACAGTTATCACTGTAACGTTCCTCTGATATACAAAAGCGGTATTACCCATATTTTACAAGTGGGAAAGAGAAGGAGAGAACTGCTAAAGAACACAAACAAGACCTCATGGAACATCTAATGGCAGAGAAGGAAAAAGCCTCCAAAATACCTGGCCCCGCTCGTTCCTTAAGGATTAACTTTAAACTAGGACTGTGAGCCTTTTAAATGATACCCACCAGGACCAAAGGTCCTTTCAATAAGCTCTATACAAATAAACTCAGCCCCTACCTAAGAAGCCTTTGGATCTAAGAATGCATTTCTGGGTTTTCAGTAGCATTAAGAGAGGTCCAAGAACTAAATCTTGCTCAACTGAAGTATGCAGTGAAGCACCTCCCAAGTTTTGAGCCTTACTAAGAAAACCACAGGATCTAGGGGAGTCTTGCAATCATGCATACGCCAAGCCCCAGAATCACCAGAAGAAAAAAAGGCAAGACATGAAATCAGTTCTATAACTAAGGTGCAAAAATTAAATCATAGCAAAAACTATTAAGCTTGAAATACATCATCTTGATAAATGCAGACAAAACTAGGGAGATGCATCATGCCATTACACTTTATGCCTTTTTATCTCGTTCTTATTCACATTGATAGAAAAATGTCATTTTTTAATTACTAAAGATCAAAGTTTGACGTCAGAACAGAAAAAGTTTGCATTTACCTTATTCAAATTTTCATCTTTCACTGAGTCTTCATAAATGAGTATTTTGTCCTGTAAAGATTTCTTTAGAATATCTATCTTATTTCTATTCCTGGATCCTGGTGCTTTCATTTTAGAATGCTGCTGTAAGAAGATGAACACAAAATGCTTTATTTGTAAGAGATATATAAGGATGTTAACATTATTATTTGCTATTATTGGCAGATCCACCAATTAATGAAACACCTGGCAAGGATGGCTTACACAGAGAAAAAAAAATTCTGAAATGAAGGTGCTGCCTATTGGTTCAGAAGATTCCTTTCAGATGTTCAGACAAAGTTGGAAATTTGCTTTTTTATTTCTTTCAAGTAGAATTATATATTGATCCCTTCTATGAAAGCTGCTAGCACATAAAGTAGATTTTAAACAAGTTTTAGCAAAGATAATAAGAGAAGATTTTAACTGATATGTTGTCTCTGCAGCATGGTTCAAAATGAACAAAGAATATTAATTTAAGGACTACATTGTTTTCAAGACACAGTATATGAATCACAAATGAACCATGATAGTATTAAGGGGCACCGTTCCATGTAATCAAATTATTCTTGACCTTTATATTTCTTTACAAGAATATCAACTAAGTATAGTGTACTCTTGGGGAAATGATAACATCTGTTCAACTATAAGGCTTTGCAAAGTCATTTCCCTACTTTAGAAATTATTAAGGTTTTGAACTAGGCTAATTCCTAGTACAATTAACCCAAGTTAGTTTACACATTTAGAAAACACAGCTGAACCAAAGCAAAGCAAGGGAAGGTCCTCGTTTTTATGATGGTATCAGATACAATTCGTACTGGAAACACTCTTCCCACCCCCCCATTTAAGAACTGAAAATAATTTACAACTCCACAGGTTTTACATTTTACTGAAGGAATTAAACATCCCTCAATTTTTTTTTTTAAAAAGTGCTAGATTTGATAGACAGACAGACTTCTTGTTGGGAATGCCTCATCTTCTATGTCTTTAGATTTGGCAAAAAAACACCTGAATCAAAACCCACCCTCTGCATACACCCAACTCTTTTGGAAAGAAAGAAACAGAAATCAAGCCCAAATTCTTGCCAAGAAAAAGCAGCTAATTCCAGAACTTCACCTTCCTAAATGGACAAGACAACATAGGAGAAGTGTGCACCATTGTCACACCTATGAAAAAGCTACAGACCCATATCTGCAGCCAAGGCCAATGACCTGCAGATACACCCATGAACCTCTCACACATCCCCACAGTGATCCCACATCATTCTCACCTGTTTATTGGTCATTGCTAAATTCTGATCGACTTTCAGCATCTTTGCATCCCTCTGCTCCATCTCGAAAGCCTGAAGCAAGGTTCTGGCTCTTATCTTGGGCCAAGCCAAGCTGCTGTCCACCTGAGAGAAGCAGCAGTGCAGCTCTTGCCTCATTCTAAGCAATTCCTCTTCTGATAGTGACAGGGGTAAACTTAGAAGCTGCCTGTTCAAAAAAACAAAAGCCATTTGCTGTTCACTGATAGAGGCAACATTGCATAAAATGTAAGCAACAGCACACAAATGCTTCACATGACAATGATCATCCTTTTTTGTCTTACTCATATATCAGTTAATGATTCCACACATAGGACTGAGCTACTCAGCATCTTCAAAATATCCTCGAGGATACTTTAAATTCTGCAGACAGAACTTCCTGGACTGTAAAACCTCATTTTCAAGGAGAAACAGTTTTTGAATATTTAATAAATAAATATATTTCAGCACATTCCCTAGGCACACAATCTTTCCACCTCTTCAGACAATAAAACCCCTGAACTTAGGGCTGAAATCGAGATAAAAGCTTCCCGTAAAGCCTTCCTGTGCTGTTTCCCAGCACTTAGCAGTCACAGCTACTGAGAGGGGAAAAAACTAAAATAAAAAACTCTCTCTCTGTTATAAACTCCTATATGTCATTCCTTCCATCACCAAGTCACAAGGGTTCCAGCTGTTCTCTGTAAAAAAGCTTTTAGCAGTCTGAACAACACGGAATATATTTTAGCAGTAATTTGAATCACTCAGAGTTCCCATTTTGCAGAAGGAAGGTTCTCAACATAGACATCTGGGGAACTGATCCTCGGGTCAAGCTGAAGTGGACTTAAAAATAAAGCATACTAAAGCTGAAATTCTTCCAGTTGTGACTAACCTTAGACTACAGTCATCTTCTTATCTTGTGATTGAATTATTTTCTTAAGAGTGTTTAATAAAAAAATAGCATAATTTCTTGTTTAGAAATGTTCTCTATTTCCCCAAAAATGTATTTGTATTTAAAGCATGAACAGCGTATTTTTTAACGAGTAGTTTTCTTTTAAAAATATACTGTATGTTCCATTAGGACTGATGCTTTTATTTAGTATATCACAGGCCTATACCACTATACCACCTCATCATTTCACTAAAATATTTCTGAGTTTACAGATCCTTATTTCTGTTTACTGATACAGCAAAATACAGTTAAATCCTAAATGAAAATATTTTTAATGCATAAAGTTTTTACCTTCAAAAAATTACTTAAGGCAATATTACTCGAAGCAAGCATTTACAACATGCTTAACAGTTTCTCATATTGTCTTTGAATTTTAGAAGAAAATCCATACTATGTATCCATATATGCAGAACCATAGAGATATAGAAGACAATACAGTCATAGTTTTGTCACGTTTATATTTAAAAAGGACTTTAAGCATAAACGATCTTCATAAATATTTTGGACTAACTCACGGTCTCTTTGATAAGCAACAAAAATGAGAAGCTATCATTCAAAATAATTCTTTGTGAAAACTAGATAGCAGATGAAAACATGAACATGAGAGCTGGCATCTGTCATTGAAATATCAGAATTGACAAGCAGCGGACTGAACATAAAGACAGTGACAGATTTTAAGGGGCTTTTGATAGGATAGTTGTGGAAATGCTGCATTTTTTTAATATATTTTCCAGTATTTTACTGAAAAAAGCTAAACATCTTAATGTTGCTGTAAATAAAGATATCATCTAACAAATACAACAGGTGACACTGCAGGCTGGAACACAATTATCATGGAATTGTAAGTTAGAAACAGGAAAGACGAGTTGGGTCATACAATCTACTTCCCTGCCCCTGCAGGTCTGTTTTCAGCAATGTGAGTAAGAGATAATAAGACACGCTAGAAAATACATTGAAATGGCTTATGGAAAAGTATTTAAAATGCTGAATAAAATACAAAGCCCTTGAAATTAGAACCAAAACAAGACACAAATGGATTTTTTTTTTTAACAAAGCAAACGCAATGGGCGAGGTTTTTTTTTTATATTCCTGTTATATGGTTTTACTCTCTGCAGCAGGCAAACTTACACAGATGCTGTCTGGGCAAAACCGCCTATGCAAATCTGTTTTGCTTTAAAGAGGTAGGAAGGAGAAACATTTACTAATGTCTTTTTGGGGTTGTTTTCGGGGTTTTTTTTAACTTCCCCCCTCCACCCCGCACCTCTGTTCAACCTCTTATCCTTGGTACCATTTGCTCCGGGGGCAGACTAATACAGGTTTGTCTGTTCCAGTTGCTTCCCCTACAGCTGTGATTTTGACAGCAGACTATTTTTTCATGTTCCCATGTCGCTAACAATGTCTATTATTAAATAGACATTGCATAGGAAATGTAGTACTGTAAATATTCAGATATTAAAACAACTAGTCATAAATGTAATTGAAAGCTAAGAAGAAATGGTGCGAATCTCTCAGGGACCTTTCTGCCTGGTCTAAGAGCACCACACACAACCACTCTTGGCTGCAGCCATGGTCTCTCCCTGTGCAAGGTCTCCAAATGGTGGCAAGGCCACCACCCATCTTTCCACCTCCTCAGCCAGGGTCACGTCGTAGCAGGCAGCGATGGCCATAAGGTGCACCCGGAGCCAGCAAAACCTCTCTGCAACATGGCCCGTGCCGTGATGCCTCTCTGTCTCGGGGCTTGGTGCCAGGGGCACTGTCAGCAGGTCAGACTGGCCAAGTCTTACATGTGGAGCCCACAAGCTGGAGAGGTAGGCTATCACGCTGTGTATTTATGGAACATGTGGAAATACTGGGGCTGAGCTTAAAACAAACCTGAGAAGTAAGGCTTGACTTGTGGTTGGAAGGAATATATTGAAATTGGACATGGCACTAATTGGACAGGGAAACATTCAAGGCCAGGCTGGATGGGGCTTTGAGCAACCTGGTCTAGTGGGAGGTGTCCCTGCCCATGGCAGGGGGGTTG
>JAOXJK010000032.1:54062994-54084302 GCA_025774025.1 Xenus cinereus | reverse complement strand
CTAGAGTCTTCTAGAAGTGCAATTTTCCCCAGTATTAGAAGAAAAGTTAGTCCTGTGTCTCTCAACCCAGGACACACGGTTATATCAACCAGAGAGTGCCTCCTTTTGCAGAGCTTTTCCAATGTCTATCTATTGTATTTCTTTACACTTCCGCAACGAGGATTAAAATACCTCTAAGAACCTTGAAAGCAACACACCCCCATCATTCTTGGATCTTTTGGCCAAGTCATTTTTGCCTTGAAAGCAATCAATGTTAAATTTCAGTGTTATGTCAAAAAAACAAATGATCACCAATGCCCTACCCGTATTTGGTAACTTGCCCCCAATTTTGATCAAACCCAAGGCAAAAAATTAGTGAATAAAAGGTAAATTTATTACAGTGAGGAAATGAGGCAAGATAATAACGAAGGTATTATTTTTAACACCTTCATCCTGTCTTGTACCGAGGAAATAAACCCAGGCTTGCTGCATCCAATTAAAATTCCTGTCCAGAGAAGTGAAAAGGGGCTGCAATAGAAAAAGATGTGCTGGAACCACACAGCAAATGAAAGACATAGAAAAATCCATGAAACACAGAATGACTGGAAGATGATATATACCTACGTATTCTTAGGATGAAAAGAACATTTAATAAAAAAAAAGAGCTTATCCAATATGACCACAGCTCACACTGAAGGTGATGCAGTGTGGTAAATCTGATCTACTTATTTATTTGCAATCTACTTATTTAGAAATCCCAGATAACAAAAATAATGAGCAAAAAGCCTACCAACACAGAAATCTATGGGAGTTTATGTGGCAACTTACATTAAACAATATTACAGTAATTCCTAGAAGGCTCAATCCTGGCAAAAGACCTTAATTTCTGGTTTCGTCTAAATATGATATAAAACCAATTACAGTATTAGAATTAAAAGATGTCCTCTTACCAAAGGGCTCTGAACTGAAACACAAAACAAAAGAAGAAGAGAAAGATAATGAGACAATACAGACTGTATGATAAACTGCTTGGTCTCAGCATACCAGACATCTAATCACTGAAGAAATGTGCAGGCACATGTTTAATGTCTTTGAACAAGGAGAATTTTAATGAAGGAGAACACTGCAGTAATGACAAGGATGTTTACAGGGAGATCCTCTCAAACGCAGTGAGCACCAGTGGAAGGAACAGAGATGAAGCGTGTGGCCAACAGCAGCAGTATCACAGGTCAATCAGAGGCATTCCTTGATTTCACCTTACTAAACAAAAGCCAACAAAATGAGGAGAAAATGTGAAGTGATGGCACTAAAACTAAATAGTAGTTTGCATTCGATGCGATGGAGAACCACCCAAGTGATGCTGAACCCCAGTAAGGGAAGATTGTTCTATGAAAGCTGGAGAAGGAACAGGAGTGTCACTAAAACACAGTGGAGATAGATATGAAGCAAAAAAGTTGTACCAGTATGGACATGCATGGAGGATGAATCACAACACGATACAGAAAGAACCTGAAGATGGGGCCCACATTACTCTGCTTCAGCTACTTCAGGATTTCACCTGCTGGACTGTCATCTTGCCAGTACCCAGATCAGGACTTTGGTAAATAATTCAGAGTAATAAATTTTCTACAGTTCACAAGAAACGTTGAGGCCTTACAAAAATTAAAATTTTGGGAGAAATTTATGAAGGAGCTTGAGTTGTTCGTACCTAGAGAGTCAGCAGAACTGGCTTCAGTTTTTAAGAGACCAAAGAATTAAAGAAACTTTTTTTGAACAAGCAGAACTGGCAAATCCCTAGCAGTGTTCAAGGCCAGGCTGGATGGGGTTTTGAGCAACCTTGTCTAGTGGGAGGTGTCCCTGCCCAGGGCAGGGGAGTTGGAACTAGATGATCTTTAAGCTCCCTTCCAACACGAACCATTCCATAATTCTATAAAAGAACAATGCAACAAGTTACAGCTGCTGTAGTTCAAAAATGTCAAGAACCTCGTGACTCTGTGGAATGCTGGAACAACCTGGAATAAATACTGCCTCAAGTATCATCCTCCTGACCATTTATTCTTTAAGGGAAAACACAAAAAGCCTTGCTAAACATCCCTGAAATCTATCATTATGGATTATATTTTAAAACTTGCTTTCCTGCCTTTTGGCACTGCAGTCCATGGACTTCCATTTCCAAAAGGCACTGAGCACCCGCAGCCCGTCTTGACAAACAGGACAATTTAAATACCGTCTTTAGAAAGCCCAGCTTGAAAACTGGCTGCTCTATTTCATTTAAAATGTTCACAACTCTCCCTAGAATTGGGTTTATTTTATTTTGCTTTTTATAACCTTTATTTCTGGCCACACAATCTTTTTCATGTTAATTTGAATTTGCCTTGGTATCTGATAAATTTTAAACATCCTATTAAGCTCCATTTAAAAAAAAACTCTCAGCATTTATCTGCTCCTTTATGTATTCCCGAATCTGTTTATCTGTGGTATATCTAATCTACATCTACTCGCAGTTTCTCTTCTGTATATAAACAGCTCTGCATTTTATAATTCCATTTATAACAGTAATTTTAAGGCACACTAAAGCTGGACACAATAGATTAAGAGACACCTGTATCTATTTTTAGACAAGCAGATTCAATGCCAGAGTGAAAAATAAGAGAATATCATGGATACAAATTTAAAGTACCAGCTCATTGGACCAGACTTCTCCTTCTGTTCAAATTTTAATACTCCAATTGGTAAATAGTCCCCCAAACATTTTATAATTAAAAATTGAAATTCAAGCCCACCTAGCATAGATTATAACTTCCTCTGGGTTTATATTAAAATATATCCAGATCCTCGAAGTATTGGACTACTAATACTACATGTTTCCTCTCTGTTTTGTAGTTGATCTGTTTCATGACCGTCAGGTGCAATAACAGGCATTAAACAACTTGTGGAATCTATTTTTCCAGCTTGAGAAGTCCCAGTTGCTCATTGCAATGATTTGAGCCCCAGATGCAGCGGTCATACAGGTGAGTGTCTCTTGTGAAGGCTTTTTACCTAACCACAAAATCTGGGAAAATATCACAGAACATTTCTTATAATCTGATTGCAAAGAGAGGCATGAACTGAAGACAAGGAACTCTCTGTGGAAAATGTGTCTGATCTATATTTCCTACACCAGGAGATTTATTTTTGTCTTTGAACCACACAGCTGCAGATTTTAGCAAAATAGGCTAAGCAGCATGAGGATACTGGAAGAACCTCTCTCTGATTAACAAATCTTGAGACTGAATTTAGGGTGCAATTCCAATGAGGCAGCACAGAGGAAAATGAAAAAAAAAAAAAAAAAAAGGCAAGGAATGGTTACAAATAGCAGGTAAATGACTTTACCATATCAACAGAAACAATCTCTTTGGTAGTTTTTAACAATTCTCCTGTTTCCTAATATTAAATTACTTTTAACTTAAGTCAACATCATGAAAGAAAAACCACAATGTAAAGACTGATACATTTCTACAGTGCTGTCTCTTGCTGTTGATGCCAAAAGGCTGGTACTGCATTACCCACTTTATACTTGTTCTATTAATACATGCTCCACACTGACGCCGCCAGTGACTGACACCAATACAGATGTCTGAAATATACCACTAGAGCTGCAAGCACAGAATGAACAGGAGCAGTGTTGGGTTGTCTTCCCACCCACTGATGTATTCCACAACACTGGCACACTCCTCACTACCTTCTCTGTATGCCAAACTAAGACCCGCCACAGTCCTCTGGGTAACGGCAAGAAGTCTCTCTGACGTGTCATTTTAAGTAACTGTGTCTCTGCTAAGTCACCATTTCTGTCTCTCCACCGTGACTATCCTCACATGGAGCACTTGAATCAGCCTGGATCCTGTATGATATCCCAAATAAATTAAATGAATGTATTACAGCAGTCCATTTCCAAGTCTAATTTTTATTTCACCTGAACTTTACTTTTTATACATTGTCTGCAACTGTTGCTAGTCAAGACCCTCCCTAGTTTCTTTATAAATAAACTTTGTCAACTTTCTTTAGAAAATATTCATGCATTCCAGCTTGAGACTGTACATCCAGCTCCTCAAACACATTCAATCAGAAGTGAATGAAAATTGTTCTCTCCTGTCAAATGCAGGTATTCATGCATAAAGAAACCAGACAAATGGTCTTAACTGGTACATGACTGTACATGTCAACCATGTCTTTTCACATGATTGAGGACTATTTACATGAATAATGGATGTATGAAGACATGGAGACTCTTACACGAGTTACAGAATTACAAACAAGTACTATACATGTTCCCAGAAATTTATCTCCGTGCTGTACAAAGTGGACACAGACAACTAAGACTCACCTTCACATCTGCTGGGATAGCAAGTAACAAAGCCATTGGTTGTAAAATATTTTCTTACAATTAACTTAAAAGACAACATTTTAATGAACTTTTCCTGTTAGGTAACAGATAAAAATACATTTGAAGACTATTCTATTGTCATTGAGATCACACGGGCTGCCAAAAACCAGTTGAGATATTTACCTTTCCATCTTATTAATGAGACTTGATATCTGGGTTGCTGCTGCATTTATAAGAGCAGAAGCTTGAGAATCCCTCAAGTGTATCTTACTTATAAGATATTTTCTGTAGGCAAATCTTCTATTCAGATGGTATTTCCTGCTAGCTTGCAAAAAATCCATTAGCTCTTCAACATCTCCCTACAGGAAAGAATGTGAACAAATATATATAATTAGATGTAATGTTAATTTCAGCTAACACCTATGGGTTTCAGAACAGATTTGTTCATTAACAGGGCAAAGTTAAAAAGCTCTTACAAGTGAAAACCAACAAGCTTACATCAATTTAACTCCAACGATCATGTCAAATTTTTACTGCTATTTCAACAAAACAAAATAAATAATATGCTGAGCTTTTGGCCTGAATAGCTCAATATTGTGTGTACTCTCCTGAATAGTCATTGCACCTCCGGCAAGCCCTGAGTTAACAGGTCATTTGATCAGGTACCCACAATTAAATACACATGTAACCCTGTCAGTGTTAGTTGAACTGTTCCTGCTTGAAGCTATCCACAGGCTGAAAGGTCTTCTCGAACTGGGACCTAACGACAGCTTGAGTTCAGTAGCAGCAGTAAGTGGCATCAAGTCCTTCTTTCATTTTTTTCTTTCCCCTTCCTTTTTTCTTTACAATGTATTGTATGACTAAATAAATAAAGGATAATATTTTCAAAGGTGTTTAAATTGACTCCAAAGCCAAGGAGAAGTCATACACGTGTCCCGTACAGCGTGGAGAAATCCAAGCTTGCTGCACACCCCCTGGCTCGGAAGCTCCTGATTCCAACAGTGGGGAAGTGGAAGGGTTTAGCTACCTACAAATGGGTCTGGTAGAGACTGGAGGTGGGCACACAACGCTCTATAGCAGACATTCTGATAGCATCAGATACCCAAGACAAGGTCTGATACTTAGGTGACCCATGTCTAAACATAAGTTTGCTGCATAAACACAAATCTGCTTTCAGACCATCCTGCAGGGAAGGGCTTAGGGGCAGAGCTGCACCAAGAGACCTTCCAGGAGCTAAGCACAGCCCCAAGACGTGCAGATTTATCACAATAGTCACTGCAAAACTGGGAATCTATATTACACAATTTCCTACTGCATGGTTTAGACATGTTTTCAAACTTCTTTCTTCTGCATGATACAGATGAACTACTAGTCTTATTTTCCCTGAGTAGTAAAGACAAGCTTTAAGCACTTGGGTGCTTTGGAAATATAACCCATGAAAGGAAAATTCAGCACAAAGCACATAATGTTGTGGCAAGTACATCTAACTCACTGTTGTAGAAAAAGGCTATGAGTATGCATCAATATACAGTTGTGTAGAAGTCTAGATATGCATAATGTTGGCATTATACTTTTTAAAATTATTCCTAAGAAAAGTAGTTATAAAAGTAGTAACACTTATCCTGAAACATATTTCCTGAAAGATTTCTCAAAAGTTACTGTTGGTTGGTATTCTGTCATTAGGTTAGGAATGGAGTTATCATCCTATTACCTGTATTTTAGAGTAATCTTCCACTAAAGTTTTAGCTGCTTCCAACTTCAGTTCTCCCTTGAAAGTAGCATTTGATATCTGTGTAAAGAAGATATTATGGAGCTCCCTTCTCTGGGTAACAGCCAGCTGCCTATAAGCCTTTGCAAAATATTCTTCCTGCTTTACCAGAAGGAACCTCTTCAGGCAGTCCTGCTCCAGTCTGTGAAGTCTGTCAAGAAGACTTCTGTATTCTACAGCAGGCTGCAGACAAGAGAGAAATAAATAAATCTGAAGTGATTTTCAGTATTCAACATATTTTAAAGTATCAGTGCTACTAGCTCATACATATTTTACGCATACTCTGATTACTGTCATTTCAGGTTTGAATGAAGGCTAATACTAAATCAGTGTACTCTTTCCATGGTTTTTGTCTGTTTGGAGTGACAGGAATTCTACAGCTGTCAATCCTTAATCCAGATAACACTTCCAAGGCACAATGTAGTCTTTTTAGACTTTAGGAGCATTATTTAAGATAAATTATACAAAATAGCATGAAATTCAACACAAAGACTACATTTCTTAGGTTTCATCAATCCTGAAATCCTATTAAAACTTAATAGACTCATATAAGTCAGAACAATGAAACAACAATAAACAAACATTTTAAAACAATATAAATTAGAAAAAACCTATTCAACTACAAATCCCTAAAATTTCTTATTATTGTTGACCTGTTTCATGTATTGGTTTCTACAAATTAATCCAAGAGCATAATTTTAGAATTACAACAATGGAGCAGAATTAAACAGTCATTAATTTAAAAGCTTCTTTGCAAGAAATACTTTCTCATAGTTCTCCAGTAAGACTTACATATTCATAGTTTTAATCTCAGAAGGCATAAACTCATTATAGAATCAAAACATACATCTCCCACAGAGCAAAGAACGCTTCTTATGCCAGCAGAGCTACCCAACAGTAGTTATGTTGGTCTTGTTCTAAATTTCATACTATTTATCTGGGGAGAGCTGTTCTCTGCACTGAGGCCCCCACATCTCACCCCTCATTCCCAAGAGACAGACCGTAGACAGCAAATAATAAATCAAAAAGACAGGGAATATACGTTCTGTGTTTTGGGTGATAAGGGGAGGAGGTCACTGCTCCGGCTGTTTTTCACTGCCGTCTCTCCTGGACGTCAGTACACCCGCTGCCAGGAGCACAAGTGAGCACCATCCCTATCACTCAGGCATGTCCGTGGACCAGGAACCTCAGCAAGTACAAAACCAGGTCCTTTCACAGACAGGAAAGTGAAGAGCAAGACGTTAGTTTATGATAAATGGCTGAGGACAAGTATTGGACTGGCCTTAATTCTTTCTCTGATTCCTACTATACAGGATTTCCAGTATAAACCAGACTGAACCAATACCAACGTATTTTGTGCAAACAAAACTGCTTTTCTGAGAGCATATTTAGAGTGAGTTCAGATACTGAGTCACAGTGAGGCCCCTCTCTCTGCAAAGGCAAGATTTATCTTAGCGAGGTCTAAGCATTAGATGTGTAGTCTAGGCTCCTATAACCAGAAGAAGACTTCTGCAGAGTACAATTCACCTTATCCTTAAAAAGATGTCCAGAAGCATCCCTTCCTTGCTGTCTCCTTTGACTTTCTAGCATCTCTAGTTCAGGACGTTCATATCCTACAGATATTTGAAAGCCCCCTAGAGTAACACTTTAAAATTCACCTGGAAACATCAAAGAAATTCAACTGGCTCACTGCCATCGTGCCATGAACTCTCTCCACAGAATAGCCTGATAAACTGAAGTTCTTCCTGAAAACCTCAACATACTGTAGTGCCTTTGATGGGCCACACTTAGCAAAATACTTCTTTTGTCAAAACTGCAATCATGACTTTTCATAAAAGTCCTTAACAATTTTAGGTATATGATATGCAATTTTTAATTTTTTTTTATTAAAAAAAAACCAACCAGAAAAACACATCAGAAGGCCAAAAACTTAACCAACGTCTACAAAGAGAGCATAAACAAGCAAGGAATATACCGGTCTAAGGGATTATACTCCTAACATAATTTATTTTGTCTCTGTAATTGAACTGAAACAGACAGCTGGAAACTCAGCAACATCACATTCAATACCCATGTATCCCCTTGTGCTCCAGAAGCAAAGCCCCACTGGTAAGTAATGAACTGCACTATTTATTCCCAGCAAGTCATCCTCTTAATATGAGTCATAACGTTAGACAAGCATGAAACATTAACTTGGGTATTTTCGCATTTTAAGCTTACAGAGGTGAAATACTCAAAACTTAACATAATCCTCTCAAGACACATGAAGTAAAAAAAGATAAAGTGGGGGAAAAAAAGTGGAAATCAGTTTTATTGTAAACATTCAATGTACTTGAAAAAAGACATGGAAGACTGGAACATAATTTTGTATACGGGATGCTGGACTGCAATCTATTTTCAGCGAGTGACTACCTTTGAAAACCTGGGTAATGATACTTACCCAGTCGAACAGAGATCTTTGAAAGAAAGTGACATATATAAGCACTAAGCTTTTACTTAAAGAGAGACTCTAAACTTGCAAAGAATCATACTCTGCCTTAAATTATTTATCTCACTATTATCCAGAGACTATTTCCAAGGAAGTCCACTCCCTGCTCTGCCTAAAATATAGATTGTTCTGCTTGCCTTCACTCGGTTTGGAGGAAATAGGCCTTTGGTTGCGCTTATATACTCATTTTCTTCAAAATAAGAATATAAATATTGCAGGGTTTTTACCTAGATTGTATGGTTTAGGATACAGAGTTTGTTCTGCTCTGAATGTGCGAAATACTTTACACAGTGTCTCACTGGAGTTGTTAGGAACTGCTGCAGTAAAATATAGTAAAGAAAAATATACCACTTTGCAAGGGTTTTAGTGACTATAAAAAAAAAATCAGGGTATAGAGAACTGGTTGTTTTTCAGGTGTCACGGATTCTCTTGAGACAAATTCATTTTCTGCTGAAGTAAAACACATTTTCTTAATAACAACTACCCTAATTGTAACACCTGAATTTTTGAACAATTTAAATTGTACAGCTTTTCTCTTAGAATCATAGAATAGTTTGGGTTGGAAGGGACCTTTAAGGGTCATCTAGTCCAACCCCCTCCTGCTGCAATGAGCAAGGACATCTTCAACTAGATCAGGGTGCTCAGAGCCCTGGCCAACCTGACCTGGATGGGGGCATCTACCACCTCTCTGGGCAACCTGTTCCACTGTTTCACCACTGTCATTGTAAAAAAAAAAAAAAAAAAACAAAAAAAACCCCACAAAACTTCTTTATATCTAGTCTAAATCTACTTTCTTTTAGTTTAAAACCATTACCCCTTGTCCTGTCGCAACAGGCCCTGATGAAAGGTTTGTCCCCATCTTTCTTATAAGCCCTCTTCAGTACCTAAAGGGGGTACTAAAGGGGGATGAGGGTGCTCCAGCCCTCTCATCATTTTTGTGACTCTCCTCTAGACTCGCTCCAACTGGTCCATCTCTTTCCTGTGCTGAAGACTCCAGAGCTCTCTACTTTTCTGAAATGAAACCCCCACCATTCTAGTCTAAAAGAGAAACCATTTATATAAAACCACAACATACAAAGTATCTTGGTTTTATACCAGATTTACCTTATCATTAATTTTTTTCATTAATTCTTCAGCCTCTTCATTTGCATTTCTCGCTTTTTGGTGTTGAGCCTCCATTTTCTTCCTAGTTTCCAGATTACATTCAGCTGTTAAAGCCACCATCTTCCTTTCATACTCCTCTTGAATCTCTTTCTCCATTGCAAGGAACTGCTTTTTGAAAATTGAAATCATCCTCTTCTCCACATGAGGAAAGAGGCTGTGACTTAAAACCATGTTCTTCATCATCATAGCGATCACTTCTTTACATATCTGCATTCGATATGCCTCCAGATCAGCATCTGCCCGCGTCAGGCTGGCAACCTCCAAGCTGCAAAAAGGCAATCAGAACTGTGTGAAATCACAGAATACAGGAAATTTCTATCAGAAAACAAGTACTCATTCAATACTGGGTAAGTGAATGGCAGTCAGAGAAGTGCACAAATATCACAGAATATGAGTTTACTAATCATGACAGAAATCCTTCATTAAAAAGCAAGGTGAGCCAACATTAACTACAGCAAGTTTAATGTCCATTCTTGCATTTCCATTTTAGACAGAAAAAGTTTTTCTTTAGAACTCAAAACATTCCCTCAATTTTAAAAGCAAACAAAAACTTCCTACAAAAAAACTCCCTCTGTTGGGAAGCAGATGAAATGAGTATGTGAACAGACTAGAAATTTCACTGAGTTTGTAAAATAGCTCTGAACTCACTGACCCATCTTCACTAATACATCACTGCTCTGTGTTCTGCGCTGGTGTATTCCCTTCTCTGCAGGGAAGAGGGGAGAGTGTTTTGATTATGTGCCGATACAAATAAATTAAAAAAGCTGGTATCTCTCTCTCTCTCATGAACTTTAATAGAGTTCTAGATAAGAGGGAAATAGAAGATTTTTTACAAAAGGCAATAAAGGGCATATTGCATACGAACACATCCACATTTATTTTTACAGTTCATTAAACTGGAATGATAATTAATCTCATTTCATACAGTAAATAATTACTGTAAATTCTATAGCTGTACATCTTCTGCACTCAATTCAGGTTTGGAGAATTAGGTGGTTTTTTCCCTTGCATGTGAATTTACATGAAGACACAGCGCTGTATGCTTCTCTGTTTAGATTAAGCGTACAAGAATTTCCTTGTGACCTACAAAATACACTTTTAAGAGCTTAAATCCATTCTTTTTTCAGTTAAACTAAATTATTGGTTTGTTTTGTTCCATAGTAAAATCTTAGAATTTATTTCAAATCCATAGCAAAGGTCTTGGCAAGATTTGCAAAACAGAATGATAATACATTCAGAATGGTATATATCAAAGCATGCAAATCTATAAATACTTCACCTTTTTGTCAAATGAACTTTCCTTATGTAAGCATATGAAGTTTTATCAAGAAGTAAATCAGTGATACATTATCACCACTGTCCCTCTGTCAAACACAAGTGATGTATTTTTCCCATTTAGAAATCAATGGGATGGAATGAAGTTGTTTTCTTACCATGAATCAAACACTTGGAAGTATTTAAGAGACATTAGCTTAAGCTATGATCATTGATCACAAAGAGGCAGAGAGATTTGTCTGTTGCAGTCTCTCAAAACCCCCAAAATGCATTGGTGATGCCCGTATTCATCTTGGTGATCTGCTCCAGGGCTGGCTGGCTCCAGCTGCAAAACCTCCTCCTTCTCCCATTCAAGAGCAGGAATCACTGCTGTATGGGGCCAGAGCCTTGGGACTGAAACACTGGGGGACCAAAACGTTCTTCACAGTCATTTGAAGATGCTGTAAGAGCTAATATTTTCAATAATGTCCCCAGGGCAACAAAACAATCCAGCTTCTCTGTGCTGCCTAGAGATGGACATCGCAGGACAGCACCTGCAGGTACGTAGCCTTCTCGGGTGGTGTTCAGCTACATCCATGGACAAGTTCCCCAGGGCGCTGACCTGTTCCCTCTGCTTGAGGAGAGTCCTTCTCGCTCTAGGACAGTGGGGCAGCCACAGAGGATATGTGATGGCAGGATCAAGGGAACAGGATGCTGAAGCAACACAGCAAGCACTTCAAAAGGGCACTGCAGATGTGTGTTTTCTCTTAAGCCTGTCTGTTTACAGAAGTCCTTGGACTTTTGCTGACATTGCCAGCTGGTACTAAGCTGTTTATTTACGACAACTAGCTTCAAAAAAAATAAGTGTTTCAGTTTTGTGAAAATGCACTTAAGTAAAAAGAAGGATCCAGAAAATGGGAGCTTTATGCTATAGCATTTCCCTAATGACTGCCTGGCAGTGGTAGGAAGCTCCCCTTCGTAGATTCAACAATTTATCATCAGCCTGTAAAATCCAAGCCACTGGATTTATTTTTCTGTTTTGATTCCTGCTCCAGTAGCTCTGATTTAATTGAAGCATATCTGTCTTTTGTGAGAAACATCTCATCTTGGTTTTCAAGCATCCCCTAATAGAGAACTAAACAACGCTTTAATTAATTTGTTCCACTTGGTAACTCCTTTAAGACCTAAAAATGGTTACCTTATCCTCAGCTTGAATTTGATTAGTTTCAACTTTCAACTTCCTTTGTTTGCTGGAATAACAAGTTCCTCAGTCATT
The DNA here is from genome assembly GCA_025774025.1 of Xenus cinereus. NCBI lineage: Eukaryota > Metazoa > Chordata > Aves > Charadriiformes > Scolopacidae > Xenus > Xenus cinereus. The sequence goes on along the minus strand of JAOXJK010000032.1, from coordinate 54,072,010 downwards.
ATTTTTCTGTTCTTCATGTGTGCATTGATAGATGGTGGTCACAGCATCTACTAACCCTTTCTTACTGAAGTGTGAAAGACTGAATTCCTCCTCTCTCTCCCTGGAAGGCAACACTTCACAGCTCCATCACGTTGATACATAGTTTGTAACACAACATTTCTTACCACAAATGCAGGATTTTTTTCAGCATGCTTTGAAAAAAGATTAAGCCACTCCTCACCCACCTCCTTACTTGTTACTTTTCCAGCCTTCTTCAGCAGTGATCCCAAGAACAAAAGTGAAAACCATCATCACAACATTTCCTATTGTTATCTTTCCCTCAGTCTTTCCCAGCATTTCTTCTGATTTACTCCAAGTCATTACAGACTAGACCTGATTTCATTTTGAGCAAGATTCCCACATTCTTCTTGCCCACAAAGAGAACTTCGCTACCCAAGTAACTCCACTCCTCAAGACCATGATGCCAAATGCAGGAAGAGCAATAGGTGTAGTTCACCCGATGCTCCAGTGTCATCAAGTGAGTGATGAGGCTGTTAAGATCTCAGGTGTACCCAATCTGCAACTCTCACCCTCCTTTGTCCTGACAGCACATCTGTGAAGAAGGCAATGAAGCAGAAGCAGCATGTGAACTGTTCCACCAATTCATGGGTAATAGCATGAAGAAAAAGCAATTACAAGCCAAAGCTTTCCCAGATCACATCGTGGAAGACAGCAGCCAGACCACTACTTTTTTTTTTTTTTTCAGTGGCAGCCAAAGAAAGGTCATGTCTGTAAAAAATTTGAAATCTACCTTCCACCTGATATGCTCTGTTTCTGGTCTGCCTCACATGCACCAGAAACCTTGCTTCAAGCTCTTACTCCAAATGAGAGGTTGAGGGCAGCCTTAACAAGCTGCATCGACACAGTCCTGGAGTCTCAGATGCCAACAGTCAGTACAAAACAGGAATCTTGTACGTGTAATAAACCAAATGCTTTCAGACACAAGTCTATCAGAAGAACATTGCTTACACACTTTTAGATTAAACGTGCAATGTTCTGTGACACCTAGGGAAAAAAAAATCCTAAACTGACACTGTGCCTCCTCAAACTGAAGTAGATTTAATAAGGTGCTTTAAATGCTCTGCACTCTGCTTGTTATGGCAATTCATGTTTAAAAGGTCTCACATCTCTTCCTGAGCATATTCAGCATAATAGAAACATGAAAGACAATGAAGTACAGGTAGCAGATGGCAACCTATTGATGAAAAAGATCAAAGCTTCTGTTGGACAAAGCACACAGAGAAGGGATGAGGATAGTACAGATGGTAGGTCGTACAGAAGTGTGGGGGGAGAAAAGGTGAACAGACACACAGAAAAGGAAAATGCAAACAGCAAGTGTAAAGTTTTTCACTCACTTGGAGAGGAAGAGGATTTAAAGATCTGTCAGAGAAGATCTGGGAGGGAAGAATCCCAGACGCCAAACACAGAGAAGCAGAGAGAGTGCCTGAGCATCTGATGTCCTCCACAAACCTAATAAAAGAATACAGGAAAGCAGCTAGGGTCAGGAAAGAAACAACTATAGTTAATTTGAAATAAAAACACAACAGAACACATCACAAAAAAGGAAACCTCTCATTAACTACAAAATAATTGTGTCCTTAAGTCTTATTATTCAAATTAGAGGCCCACAGAGGGAATTTTTGAACAGGAGAATTAATAGCTGCTGAATTTAACAGTCCTAATGGTTGACACATTTTAAAAACAAATCTAGAGTTCGTAAAGGTAAGAAGCTACTGTGATACATCTTTCTGAAGTCTAAAGGGGAGAAAAACATCAAGCAAACTCCCCTTTGGTGACATTTTCTCACCAAAACATAAGAAGTCATCATTTTTGTAAGACTCATCTCTCATCTGCAAATGGTAGCCAATTAGTCGCATCTGTATTACAACAGCATCCCGAGGATCCTGGAGCCCTGTGGTAGCAGGTTCTGCAAAGGCATCCCTTTGTGATACACAATGCTCCTGAAAAGCGTGTAATTTAAGGCCATTTGTGGACCAGTTTGTCTCCACTGTCCCAGATGCCCCACTGCAGCCATCACTCGGAGCACCACGGCAAAGCTGCTGCACCAACTCTTCCTGGAGAGAGGAACACAGCTGGGAAAGGACAGACAGACACACAACCGCCCCCAGCCCGGTGGCACACGCGGCTACCGCCTGATCCAGGGCAGCACAGGTCTCCTGCACCCGCAGGCACGGTGCCACTGGGACAGCTGCAGTGAGGAAGGGAAAAGGAGGACAAAAAAGAAGCGATATGGCCCGTGTTGCCTTGACACGCTCCAGAGAAGTGAAGATGGAGAGAGGGTCTGACAGGGAGAATCATACAGCCGAGACGTGAAACAGCCTGTGCCAGTGCTGGCTAACAGTAAGCGAAGAAAACCAATTCAAGTATAACAGGCATCCAAGGTCTTCACTGCAGATGTGGCTTGTTTCCTAAATCATCCATTTCTCAAGGGGTTAGTAATACAACATCAATAAGGTGGGCTGTGTTTTGTTTTCCTTCTTGTTTGGGTTTTGGTTTTAATTGCTCTGCCAACACAGACCCTGTGTGCAGCGCTGTAGCTTCCTCCCTCCAGCCTCTCCCTCCTTTTTTCCCCTCCTCTGCTTCCCACGCTCTCCTGCCGGGTCCAGTCACAACAGGGACCGCAACCACTTCAGGGCAGGGGTTTACGAGGTCTGAACGGCCACCAACAGCTACTGTCTGCTCATATTCTTCAGCCCTCCCATGCCGGAGCGGGGCACGTTGCCTTTCCCTGGTCCCTGCCCTCTGCCAGGCTGGGCACAGCCTGCCTGTGTTAGAGCAGGTCCGAGGATGCTGAGTGCTACACCAGAGGCTGTACTGGTGTACTGGCCTGCAGCCAGCTCTGAACTGGGGCAGTTAATCCGTCGGTCCTGAGACACTTGAACAGCTAAGCGTAAACTCAGCACAGCTGAGAACGTGAGCCCACAGAGAACACGGGGCATCTCCCCAACAGATTAAAAATTGGTAAGAAAGGTACGTGATGATTAGCTGAGGATGCTTTCACAGGGGTGAGTCACAGGTTAAGTTTAGCTTTCCAGAAAAAGAGCCAAGAGGCTGACAAAACCAGAAACAGGATTCTCATGATATATAGCCAAAAATTTTAAAAACCCCACAAAACTGAAAAAGATGATAAATTGAGCTGAAAGACCAGCGACTCTTCAGAAAAAAAAAAAAAAGATTAATGAAAACCTGCCAGAAGTCTAAGCACTAGATTTGGCAGCAGTTTCACTATCAAATTCTTTTAACTCTCCACAGCAACATAGAGTAAAGGTATTTCAACTCTTAAAGTAATCTGTTTAAAAAACATTTGGAAAATCCTTCGTTTAAGAGACTCAGAACGTCTGCTTTGACTGCAGAAAATAAGAAAACTGATAAATCAGTGATGCTTCAGCAAAACAGTTTAAAAAATACAGCTAGCTACAATACAGCTGTCGCAACAGAGCTCAGACAATGGTATTTCACTGAAAAACAACTATGCAAAAAGAGCGTAAAAGGACTCCAGTCCTGCTTCCAGTGAAGTCATCATGTATCTTACCATTGATTTTAAAAGCACCAACTTCAGCCTGGATACTAACAAAAGCACAAATAAATATTATGGCAATATGCATTAATGCCTGAGGAGCTTCCACTCCCATTCTTCTGATCTACTCAGATGGGGTGAGTAGTATGACAGAAACAGTAGGAGATACCAATCTTCCTTCAAAATTATATGGAATTAAGCAGCACTGCTCTCAAAAGCAGACTGTTTTCTGGATGAGATAAATTGTTCTGCGTGGACAGCAGACATGATCCATATGATTCTGAACACAATTTCTTCATAGTTAGCCAACATCAAGAAAAGTGCAATTTTTAAGATAAAAAAAGATACTAATTTATTAATTTTATATGACTTGCTTTCTTCCGTTCCCGTCTTCCAGACTCCTATCACCTATTAAGCATTTGAGTTTCTCCAATGAAAAAAAAACCCACATGGTTTACACACTTGTCAACTTTATAACAGCATTCATAACACAGATCTACAAATTCAGGGTTTGGGGTTCATTCCATATGTATTCATTATATCTTATCACTATATCAATGTGATTATTATTTATTGTTGTATTCTTGCATTGTACACATCGCACAAAACCAGAGCAATAAATATGCTCTCCCTTCAGAAATTCTAAAATTAAACTTTTTTAAAGTTATGAAAATACAGAAATTTAGCACTTTTTTTTTGTACTAACAATGTAACTATTTCTCACTTTTTTCTATGTAGGAATATTCAGATTTAGCTGCCGTGAGAATGTGATCTTTTATTCTTACTTTCCATTTGAATTCAGGGTTAAAAAAAGCAACCACCACATTTGCTCCCTAGCAAATTAAATTGAGATGTACAGCAAAAAATTTACATTTAGAAAGAAAAAGCGAACTTCTAATATGGTAGTAAATTGTTTTTGACTTTTCTGTCAAGGCTCTCTGGAGACAGTTTGATCCTGTTCTCTAGTACATTGGCCTCAATGCCCTCTACCACCAGAAAAAAATCAGCTGCAATGCATACGTATTACTCAGTCATTTCCCAAAATAATTGGCAGTCTGCATTGTGTATCAGCAAGCAGGTTCAGGTTCATCTACAGCTTTGCCAAACTCAAGGAAGCATAGCTGTACAAAATGAAGATGAAAAACTGTAGTAGTGGAAAGCCATTTAGAAATTAAGTTGCCTTTAACATATCTGTATCTTCTGAGACTACGACCATGGTCAGACTTCATCATCTTGGACACAAGCCCAAACTGCTCAGCTCTCCTCATATTCTGTACTAGACATACAGAAAAAGAGACCCACAGCATTTTGGAACATGATCTTCTACTGCGCACATCAAATATTCAAACCGCGTAGCTTCTTCTCATTATCATTCATTGCCAATGGGCCAGTAATTCAGGAATATACACAGTAAGGAATCTTCTGAGAATAAAAGTGAAGCTATTTTGCTTCATACTATACATCAAGGATATGACTTATTAAGACAAAACTCACAAAATGAGTAACTAAGAAGCTTCTTTATGAAATATTAAAAGTATGGTTTGTTCTCTAGCTAATCCTCCTGACATTGCAAACTGTCTACACTCCAAAGATGTCTCTGTCCATAAATATTGAACACATGCTCCTAATGTATTTGCTAAACAATTTGGCACTGTCACTTCATAAAAGACATTAACTATTAACATAGCTTTACATCGTAAAGAGGACAAAAAAAAAATCCTGTGGCTCTTACTTTTCTAAGTAATTTTCTCATTTGCGTCTGGACAAAAGAACAAAGCACCAGAATGACTCCATTCGTGTTTACTACCATAGTGCAATTTAAAAAGAATGTATCAATTATCCTGGAAAGCTTGTAGGTATGCCATGTAGAGAGAATGGCACATAGTGCACCAAAATATACAGAAGGAATTAAGCAAGCATACAAGCAAGATGTAGTTGTTTGGTAGAAAAGATCTAAAGTATCTAAAGCTCTCTAACAAAAGCTCCTATACCTTTGCCTCCCCAAATAATAAAAACCAGGATTATGATGATTCATATTGGTATACATATGACATGAATAACTTGTGCTCAAAATAGAAGCCTGGTTCTTACCCTCAGTAGACTGCCACTGCTACGAGACAATACAAACCTCATTCCTGAGCTCCTTGCAGAAAAGCCAACTATTGTATTGGGTAATGCTCAATGTAATAAACCAAAATGTAACATTGTTGAAAAACTGATTGTGACCACAATTAGTAAAATTACAGCATTTCATTCAAGCACACAGTCTGTTCAAATTGACTGCAATTATCTATTAATAAATTACAAATGCACCATCTTTCCCATTACATTTTGCAAATCACTATACTTAAAGCAGGTAATTCTGTAAAAAGGAGGATTACTCCATTCTGGTTTTAGCCTAGATTGCTGTCATAGAAGCCCCTAAGGCAATGGTACATTATTTTACCTTTGTCTTTGTAATCAGCTGAAAACCTGGATTATATCCAACAGTTTTTGAAGTACAAGACTAAAAGACTAAACTACATCCTTAAGGAATGTAGATCAGAAATTAAAGGACTGCTTTCCCCAATTTGCAGAATGAATAAGGAACCAACATTACAAGATGAGAAAGCACCCTAAGCTAAAAATCAAAGTGTTAACACTGAGAGATAAAACATGGGGTGTATTATAGCTACTGAAGAAAGCAGAAACAATATTGCATGCATCTAACGTAGGCATTAAAGTAATGCCGTAGCCTTTTTGACCTACCAGCCTGCAAGACTGAGACTTGTCTCACCCACCTCCAGACCCCTACAGGTGAGCTCAGCAGCCCAGGCTCCAGGCTTTAGGGTCAGTGGGTGCTGCACCCACACGACTCATTTTTGGAAGTCTACTTTAAGATGAGAATAATCGTAACTCAGAAGTGCCCTTCTTCACCCCTGAATAAAAAGGGGAATTAGGGCAACCTGGCGCAGGAGTTCACATTGCAGAGATCCTCAGATAAACTGCACCACCGCTACGAGGAGAGAGGAACAGGTATGTAGTAATTGAACACACATATTCAATGACTGACAATAAAAAGAGGGAAAGGACGGAAAAAAAACCACAGTAAGTGCATCTGTATGTCATCTCCAAACAGCAAATAAGTCAGAAGGTCCAGTTTAAAACTACAAGAAATGAGAAGAATTGGGATAATCTAAATAGGGATTAGGAATCACTCATTGCTAACAGGTAGAGGCTGATTTGAGCCCTTCACAGAAGTGTCTATCAATCACCCTTTCAATTGTCTTTTGCAGAAGGAGCCACTATGGATGCCTTTGTGGTCCATTTACTATCCTCATCCTGGAAGAAGGAAAAGGTAACTCAGGAGGTAAAGCTTATTGACCGTTTTGTTAATGAGCATCTATTGTATTCACTGCAATGCTCTACCTCCTTAGAGGGAGAGAACATAGAAACTGTGAGGAAAAAAGCAGCAGCAAGAGAGACATTTGTGCTAACTGCATAAGAATATTAAAAAACTTTAGCCCCTGGATACACACTCAAACTAAGAAATGAATCCTGTTTTATGATTTTAGAAATAATCCAGTTATAAACATAATCCTACCCAAAGGTTTGCAAGAATATTTATCTTTCTAAATCATTACATATCTACAAATAGTCCAGCATTAGTTTTTTTTTTTCAAACTAGCTAGATATTCACTGTCCCTGAAATAAATTAATACTAAAGCGAGTTAAAAAAATGTTTGATCCTGTTCTTCTTAATATTCACATAATGGTTTTCAGGATAAGTCTTCTCAAAGCCTGAGTTGCTATATAGTTATAAAAGCAAGGACCAAGGTGCAATTTACAGACATATGTATCCCAATTATCAAGGAAATGCAGGAAATAATAATGCTGTTGGTTACCTTTTAAGAAAGAAAACTACTTTCATTGTCCTGTAACTTTTCCTTTTGGGCTTCTACAGATTTTACAGTTGCATTATACTGCCTGAAGCCTGACTTGCCAGGAGCTAACGGTAAGACTGAACAAACAAAATCTGCTCTGTCCTCACATCAGACCTTTTTATCAAATTCAGCTGAAGAACAGATGACCTTTAACAGCAGCATGTTTCTGTCAAACAGCCCTGACTGGCCTTTCAACAACATCAGGAGAGTTTCTCTGCTCTACCCAGTGGTCCTTCCAATTGCAGCTACGTGGTACCTTTCTGGCAGCACTACAAACTGTCACTCTTTAGACTCTGATCCAGGTGTTTCCAAAATATGCTGCTACACAGCAATGCTGGCACCCACTAGGGGCTCTCTTTTTAGGACAAAAGCCACCCCTTTGAAAGCAGAATGTGTTCAGCAATAGCATAATACAGCCTTTCAACACTTTCTTGTACAGAGAAAAGTTTCCCTTTACTTAATAAGCCACAGAGAGGCAAAACTAGATGTTCGGTTGGATTGGAAAACTTGCATGCCCAAGGCCCAGATGGAGCTGTGACTTCTACAGGTGAAGCAATATGAAATATGATGATTTTCAGTTCCCACAAACGGCTATTTAATACAGTTCAAGTACCTACGGCAGTGCAGTCATATGTATAAACAGATACAATTTAAAAAAAAAAAATAAAGGGCAGATACTCAAAACAATATTCAAAGGTTCGGTTGATGATAAATGTAATAAATGTGATGTAATAGCAGTGAATTCTTACTCTTCTAAAGCCTGAAGCATGTTCCCAGATTCTTCAAAGGACAGAATATCGATGATTTGGTCATTCATAATATCTTCACTAAAGAGATCACCCGAATTAAACTGAGAATGCTCCAGTTTGTGATTTTGGTTGAGTTCATGACGTATCTCCTAAAAAAATAAGAGGTAAGCTTCAGATTATAAAAAAAATATACACTAAGTGTCTGACCTAATTTTAATGCAGGTAATTCTAGGTGAAAAGGTTCCTACTTGTCACCAAACTGTACAGCTGGAAAGGGTATAAAGAAATTGTGCAATTCAGATATGTATCTGAGTATGTATCTGAATACAGGCTGGACAGAGAATGGATTGAGAGCTTAGACCTGTTGGAGCAAGTCCAGAGGAGGGAAACAAAGACGATGAGAGGCCTGGAGCACCTATGCTGTGAAGACAAGCTGAGAGTTGGGGTTGTTCAGCCTGGAGAAGAATAAAGTCCAGGGAGACCTTATAGCACCCTTCCAATACCTAAAGGGAGCCTACAGGAGAGATGGGGAGGGACTCTTTATGAGGGAGTATAGTGACAGGACAAGGGGTAACAGTTTTAAACTGAAAAAGGCTAGATTTCAGCTAGATATTAGGAAGAGATTCTTCACTGTGAGGGTGGTGAGACACTGGAACAGGTTGCCCAGGGAAGTTGTGGATGTCCCATCCCTGGAGGTGTTCAAGACCAGGCTGGATGGGGCTTTGAGCAACCTGGTCTAGTAGGAGGTGTCCCTGCCCAGGGTAGGG
>JAOXJK010000032.1:54039949-54062877 GCA_025774025.1 Xenus cinereus | reverse complement strand
AGTTGTGGATGTCCCATCCCTGGAGGTGTTCAAGACCAGGCTGGATGGGGCTTTGAGCAACCTGGTCTAGTAGGAGGTGTCCCTGCCCAGGGTAGGGGGGTTGGAAAACGATGATCTTTACGGTTTGCCTCCAACCTAAACCATTCTATGATTCTATGATCTGAAATCAAATATACTCCTTTTGGTTCAGGCTGAACCGATCTGGAATACAAATAAAGAAAAGAATAGAGAAAACAGAGGACTCTACATCAACTTCAGTAGGCTTGTGTAAGCCTTCTAGGAGGTTATCATCTTCTATAAACTTTTTAGGCCAACTTTTTTTTTTAAATTATCATTGCATACAAATTGTATGTGGCAAGATTACAGTATTATGAGGTGAACAACATGAAAAACTAATCCTATGAATGTTGGAAGTGACTCAGTTACTTCACAGTTCAGTGAGACTCCCTTGAGACTGAGCGCTAATAAAATTACTATACAAAAAAACCACAATGAACATCTGATGCTAGGACTAAACTGGCCCTTTTTAATGCTTTTATTATCACAGCTTTTCCTGTAAAAAGAAACAAGGCACACCCTTTTCATTTAAAGGGATTATTTTTTCAGACCTAAAAGAAATAAACTTTTTTGATGCAGATGTAATTTTCAGCTGCAGAAAATAAAGCTGGAAGTGATTTGTGAGCTCCTCCAGCCACTCCAGAGGGATGAGAGTTCCACCACCGTCCAAGAAGAGGAGGGGTGCAAACCTCTTAGAGGACTGCTCCAATCTCTGTAATATTCTGATGGAGGTCTCTAGCTCCCTGCCATTGAAGTTGCTGCACTTTACATAAATACATAAATAATTAATAGAAGCAAGGGCTGGAACTTGGGCCAATTTGATGAATATTTATCAGACTCTGTATTTTCTCCCTCTGTCCCACTACGTACTGAAATACTAGCACCAAATTGGCACAGTTTGTATAAAGAACACTGAAAATGCTCCATCCCCAAACCCAACTGTTTTGCTTAATCACTCAAGAGATTAAGGCATGTCCAAGGAACTAAGAGACCTACATTCAATAGATAATCAGAAATACAGTTTGGACCCAAGTTTGCTGTGCTCGAGGTGAGTGGTCTACTCAACTGGGCAACTGCTTATAACCCACAGCCATCCTGCCTCTCATTTTGAGGGATGGAGAGGAGGAAGGGAGGAACACGAAAAGAAACTAATAGCCAAAGGGTAATTTCCCTCCAGTCTGAAGCTGACATCCAGGTACTGACAGCAGTTCTTTTGATCAGATTATCATTCTTACGCTCCCCTCTAAACCTAATTGCACTAAAGATTAGAAGTTGTGGAGATTACGTTACCTGCAAAACCAATCCATCACTTGGTAGCTTTTTATTTGTCTTCAACAAGTCTTTAGACAATCTGTATTAGTTAGCAAGTTATATCATCAGATAAGATCAATGAAAAAAATTCAAATAAACTACTGTTCAGACAGTATGACTCACCTGGTTTTTACTACAGAAACTCCATTTTAATATTTGGGTTCGGTAAACAATACAAAAAATAATACTTGTCAACACAAGGGAAGCAAAAAAAGCAATGAAGAACCCAGAAGCATGGATGGCAAGGCTGTACGAAATCTGAAATTAAAAGACCATATTATTAAAGCTGCATTTTAAATATATATAAAGATCAGACACAAAGATTAGAACTGTAAACAACATAGTAAATTATTTTTAAACGGCTTCACACAATTTCAAGGTTTCTCAGCATTGATATAATTACTACATTTATATCAATATTTTCAAACAGTGTCTACTTTCCATAGGTTTTCAAGTCAGCATGTTTCATTATGATCACCTAGTTCAAAAGTGTATGCTGTGTAGGTCCAAGCAACAGAACTGCCACAGATTGAACTGTAGAAGCTGTGACTTTTGGGTGTCCTGTACTTAACAGCCTATTTTGCAGTGTTGCCAAATTCTCCTGAGTCTTGCTGAAATTGATGGCATTTCATGTTGCTTAGAGAGTCTGAAAAATCAGTCTAATGTTGGCCACTTTAAATTAATGGCCATTTCTCCATTCAATAAAACTGAGTAACCACCATAGGGAAAAAGCACCAATGGGAGTTCAGAATAAGTATGTAACTGGTAGTTGACAAAACCACCCAATTTTTGTGCACCTTTGCAGTTTCTGCATGAGCCCAAGTCAGAAAAGAATAGCAGGAACACCAGAACCGTGAGCCAGCTAAGAACTTTGTAGGCCATTCACTTTAGCTCTTCATTTAATCTTTAAATTGAATTGCATTAAAAATTAATTTTTCCGTCATGCTCCATGTAGCAAAAGTTAGTTCAGTGTTTGTTTGGTTCTTTGAGATCTTTGGATAAAAACACAGCACAGCTATTGGTATAATGTTTCACCACAAACTAATCACTCTGCTGGGCCTAGAGTGTAAATAATTAACAAGCTGCTTGCAAGCTGGGCTTGGTCACCTCTTGGAGCAGAAACCTGAGAGCATTCCATGGTGCTAACAGTGATTCTGCATAGCAAGTGATAATCAAATGTGGTCCACAGTTTGTAAAGGATTTATTGCAGTTTAACAGCAGAATTTTATCCTTTTACTACCTAGTTTTTCTCTCTGATGTTTGTGTACACGGAAAATCTGTCATATCACTAACTGAAAGGAACTGCTTCACATCAGACTTTGCTGTTTCACAGACTCAGCTCCTCAAAGCTGCTGAAGATGCTCAGTGATTTCACCATGATTTCAGCTGAATTAGGCAATGACGATGCCCTTGATGTATCAAGGAGATCATCAAGATGTTAATACATGCTACTATTTGGCACTTTCACAGTTCCAAGAAGATCCAAGGTTTACTTCACAGTATTGTACATGCAGAATCAACAATTCCTGACAGAGGTATGCTTGGGGTTTTTTATGGTTTTGTTTTTTAATGTGCTTAGTCTAATACAATGAAACCCTTGAAGTTCTTTGAGGTTCCCTAAAGTGTTTTGGGACTAAGTATTTATCTGCATAAGCCAGCCACATGCTGAATTCCTTCTAATACCTTTTAATATCTTCCAGTTCTAAACAGAAACAAGAAAGAAAAGGAGGAGCAACACATTAATTTCCCAGTTCCGTGTGCAATTACCAACACATTGTCTGAACATTTTTTTCTTGATGTAACTTCCTACTACTTTGACCAATTGCTTCTCTTATGCTCCCTTTTACCATGGCCAGCTGCTAAAGGCATCCATCACACCTACATGAGCATCAGTACCAGCTCTCTCCTCCTCTGACTCTGCACTACTGCCCCCCAGTTCCTTGCCATGATCTCAGTTAATGAGCTCACTTTGCATCAAAATACCTTAATCTTTAAATTTATTTGAAGGATGATTAGGTAAATATCAATTAACTCCCTTCCCTAACCCAGTGTTTACTCCCTTCACAGATCAAAAGGGTTTAGCTTATACTCCTTGATCAGTCACAGAGCCAATTAACATTGCACGTGAATTGGAAAAAATGCAACTTCTCTTAAGTCAAACTGCTTTCCCCAGGTTCTCTGGTTGCACTAGCTGGTCAAGAGGGAATCACAGAAGGGTCTCCTTGAGCTTTGCCACACCAAGGCTCTGCCTGAGGTCCCCTTGCTTTTGAGGAACAGGAGGTGCTGTAGATAATACTTGCTGCTTTGGAACCACTTAATCATTTTTCCTGAATTCACTCTCATTTGTCTAATTTCCAAGCACTCTGTGAAATTTAGGGATCTCTCTAGGCTTCTGGGTAAAGCAAGAATCTGGTGAAGCTATAGCTTCAGTGAAGCTGAAATGAAGCTGGTTAAGTTTTGATGGAGAAAAAGTGCTAACTAGGGAATGATGCTTTGCTTTCTAAGTAAAGTGAAAGGCGAGACCTATGGCAGGACAGTCAGTCTGCATCAGGGCAGGCAGTTCTGTCAGAGGCTAAGCTCTGATGGAGAAAAACGAACAGGGAATTATCTATGCTTTTAAACATAAAGAAAATGGGTTCTGGAAGGAGAGTCCATGTCATTGGGGGGGCTGTAAACCCAAGCAGGATGTTACAGCAGCTGCCTACTGGCATCTGAAAGCATCACAGCAGATGCTGTGGGGCAGGCGCCAGAGACCCTGCACAAGCCATGGCACAGGACCAGTGTCAGCACTGCAGATTGAACTTCAAACCTGGTGAGCCTCAAAACCCACACCCTACACGAACTTCTTAAGCAATCCCAACAGCGGGAAGAGGTATTACAGGCCCAAGTTTCTTTCAAGAACTGCTGTGCTCCCACTGATTTGAAGGATGCTGAGTGAAGCTAGCCTGGTAAAAATCTGATCAAAGTAATTACTACCATCCATCCCATGCAATGTGCATAGATGGGAGAACTTCCCTCTGTCCTTTTCATTACAGTTTCCTACTCTGCATCAAAACCACCCAGCTGCAGGCAGAGGCACGCAGTACTCACAGCCCCTGAAGGCCTGTGGGAAGGCATCTGGCATGGACACTCAGATGAGCAACACCTCTATTTTTTCATAACACACAAAACCACCTTGTCACAGGCAACCAAACACTTTCTTCCAGTGGTACAGAAGAGAAAATCCACAGGGTTTGTAAAACTTGAAAGAACAGCACAGTGGCCGAGTGTGCAAGCAAACCATGTGAAAGCTGATGGGACCAACTGCCATGACTCATAATTAATTCTTTTCTTTTCTGTCCCCAAAGTCAACCTTTAGTATCCACTTAGTCACATACGTATGTTGGCTTAGCCACACCCATGAACAGGTCTAAATAATCAGTTTTCAGAAATAAAATCTGAGATTGAGAGCATTTATGACAGCTAAAGATGTCAGATGAAATATAATACACCACACCTTTTCAGCTAATCATAATTTCCTTGCACAAACTGATTTCATTCTGCAACACCTTATGTTTGGCCACAGCCCAAAGGCAAATATTATGCATGTGAAACATGATGTGTTCCATAATTTCCAATCTTTATTTTTCAAAAATTAACGGTATTCTCCACACACATTTTAATTACAAAACCTGTTCATTAAGTAAGTTCAAATGAAGCTGAGCCAACTTTACCTAACTGTGGAATAGTCCCAAAGAACTTGTTGAGGTCTAACTATCAAGTTCAAGTTGGAAAAAAAAATAAATCTCACTATAAAGGTTTTAAGTATAGTAATAGATTGCAGGAATTTTCATGGTGGGCTGAGACCAATGTAGCTTACAGCCTTAGTTTAGACATCACCAACTGCTGCAGGTCAATTCACATTGAACTCCACAGAAAACCATTCAGGAAGCTATTTTCCTAACCCAGTCAGCTACTGCATGGCTTATATCTTTAAGACTAAGAGTTTCCATAAAGTATATTTATTTTAATTCCAAACATAATTCTTAGCTATACAAACATCCAATCCTTCTAAATCTTACTAGATCTTCATCCAGGAACAATGAGTTCTCTACCTCATGCATAGTTTTACTGCATGTCATGTTTAAATCTGGCTTTCATTTTAACAGAATAGGCACTTGATCTTCAATTATGAGAAAGCCAAGTCTGGACTTATATCTATTACACAATAGAAGCTAAAGGGGCAAGAGATCACAAATAACCTACAATTCCTTAAAAAAGGCAATTCCTTTGCAACACTGCAGCCTGTCAAGGAAATGAGGGGTTGGGGGAAAAAAACAAGTTTCAAGAGATTACTCTAGCACTGGAACTGAATTCCCCCACAGTAGTGGGAAATTCTCTAGTAAAAATTATCTAGAAGAATAACCCTGTTTGCTGCAATCAAAGTAGTTTTGAAGGTTTATTTGGCCTCTTAGAAACTATGTTAATTCAGAAGCCAAGAACAGGAAGTCATATTGGAAGGATGAGGAGTTGAAGGTAAACAAAAACTATGCCTCTCTCACTGCAGTATCATTTCTCAGGGTCCCCACACAGCCATTTTTTGATTTGTGTATCAGCATGATACAGAAACCTCTTCTCAATAGGTGGAGAATAACTATAATTCCACCCTTTTGGAAAGACAAAAAGATTTCTCATGGTGGCTTTGCACAGGAGCAGGTGAACATATGATATGCCTGGATAATTCTTCAAATGAAAAAACCATGGCTAGAAATATAATGGAAGTTTGTAGAAATTCCTTATTAAATATTGCTGCTTTAAGACAACAAAGACTCCCTATCTTGAGTCCTGTTTTCTCCCTCTTAAATATCAGAGAAGGCAGAACTTGTGTATGATTAATAGGCAGTAGCAGAGCGATGAGATACTGAAGTACATCCTCTGCTCCTAGGATTTAGTTTAGATTTTTCATAAGTTTAAGCAGAAGAGTCAATATAATATCAAATAATAGAACTTACCTTGGTCTTTTCTTCTTCAGTTATGGTGAATGATGCTGTCAATGATACGAGATCTGTTTTATTCTGAGAGAGATATAAAAATATTATATGTATTAAAAAATGAGCAATATCCACTGGCAAGCAGCCCAGAGTATCTAGAAAAGCTTCTCCTTACAAGATAAGCTATACTTCTCATTAAGCTTAAAGCTGAAATAAATCTGATAGGAAAACGCAGTGTAGTTAGGGGTAACACTAACATGGAAGCAGCTGCTCTGTGGGATATACTTCCCCTTCTAAACAACAAAGAGGCATATTCCAGTGCTCACAAAATTACATTTTTCTGTTCCTATAAAATCTGGGTTGATTGAAAACACACAGAAAAGGAGCCAAAGTCATTGTATACATACAAAGTCAATATATATACTTTCTTGTTTCTACCCTTAAGATTCCCTGTTTTTTGAAGTCTTGCTCTCTACCACTATAGTACCACTCTCATGTACCCTGATAAAACAAAGGAGATACATCTGCAGGTTCTAATTACATGCAATTATGAAAAACACAGAAAAAATACCAAGACATATTTAAAAATCAGAACATTTTACTTTGGAAGAAACCACTTGTACTGCATCCTTAGTCCTGCCTCCTACTCAAAACTGGGCTACCTGCAGCATTAGACCTGTTTTCTCAGAGCCCGGTGTAACTGAGTTCTCAAAAATCACCAAGGATGTAAATTCTTCAGCTTCTCTGAAAAATCTGATTCAGAGCTGTCATACTATCATACTAAAACTAAACTGTCATACTAAAAAAGTGTCTTCCTTATGGCCAAGCAAATTTTCCTTTGCTGCAACTTGTCCTTTTCTTAAAAGAAATTATTTTCTGATAAAAATATGGCAAAACTTTCAATTTCTCACAGACTACAGGAATACACACATAAATATGCCGACCACCATTATTACCAGGATATAAAGATAAACTGGAGACAAATACAAAAAGTAGAGAGAAACAGGAAAACACAAAAACATACTTCATGGATTTCAGGAAGTCTAGGATATTCTAAGCTATGAAGAACAACTAATTTATTTATAAATTCAGGTAAACAATCAGAGAGCATAAGAACCTCATTTTATTACATACAGGCCTCATTGCTTAGGCAGACAAGAACCACCTTGGAGACATTTTACAAAAAATTGTGAAGAGCAAAATAAAATAGTAAAGGAAATACCTGTGATGAACTCCGGAAAGTTAGCTTCACGGGTAGTGTCAAGACCCTGCCATCCCACATTTCCTTTGCATCAAGAAGTGCAGAGTAGTTGATTGCAAAGTACTCTCCACCTGTTAGAGAAAAAAAAAGCCCAACTGTGTAAATTAAGCAGGTGAGGTACATCTACCAGTGCAATAGTGGCCTCTAAGTAATTGTGTTTCTGGATTTTCTTAAATAGAACAATAGCTACATTGCCTTGAAAACAACCCAGTACAGTTGCACATCTTTTTTTACACAAGCAGACTTGGTGTGCATCTCTGAAGGGCTGAACACCCAGCTGAGCTCAACTGCAGTTACAGATGTTTGCAAAATTTGACAACCAAGTTTGACATGAATAAAACATCTGAGGAGCTTTTTAGGTTCCCCTTTAGACCGTGCTTCCTCACCAGCAAAAGTGCTCTCCTAGGAACCAAGCTGCAGTAAGCTCACAGTGCTGACTTCAAGGGAATTCAGCAAAGGAGGCAGCCAGAGCCTACCAGCATAGTCCAGAGAGGAGAGATATGGATAGATATCTCATTCCCAGAAAAATGTCTCAAAGATCCCTGGGGAAGGCTTGGGACAGCACTGGAGCTTTTCCTTTCCAACACAGCAGATGTTCCACATCCAGAGTAGACAGTTCCTGGCCACAGGAGCACAGAAAAATCCCTTGTATCTGCTGCCTCTAAGAGCTCAAGCAGATTTGGCCCAGAATCTGGAAACTGCACTGAATGATGGCTCAAGCTACTGAAAAGCAGATGCTTTAACTGATACTAAAACTCAATATGAGATATTGTTGCAGTTTGGGCTGGGTCGGCCAATGACAAGAGAACAGAGCTCACCCCCACTTCTCACTCCAAGGAGAGGAAGGAAGGAGATTTAGGAGTTTAGAGAACAAAACTACTTCAATGGGATATTAATAATAAAAAGGAAAAAATGCAATAAATACAATATATAAAAATATATACAAAACTGTATCAAGCTCCCAGGGAAATGTCACTGGCAGGCACCGGGTAAGTCCCAGACTGGACTCAGTGACAGATAGGAACTGGATGCCGGTCTAGATTCAGGAATGCATGGATTCAGGATCAAAAGCAGAAGAACAGGCAGGCAGAGTCCTCCTCAGGCACAAGTCATTGAAGAAAGAAGAGATACTGCAAACCCCTCACTTTTATACTGAGGATGGGCAGATGGGATGGAATACCCCACTGGTCAGTTTGGGTCACCTGATCTGTTCCCCACCTCTCCACAGGTGGGACCCCTCTACGGGGAAACATTTTTAGGCCCGTACAAGGGCCTAAAAATTTAAAAGATTACAAGGCCCAGCCCTGTAATCAGTACCACGACTCATAATGCCGTTCCTAGCAATGGTGTCCGGCTATCCATTTGCAATCAGAGAGCAGCCCCAGGTCCCCCATTTCCCTCTCCGATTTGGAAATCTTTCACCAGTAAAAGAGTATCATAGCCCTAGGTACTTCAACCATAAACAGATATTACTGAACACTTCTGAAGCCCCAAGAGAAGTATCACGACTCTCAAAAGCAAGCGGCTAATTTTGTATGTGCTTGTGCTTAGGAAAAGGGAGATAAAGAAAGGAAGAAAGGTAAAATTTTATGAATGTGCAATGATCCAGCTGCTAGCAAAGGAACAGGCTGGCTCCAAGAGTGGAACAGGTTTATCTCTCTATTACTTGCTTTGATTTTATAATTTGCTCAGTTTGGAGAGAACAGATACTGAGAAGAGCCGCCTTACTTCTGATGAATAATCTTGCCTGCTTGCATGGCCTTTTGCAATTCCAATGTACCTCAACACCTCAGCAAGCCAATCTGCCATGCTTGGCTCAAGAAAGAAGACTCATCGGGTTGATAAAAATGGCCTGTGCAGCAGCTTTTAAAAATATCCAAAATGAACAAATACTGTCATGAAAGATTCTGTTTCATTTTGATGGCAGTGACTTTTACAGAGTACAGGGGCTCACTTCTGTGACTGGGAGATCAAAAGCAGTTCAAAGGTAGGAGCCAAAATGTGAGTTAATAGAACTGTAAACTGCAGCACAAAACCTTTCCCAGAGTTTTTCAGCTGTATTAACTGATAATCAAAGAATATATACCACCATAAATAAATAAAATAAATAAAAATTGTCGGAATTTGAACAGATGCTTTTCCACACGTGTAAGCGGATGTATTTCCCTGCAGATTTTCTTACCTTGCAAGAATCTTTTCCTGTAAATCTGTATACCATCTGTGGTCTTATTACCACTGTTTTTTTGAACATCTAGACCAGTGATATTGTCCAGGAGGATAAGATCTGTAATGTTTGTTGAGAACAGCATGTTGGTGTTATTAATCAGAAGTGTAATGTATGCAGTTTGAGGATCATGTTCAACATCCACCTGAAAACAGAAATATTAGTATTAATGGTGCAAAATGGCTGTGTGTGCATCCTAACAGCAAAATTCATAGTCTTGATTACTAATAAAAGTTCATTAGATGCATAAACTCATTTTCTGAAGTCACTCTGAGTGACCTGCAAATGGCACTACACTCAGTTTGATCTCAAACTCGCAAAGAGATTTTAATCTTCCGTATGTCAAGCTGTTGCTTGGAGACAAAGGGACAGAAAACCAGAAGTTGGAAACCCAGCTCACGCAGAGCCAGAAGTGAAAACAAGAACCTGAATATCCCCTGATACCTCATACAACACAGAACTGGATCATAACTTCATAACCAGAGTCCGGAAAATTCTTTTGCAAGCTGCCCTCACTGCAAAATCATTCTCTCCGTGCAGTTTTGGTCTCTATCTCCCAGTTTTCACAGCAACCACACTCCCCAAAGGGTGCCCTTCAGATGGGAGAGCTGATGGAGCCACCAGCAGACTTGGAGTTCATGGCTCTACTTCCAGTTAGTGGTGAAGTTCATGAACTAATCACCAATTTCTAGGAACAAGCGCTCATGCGATTTTATTAATTTATTCCATTAGGACATTAACTCTTATTGAGTAATTATACCCTCTAAATGAAATTATTTTTAGCATAGAGTTGCTTACTGACCTCTCACCTTTCAAATTGCCTTCCCCTATAACTCATATTAAACCAGAATTGTCTAAAACTTTATCAGGTGTATAATATGCTGGCCTATAGTATAGCTATGATGGTATATGAGGCTTCTAATAATGACACCAAATTAACACTTATTTAACTAACCAAAGCATGATTCAGGCCCAGCCTTTCTATCTCCTCCTTTTTAGGAAATGTCTACTTTGCATCGGGACACCAGCAAATATAAGTAACAAAGCAGCTCCCACAGAAATGAGTTCTGAAAATATGAATTGTGACAGACTCCAGTAACGACACCAGAGTCCATAGTAGCCACGGGGTTCAACACACGTTGTTATGACTTCATTGTGCACCATTAAACTCTGGATTTCATATTGATTCAGTGTAGAAACAGATTACATTTTTAGGATATCTTATGAATCAAGGAGAAGAAACACTTTATTGAAATTATTGTTGCGTAGTTTGCATTTTTCTATATAAGTGACAATAATTAAAGTACATTTGAATAAATCTGTTTATATAACTAATTCTCCCTGGTATACTTAAAATACTAAATTTCCCAAAATCATTGCAGCAAGTTCAACCTCAATTATATTAAACAAATATTATGGAGAAAAAACCCCAAGTATTTATTGTACTACATTCTTCAAATTTTCTGCAAAGATGTCAGCACATATAAAATAGGCTTAATCATATTTGTGAAGAAAGCATTACCAATTTCATTGTTTGTATATCACGAATTACATGCCAACGTTTATGAGACTAAAAATCACCAAATATTAAAAATGTGATATATTTTGGGCAGATTTTCTTTCTCCTGGTTTCTGAACTGGCATGATGCAGTCAACATGACTTTCAACCTTTCCTGTGCACTCACAAAGGCTAGAAAAACTTGCTTTAAAAAGCAGAAACAAAATGAAAGAGGGGGAAAAAAAAGCCTTAGCGCCACATAAAGAAAATCCAAATCAAAAAAGCAGAGACCCTGACCCAAACATCAAAGCAAGAAAACACACCTTGAATGATCCAAGGTTCAAACTGAACTAGTTGTTAACCCTCTGTTATGCTCCACAGTACGAGTGGTTGGGCTTGTGCAGACAAACATTTGCACCAGCAAAAGAGGGAGCTGGGGAAACAGAAAACCTTTCTTCCTCCCTTCATTTTCCCATACCTTTCCCTTGCTCTTCTGTGAGATGAAGGCAAAAATGAGGATTTCAGGGTCTCTTCCTGTGCTTCTAATCAGGCAGAAATATATTCCTTTACATTTGGGGAGAGGGGATGTAAACAGTGATTTAGATAAAGTCGTACAATAGAACAGGCAGAGCAAGCAGCATGTGTACGTTCAGAGGCAGGTGGGGGAATATGGCAGCATTAGTCCTCTCCTTCCCATGGGCAGGAGGTTTAATGCACACTCCCACACACTATTCATTCTCTTTCTCCAACCAATTTTGCACTTTCTCTTAATTTTATTTCATTTAATAAAATTCTTAATTCAGTGACTAAACGAAGCAACCCTTTAGAGGTAGCCCAACCATATGGCCTCTCTCCTACTGCAGTCTTCCCCAGGTGGCCAAAAGGCCACATTTGTTGCATTGCTGATTAATATAAATACATGTTCTGCATTCTTCATTTTTGACTGGCAGACAATTTTAAGCTAAATTGTAAAGGGGTTGAAAGAATTTGGATTTTTTTTGGGTAGCACTGGAGAAAGCAGCAGATGAGAATCAAGCAGTAAGGGAAGCTCTTGGGTTTGACCTCTCCTAGAAAGAACCTCCTCCATACACCACCACCACTGGGATCAGTGCCCACTGGATACTTCCTTTAAATTCCTCCTTTAATTTGCCTGAAGGTGTTTTTTCTTGCTTTTGGACCAGATGATTATGCTGCCCACCATCTACAAGAACCAAACCCAATGGCGGTCACTGATGATGCCAAACCCAGTGGCGGTCACTGATGATGCCTAAGTGCGTACTCCATTTTCCCTCTGCCGCTGAAGCACAGAGTGTGTGTCATCACTCCCTGCAAGCGACGCCACTTCAGGTACTTGGGAGAGTGGAATGAAAGAACCAGAGCAAGAGCAAGGACATGTCAGGAGAAAGGAGAGGAGGAAGGAATTGCCATGGAAGTGAGAGGAACACAAGACCTTTGGGAATAAGGTAGAACAACCAGAAACAGGAAAGGAGGAAAAAAAACGAAGGATGCTTGTATCATAGATTATTTGTGATGCAAGAATGCTTAGGAGATTGAGAAATGAGACAGGTAAATGGGTTAAAAGCCAAACAGTCAAATTTAAAAATTTACTTAATCTCTGCTGAAGATTATGGTCATTATGAAGTACTATCACAGAGCAGTTCAAGTCAGACCATAGAATGATGCTCTTAAAGAAGCACATTTCTGGAAAGCAGGAAGAGACTGGGAGCTGGAAGCATAGGTAGAATTTAAACACCTCAGTTTCAATAAGGGTATTTCTGCAATAAGGTGTTGGAAAAATCCTGCCTCCAAGAAGTAAACATATGTTATCTCCATGCTCTGAGGAGCCACTCAAGGTAGGAGGAGGAAAATGTGCAAAATTCACTTTTTTCCATTTAA
Source organism: Xenus cinereus (assembly GCA_025774025.1). Taxonomy (NCBI): domain Eukaryota; kingdom Metazoa; phylum Chordata; class Aves; order Charadriiformes; family Scolopacidae; genus Xenus; species Xenus cinereus. The sequence continues at coordinate 54,049,660 of JAOXJK010000032.1, read as the reverse complement.
AACAGCTAAAGACCACCATATGGCCAGTCTGTCTCTTAGCAGGAAAGCATCTGTTCAGACAAATTAGGATTGAAGTAGATGACAAGGTAAGCAAAGGAAAAGAAATTGTGAACTGCATTTGAAGGTGGAAGACGATCACATACAATTGCATAGTTTTCAGTTATTTACAGCACAGCAAAATTATTTTCTGATAATCCTAGCATCTACAACAGACTCTCTTTGATTTTGTACAGCAGGATTTCACAATTTTTAATGAGCTTGTGTGGTGCTATGCTATAAATAGCACATAAAAACAACATGTAACTGTCTCAAACTCTCTTTCTGAGAAACTCTGATAACAAAATTTGGGAATCTACAGCCGGAAAAGCAGAATATTCTGTGTTACTGCATCTTATGCCTGAAATGCTATTAGCTATTCAGTTAATTATGATACGCAGCCATTTCAATAACAACATTATAGGTAATTAGTGCCATGAGATGTTATACATATTCATTCTTCTCTATGCAAATGATGTGGTGCAGGTTATAATGTCACCTCTTCTGTAGTGGTTACTGAATCCTCGACCTTCATATGCAGCATTTCAGTGCCTGGATTCAGATTTTTCTAAAGTTGTATGCACTTTGGCTCTCCAAGGGACAGGTAAGATGAACTGTATCTAATTATAAATATTCAGACTTGCTTCATCCAGTGTAAAAAAAAAAAACAAAACAGTGGCGAGAAAAAAAGGAAAGGAGAAATAACAGCCTAGGTAAATCTATCAATCTATGCCACACAAAGTAAAAATAAAATGGAAGGTTTAAAATCTCCTTATAGTAGGAAGGTCTTTGCTCCTCATAAGCATTTTACACAAGTCAAATGAAACCTTTTTCACTAAATACTGTGCTGTAGCTGAGTCCCACTGAGTACACAGACTAGGAGACATTAGCTCTTCTATGGCTGTGTGACAGGATGCCCAAAAACACAGTGGGCATCACGGGGCTCAGTGGCCCATCCTTTGAAAGGAGTCCATACTCAACACAGGTAGGGCACCCATGGCTGACCCAGGAGAGTATCTCAGAAGGCTTATCTCAGCCTCTGAAAAAGTCTGTCTCTATTTACAGCCAGCCTTGTGGCTGATTTCTAGAGCTCACGGGGCTTTGCCCCTTTATAGTTTTACAAATTCTCACTGAGGTATTTGCTCTGACCATAATCCAAAATCCCCTGAAGTCTGAGAGAAGATTTCACTGACTTCCTTCAGTTTTGAATCAACATTGCAAAACTGTGCCTCTTACAGAGGATACAAACATCTTAATATCAAAATGGACATTCTCCCAAACACTCAGCATGGGCACAATTCCATTTCCAATTTTTAAAGGACATTTGGGTACAAACTTCCTATCAAATTAACAAGACAATTATAAGAAAACTTACCACGCCACATTTCTGAAGGGTTATTCCAAATCCAGAAGACAATGACATACTGGACACATCTTCAGGCTGTGGAGGAAGGGGAAAATATCATGTGTATGAAAATATCATCATTCACAAACTGCAGCATAAGTTAAATTATGTAAATAATGAAATGAAATATTAGAGGTATTAATCGCCTTACTATTTAAGAGCTTCATTATCCCAATAGTTAATCTTTTTTTCTAGTCCAAATTTGTATGAACTACTTATTCCCACAAGTAATTACTATTATCTTAATTGATATAATCATCTTTTGGCTAACACAATTCCCACAAAATACACTATGCCCAAAGTTCATCAGACTCTACAGATGCGTTTCATTACTAAGTGCCTATCAGAATTTACACAGCAATCACATAGCTGTAACTGTCACAATAATTCTTTGGAAGTCTCACAACTAGTTGTTGCTGAAGCCATCTCAAGTGAACATAATCACCTGGGATAGAATTAGAAGCACACTAATTGCGTAGTAAATTCCCAGAAACATTCACTTTTGATATAATTGCTTACAAATACAAAAAGTGGCAAACTCGCCGAGACAAACAGCTCCATTGCCGGCCCTGGAACAGTTCAAGGCCAGGCTGGATGGGGCGTTGAGAAACCTGGTCTAGTGGGAGGCATCCCTGCCCATGGCAGAGGGCTTGGAACTCGATGATCTTTAAGGTCCCTTCCAACTTGAACCATTCTATGATCTTTTACTGACCAGCTGGTGGTTAACAGAAGACTCTCGTTTGAACAAAATCTTCTTTGTCCATGAGGGTATCAAAGCAAACAGTGAATGGCTCCACTGATCATCCGAGGCTGCAGATGTCAAGAGCCGGTGAGGGGCTTCACTCGCTTGAAGGACCAGAGGTAAGGGCATTGCTGAAAACCAAGGCAACAGAGATGGGATTTGCCCCACAAAACCCAGCAGGAGTTAGAACAAAACCGTTTTCTACGTAGGGAACTCACATATACCCCACAGAAAACTTCTTGCCATTTAAATGTAAAGCATCTAATGCATGAATTAAAAGGTTTCAGCCTCACATCAACCGCTAATATTTTCAACACAAAGAAATTTTCAGCAAAGAATAAATAATTGAAGCACTCCAACGCGAGTGGCCTCAGTGCTAAGGGTGTTCTGCTTCAAAGATACAGTCTGCCAATTAACCATTAACCACGTTAATACACATGCAGAACAAAAATACTTCTCAGCTGAGTAAGGGTCTCACTTACATTTTAGCTGAACTGGAGTGCCATCAAATCAAACTCGCCTCAATTTAGTAATTAGCAATATAAATGCTAGCTTACACTCCTGTATTTTTATGAAAGATTAGTCCATGATATCACACAAAATTACAGGAACAGTCTTGAAATCATATCACTTTCATTTACTAAAGTGAAAGTACCAATGACATTAATAAAAGGAGCTTAAACTAAAAATCAATAATTTAATATACTAAATTGTCAAAAGCTAAAGCTGCTGAATGAAGAGAAAAAACGTCATGAAAATTTCAAAATGATAGTTGGCTGCCTGTTTAAAGATACTTTTTTCATTCTTTACATAATAGTTTTCATTTATTACTTATTTTCAAATCCCATATTTTAATCATTAGCAATATATATTCATATGAACAAAAACTCTCATTGAAAAGCCAGGTTTTTTTGGCAAATGACATTTTTCTATGAAGTTTCCATTTTTAAAAAATGTATTATATGTTAATGAATACGAAAAGATGAAGATAGTTGAAAAGCTGAAGATACTAAAGTCTCATTAATAGGAGAAGGAGCATTTTTTTGAGAAAGACATTGAAAGAACAATACAGAGAAATACTGTTTGCTGTAAACAGAAAAGACAAGCACAGAGCATTCAGCATTGGACCCTTAAAAGGAGGTCTTATAAAGGGCCTTGAAGCATTGATGCACATGAAAATCACTGAAAAGGTTCTGTTAACGTAACGAATGAGATGCAGTCCTGGTGCTTACAGAACCCAGATGGACATGTGCACCTTGGGGAGTTTCACTGTCTTCCCATGCTGGAATAGGACGCTTTTTATTTGGGAAGGACCAGGAAAAGCTAGCTGTTTATATTTTACAATCAGTTTTAATTCACTTCTATTAAGTTTTACTTAAATACTTAAAAAATTGTTTATGCAACAGATTCAGACAATTCAGGGACTGTAAAAATAACAAGGTAGAGTTGGTAAGAACAGTAATATGTATAATGACAATACCAAATGTCTGCATATCGTTGGAATTGGAATTTTTTCAGGGTAGTCATGCATGGCATAGTTCTGTTTCAAAACTAAGCAACAGCCCAAGTCAGTCAGGATGACACCAGTGCTGAACCGTAACTGCAGTACAGACCTGGGGGCTACCAGTCTGAGCCCACCTGGCCACGGCACTGCCCAGCAGATCCAAGTATCACGCTATATGCCACCTCCAATGGCTCTAAACCTACGTTCTGACTACTGAATCAAGCCTCTTTGCAGTTTTGCATAGATAGAGCCAAACACCGAAAAAGATCCATTTTATATTTGCTGTGTCTCATATATTAATGCAATTGCCACCCCATTCCTATGGAGGCGGAGCACTAATTCTCCTTTTTATTTTCTTGCCAGGCTACAGGAGATGCACTCTCCTTTACAGGAAACAGAAGCCCTGACTGAAGACATGAAGCTTCTTTGTAGGGCTTCATAAGAGTCAGAAGTCAAAATGGCAAAATGTATGGGCTGGGCTGAGCAGCTACTGCCTTGATGATGCTTTCTTGTTTGCAGATCCTTTCCTTCTGTATTTTGGATGAGGGAGGTCAGCCAACAAGAACGGTTAGTTGCTTCACAAAATATCTTTTGTTCTTGCGCCCTATGCAGCACGACATCTCCATCAGCACACCCAACTGCACTTTTCATGTGACAGCAAATCCTGATACTCCCCTCTGGAGAGTATCTAACCAATTTAATTAACTGATCATGTTCTTTGACTCTGAAATAAATCTCTGGATTACTAATTACACAGATGAGTCTGTTTTCAAGTTGTGCTTTGTCATCACTTACAATCCCGAGATAACGTGCCCAGCTCCCAGCAGAAGTCTCCAGGCATGTTATTTGGCTGCTCCATCACCAGTAATTGGAGGTTGGGGAATTTGTAGGTTCTTGACATTATGCTAAGCAGCCTCAACGTTGATGATGATTACAAGGATACTTCTGCAAATTCACTTGTATCTTCCCAGCACTCAGTGGAAGGTTTTGCTTAAATAGATTCAATCAGTGTGACACATGTCCATACAGCAACATGTGCCACTGCCTTCCTCCAGATTTCCTCTCATCCTTCCTATTAATTTTTAGCAATACAGGCTGTTTTATAATACCCCATTTTCCCTTGCCAGTAAAGCAGCACTTTTCTATGTCATTATTTTTTGTAGGATCGACTGTCAGTTAAATAAAATAACTTTTTCCTGATCCACATATATTTAACTGTCACTAGAACATTATACAGCTCAGCCCAGCTGACCTACAAGAACATAGCCGCTTTTCCACATAACTTGCTGCATGCTCTTACCATTAAGACAACATAATTGTATTTATCAATTCACCCGCTGTCTCTTTTCAGATAAGGTCCTAGATGGATTGTAGATGGTTGATGATTGCTTGAAAAGCTGGATGTTGAATATCTGAGAAAGGACAGTACAGGCATAAAACATTTTGTGGTTTTCACATCTGTTCTAGATTTCTGTTCTGAAATTGCCTGTTTTTAACAAATAGATTCATCTGAAGTTAGGAAAGATTAATACTTAACTCCTGAGGCCTTTGACTAACAAGCATCAAGCTTTCTTTTGGATATCTTGCTGCTCAGAAGTGTGCGCACACCATTGTCAGCGCCCCTTCAGAGATGCCTCCCAATTCTGACACCAACCCTGCCGTCTCCTTGTTCTCTCCACTCTCTTTTCTTCTTACAGCTTCAACTTCAACCTTTGCCGTTTTTCTGGCTGCTCTCAGAAAAGCCATTATCGGGGCTACACGGTCTTCACTTCCACTAGTTTCTAAGTGGAAACTATTCCCACTCCTTTTTGAAGGGGAAACTTTGCAAAGCAGAGCAATGGTTTCAGCTTTACACACATCCCAAACAGCCGCCTCTCGGCTGGGCTGGCCAGGCTGCCACCCGGCACCCCTGGACCACAACGCCTCAGGCCGGCGAGCAAAGCAGCGGGGCGTGAGGCTTCTTCTGGGGCTTTCTCCAAAGATGCCAAGTGAAACAGTTCATCAAAGGCAGCAATTTTACTTTCTTTTGAGATGTGAGACAATATCACCATCTTTAAGAAGAAATTTTCTCTGCTTTGTTTTCCTTAATGACATAAAATAAACATTCCACATTTTTACAACGTATTATCAAGTTGTTAAATATTTCGTCTTACTTTTAATTAGCACATTACTAAAACATTTTCCCGGGATTTAATCCTCCATCATGCCAATATAAACAGATATACCAGAACCCTGTCTTAAACTGCATATTCCTAGCTAATTACCAGTGCTGCTAGGTCAGCTTTGTATTGCATTACAAAATGAAAATGTGAAAATAAATATTAATACAGCTGAAAGAGCTGGGAGATTGGTGTACCATTTTACCACTCACGTTACTATAGCACTCTGTCCTTCATCTGTGCAGTGCCACGGCAATATGAAATGACAAATGCTCAGTTGATCACAACAGTCTCCACTATTTAACGATGTTTGTTTTTCTTTGCTATGGTCCCCAGGTAGTGATATGACACTCTTCAGTTGGTGCACTATTGCTCTGGGTGGTGACCTTTGGCTCTTCTGGACCTCCAGCAGCCACACTGAAGGCACAGGCAACACACTTAGGCAGGAAAGATCCCAGCTCCTGGCTCTCACCGCTTTCACTCGCTGCTCTGGGTGCACAGAGAGGATGCGACCTGGTACAAAGCGCAACTATCACATGGAGACTGTGGAGACAGGAGGGCTGTGCTCATATGGGCTGGGGGTGGAAGGATGAGTATCTAAGAAAAGAAACTGTCCTTTGTTTGTGGTCAGCCTTTGCTAAGAAATTGGTTTTGTGTAATGACAGGGACCTTCAGTGCTAAAGCACAAGCATTCATATAGCCATAGAATGTGTTGGTTTGGAAAGGACCTTTAAAGGTCATCTAGCCCAACCCCCCTGCAGTAAGCAGGGACATCTTTAACTATATCAGATTGCTCAGAGCCTCATCAAGCCTGACCTTGAACATCGCCAGGGATGAGGCCTCCAACACCTCTCTGGGCAACCTGTTCCAGTGTCCCAACACCCTCATTGTAAAGAACTTCTTCCTGATGTCTAATCTAAACTTACCCTGCTCTAGTTTAAAACCATTTCCCCTCACCCTATTGCTACATGCCCTTGCAGACAGTCCCTCCCCAGCTTTCTTGTAGGCCCCCTTCAGGTACTGGAGGGCTGCTATAAGGTTTCCCCAGAGCCTTCTCTTCTCCAGCCTGAACAACCCCAACTCTCTCAGCCTGTCTTCATAGCAGAGGTGCTCCAGCCCTCTCATCATCCTTGTGGTCCTCCTCTGGACCCGCTCCAACAGGTCCATGTCCTTCTTATGTTGGGGACTCCAGAGCTGGATGCAATACTCCAGGTGGGGTATCACCAGAGCGGAGTAGAGGGGGAGAATCACCTCTCTTGATCTGCTGGCCACGCTTCTTTTGATGCAACCCAGGATCCAGCTGGCCTTCTGGGCTGTGAGTGCACATTGTTGGCTCATGTCCAGCTTTTCATCCACCAACTGGACTTTTTCATTCACCACTGGACTAAATAGGCTGAATCCTGAATGTGTTCGTGGCAGAGATGGACCACCATTAGAAGGGTAGGTGTAACACTACAGTGCCTTACTTGTTCTTGATACATGTTAACATGAAGGTTATTCTTGGCCATGGCAATTAAATAGCATGATACAAAATCAAAATAGGACTGCAATAGGTTGGCTGCAAAGACTCCAGTATGATGTGAAGGCTCCTGTACCTTTACAACACATCCTAACCTGACAAATTACAGCAGGTAGGTGAAGACTCTGACAAGTTTGTGAAATGTCAAGTTCAGAATTAAAAATTACCTGACACTGAGAGGAAAACACACAATTTAACTAAAACAGTCATTCTAACTCTTACCTCTCAAGGGCTGCATATTTCAAGCCCCACATCTACAGTCTGATTTGCTTTCCCTCCAGAATTTATCAGCAAAATTTAGAATAACTCTGCTTTATTTCAGTCAGGAAGAAAAGAGTTAAATATACTTGCTTACTGTATTTTTGTTGTTGTTCTGAATTATTCCCTGTCCTGAAAACCATCCAGGATACAAGATCCAATTTGAAGTCTGTTCAATTACATACAACAATGCACAGGCAGAGGTAGTAATTTACTGTATTTCAGTTTTGAATGTTGCCATTAGCTTTTCTTGTTACAAAGTCAAAGAAACTACCGGCCTGAACAAGACAAAAAAAATCTACTTTCCTGTTTTGAGGCAGTCAGAGCAGACATCAACGTAACTCCCCAAAATCCATTGTGTTCCCTAATCACAGGGCTATTCTGGGATTGTTTTTCTCATCTGATCCAGAAACAAAAAAGCTTCCAAAAGAAACCCTGAGATGAGTGTGCTGCCTCAATCTGTTTCACTTCAGCACACTGCCATTTTTAATGACAAAGGTGTTACGCAGAAGCTCCCAACTTGCTGCTTTTACCAAGAACTTCTTCAGTAAGAAATAAAGAGTCTAGTACCTCGATAAAGCAAACCACTAAAAACTTAGCTTTAACTATGTTAAAAATTAATGTTTATTAGAACGGGTCAATTCTCAGTTATAAAACCAAGCATACAATTCAGTGCTTGTAGCAGCCCCTCATTATACACGTATATTTACCTACTAAAAAAATGGCAGTTTAATAGAATCATTTAGGTGGGAAAAGACCCTTAAGATCATCAAGCCCAACCGTTAGCTTAACACTGCCAAGTCCATCACTAAACCAGATCCTGGAAAGGATCCCGGAAACTACAGGCCTGTCAGCCTGACCTCGGTACGGGGAAAGATCATGGAGAGGATCATCCTGAGTGAGCTCTCAAGGCAAGTGCAGGGCAGGCAGGGGATCAGGGCCACTCAGCATGGATTCATGAAAGGGAGGTCCTATCTGACCAACTTGATCTCTTTCTATGACCACATGACCACATGGGCCCATTGATCCAACCTGTCTAGATCCCTCTGTAGAGCCTTCCGACCCTCAAGCAGATCAACACTTCCACTTAGTTTGGTGTCATCTGCAAACTTATTGAGGGTGCGTTCAATCCCTTTATCTAGATCATCAATAAAGATATTGAACAAGACTGGCCCCAAAACTGAGCCCTGAGGGACAACACTGGTTACCAGCCGCCAACCAGATTACCGGCATTTGATTACCTTCTCTTCTTCAGGAAATCAGTTTCTAAAAATACCAGTTTTGGACATTTAGAAGTGACATGTTGAACATGTGTTTTACATTACTTGCTTTTACAGGCAAGTTCTAACACACTGGGTTTAAAACCAAGTAACTAAAATAATTCATGAGGGACTCCAGGGAATCGCAATGATTTTTGAAGCATGGTAAGCTCCAAGGCATTCAAAAGCACAGCCGTGTTTTGGAAATCATCTGAGGTCTTACCCAAGTAAACATATATTCTTGCAAATATGTATTTACAGTTTCTACAAAACTGTCATCTAAATTTCCTAATTTGTCAAGTGTCAATATTGTACCAAAAAAAAAAAAGTGAAACATTTACCCTGCACCCTACTGAGACACAAGGAGCTGTGGAGAATGCCTGAGCAGTCCTACCACTCAAACTGACTTTTGTTCAAGCATCTTCTACTGTAAATCCCTAACTATACTTTGTAAATCACTAATATACTTATTTAGGACAAAACGCTCCTACGTAGAACGAACAGAAGTATTCTAGAAAGTGCTTAGACTTACAGTTAACTTGCTTCCCATCATCACTCTTCACTAAGCTTAAAGATGCAAGAAACACTACTAAATCCCTAGATAAAGGCCAGCTTCTAAGAAAACAATTATTTTTCAGCAGGGATTAAAAGCCCTTTGGCAGTTTGCACAGCAGAGGAGGGCTGCTGCCCTGCCTTCTGCAAAGTACATGCTCCTTTACAACTACAGACGGCCACTCTTAGGCTGCAGAATTCTTTTAAATCCCTTAATAAAGCCCCAGTAGGGACAGGCGAATGAGTTTGTTTCAGGGCAGAAGGGGATGTGTGACTC
>JAOXJK010000032.1:53978646-54034893 GCA_025774025.1 Xenus cinereus | reverse complement strand
GCCCGGCCCGGGGCTGCCTCAGCCGGGCCCGGAGCCCCGGGACGGGGGCGGCCGGAGGTGGGCTCTGCCGCGGTGACTCTCTGCGGGCCCGGGGCGAGCCCGGTGGTAGGTGGGGAGCCCCGTAGTGCCTGTCACACCTCGGTTGGAAAGGGGTTTGCTACTTTCTTCGTTTAAAAATTTAGTGGAACAAACGGGCTGACTCAGAAAAAGAGGCCGGTTTAAGCATTTCTGTGTTCTGGTCCAGCTGGCCTGTGTCCCTGACGCAGGTGACCCACTAGTTGCCTCTTGCAGCCATCGCTTCTTGTGCGAGGCTGATAATGGAAGATGTACCTGGCTTGCAGAAACTTTGTCAGATAATTGAAATCAAACACTTATTTCCATCCTAAACCAGTAAGGCTGGTTCCAAAGCGTTTTATGAACTTTTCCAAAAGTTTACAAACAGCACAAGCAGAGTATTCGTGCTAACCCACAGCTGTAACTCTGCACTGAGGGTACAGGCATACATATCCAAGAAATAAAGGAGGCAGAACACATCTGACAGTTTGCTTGATGCAAAACTAACAGGTTTATCTAAAGCACGTGATTTTCTTGATAACGTACCTGCCTTGCTGTTTTAAGGACTGTGCTGGATGGTTCATATCTCTTTATTGCATGAAGTGTTTTTTTGGACTCGAGGTTTCCAGAGGTAGCACATACCCACTACCAAGCAGATATATTTTCTAAGAATTGCTGTCGACTCCTGCTTCTCTCTCCCATTGCATTTAGTCCCAGGCTGTGCTGGATTGACTGGGTACAGCAACGGTTGGCTCTGGCCCAGCTGGGAAATTCGGAGCCCTGCGGAACACTCTGCCAGCCTCCAGTGGGGGGTCTGGTTTGGTTTTTAACCACACCTTTTTTCAGCTGTAACAGCTCTGCTTCGTGTACGTATCTGCTGGTGTTGTTCATCATTAAACATGACACAAGAGAAAAATCCTCTTGCTCCCAACTGCTTTTAAGTAGGAAGTTTGGAACTCTGTTTGAAGCCGTGCTTTAGCCTAATAATGGAGGCACATCAAATGCTGGATCGATGCATCCTGTGCGAGTGCAAGCCTCTCTGATTCAATTGATCATTTTCCCTGCCTTAATAGGTGTTATCTTTATTGTACTGCCACTACCAACTCAAATACAGCCATGTACAATCTTATCCTTTATGTCAGTTATGTCAATAGGAAATAGAAGCTGTCGGTTCTCTCTGGCCCAGATCTTCAGATGCGTTTAGGTGCTTAAATGTCATTAAGATCAATGCTGCTGTTGTAAAAGAGTTGTGTATTTTGAAAGAAAAATAAACTGCCCACTGACACGTACAGAGCATGTTGCAGAGTGAGCAGGTTGTATCCTATGGGTCTGATTTCCCAAATTGAACAGGGGTACCTTAGGCTGACTGCGCCTGTTCCTTCTCCGTACTGTCTGCCCCACGGATGCTGTGGAGCAAGCCTGTTGTGTGTCTAGCAGGTACCGAGCTGCACATATTACAGCCTTCTGTATCCAACATAAAAGCAGGGATAGTTTAGGGAAGTATGCCGTGTTCCTTCCCAAGCAGCTGAGTTATCCTTGGAACCGGAGCAGGGCGAGTACCTGGAGCCTGAAGCAGTCACAGGCACCACATTAAGCCACTGGTGTTTGTCGCTCAGCCCCAATTAATCACTATTCTGTAGATCTCAGTCCGAATCTGTGGGACTTGGGTGCATGCAGTCAAGTGCCTTATTGGTTTGATGATCCGTGCATAGGACGCACTGTGAGAGTTTTAAGAGGAAACCTTTACCATGGTAACTTCAGACCATGTAGTGTACTGTAACACATTTCTATGGATAATATACTCCTGTTAGGGTACAGCATTGCCTGGAGGCTCTTGTGGCCCTTTCAGCTGGAGCTTGTCTCATTATGGTATTCTGGTACATTAGCTTGGTGAAGTGTTGCAGTAATTACAGATAGTTTTATTTAACTTAAATGCTCTGAAAGGGGAGCTCAGTAGCACTTCAGTTGCAAAAATAATAAAGGACAGAAACAAATGGGGATTGTTTTTGAGGTTAGAAATGTTAGCAGGAAAGAAATAAATCCTGGAAAAATTCAAATACTTTGAAAATTATAGCAATGGAGATATAAAGGAGTGAAAATCGATATGAACATTTGGAGAATCAGTCGAGACAAGCAGATTATTATTTTGGCATGGCTATGGTGTGAGGTACAGTGGTGAACTCAAGGTGGCTACTTCCACGAGTTCTCATCTCTCAACATAAATTTTGTGAAGTTCTGCTTTGGGACAAATAGGTGACAAGACTGCTGAGGGAGACTTGCAGCTGTTCTTTTGTCATAAGTAGATTTCTAGGAACTAGCATCTGCAATTCACATCTGAGAGGTTCACCCAAGAACATGATCTGTATTTTTGATCACCTAAGTTCTAGAGAGGCAGGTCGTAAGAAATGAAATGTATTCAAAGGCTGGGCAGTTCTCTGTATTCTGAGAAAATGAACTACTTTATATACCACATGGACAAATAATTCAAGGAGATTGTTTCCATAAGACAGTTGCATGCGTAGTGGCTGCAGCCATATATTAAGACTACACCAAAAAGCAGTCAGTGGATTGAAGGGCTGGAAAATCTTTTAAAAAGTAATCGAGGTAGGGTGGCTGCCATCTTTTCCTTCACTAAAAAAATTCCATTGACCAACATTAGCATTATTTTTTGGTCTATCTAGTGCACAGGGAAGAGTGTTGCAGCAGGAGGTTTTGTTCCCACACCGTGTCTGTACCCGTGGCTCTGTGTGTGTGTGTTAGTGAAGTAAAGGCCAGTGATTCTGGCTGCTTTTGGGGAAGGACGATGGTGAACATTTTCTGATGGTTATTTCTTCCTGACAGGAACTTTCACACACGTAAAACTTAATTTATAAAGTTTTTCTCACAGCAGGGGAGCAAAATGACTTGGTTTTCTCTTCATTGCAGGCATTTATAGAGAATTTTAGTTAACTTGCTTTAATTGAGAAGTTTGAACTCAAACTGTGAGATTGGCCCTATAGTCTGTAGTAAGACTGAGATCCGATGGATTGATTTGACATGTTTACAGCCTTGGACAACTTTTCACATTGAAATTCTGCTTCTGGACTGATAAATCAAATCCATAAAGTTCATAATTTTAATTATTCCTTCCTGAATATGTAAAATTCTCATTCATTTTCAGAAGGTATTTTTCCAAAATTTTCAACTAATACTGAAATAATTTTCAGGATGGAAGCATGAATGTATCCAGGCTGCTGTCAAAGAGGTTTCCAGTGAATCTGCATGATCTCAGTGTTACATTTTGTCTGTTTTCTCTCGGAATTTCAGAAGGATGATTCCCAGAGACTTCTGGAAAGCTTCAACTCTGATGAAAAAGAGCACGCAGTCAGGAGAAGTAAAGCAGAACCCTATGCATCACAAGAGGAAATGGTGCTGGAGGTAAAGCTCTGCTCTTGTTGGTGGATGTCTGTTTTGTTGCATGTAGCAAAACATTGTACATTTCCCGAACACATTAGCTCATTTATAATTCATTAAGAAGCAACCTTCTTATTTGAGGGGACTTTCTCCCACCTATTTGCCTAACTACTGAAGTGTTTTTTTTCCTATTCATTTCTTCCTTTTGCTGTTACTAGTATCAAACTGACAGTTCACGAAGAAGCATAGATGGAAAAGGCTTTTTAGTTAGGTTAGAACACTTCGGAAAAGCAGGTATTTTCATTCTGAGATCTTCCACGTTGCAATGACACCATAATGACCCTATTAATAATAATAATGGTGTATTACTCATGCCTGCTGAGCAGCAGGATGCGTTAGTTCTGGCACACTGCGATACGGCTTTACAGCTTCGGACTGAGCAGCGGTGGATCTGCCGGCTTCTGTCCCTCGATACGTACGGCGGCAGGGGGACTGCTTGGTATGACCAAGTGTTTTCTGCGCTGACCCCGTGCTTTTAACTTTATCAGTAAATCAAAAAAATGACTTCTGGAAATAAATGACACGGAGATGAAAAAGTGCAATGATAAAAGAGTCTAACGAATGACGTAGTTTGCTCTTCTCTTCCCATTTCTATTTGTAGACTCTACTAGTGCTTTGATATTTCCTAGAAAAATCTACATAAAGAAAACTATGTTTTGACAAGTCATATTCTTTCGTTTCATGTGACAAAACCAAAAGAGTTATAATAGAAATTCTCCTAAAGCTTGGATTTAAGCATTCGGTCTGTTGCTTATAGTCAACCTTTTATTAAGCCATACATAACCTCACATAACAAAGCTGATTATCCCATTGTTCCAGTGCACAAAGCAGTGGCTAAGAAAGAGGAGGAGCAGAAAGTCAGATTACGGGATATAGCAGATTGTATGAAAAGAATGCATTATCTATAAAAAGTTCTTTGGAGGAACATTGGTATTTTCTCTAGATTATAGGTAAGGGTTGTACTATAAAAGTTCTTCCTGGAAAAAATGATGACTGTTTTTTTTTGATCTATTGTTTCTTTATTTAAATTGAAAGTCAGAATTTGTAGCCATGATGATATCTGTGCGGCTTCTCCTTTAGTAGTTTCTATTAAGATAATTTTAGTCTTTCATGTGAAATCTTTAGTTGCTGCTAAAGTTGGGGGGGGAGGGGAACCAAAATGAAAATAACTTGTGAATACCAGCTATTGCCTGTTTTCTCTTGCAGGAGTAAAAACATTACCACTGCAGGAGCAGTGGTAATGAGAATTCCCTTTTCTGGGTTTCATACTCTGAATGAGTCTTAGGATAAGACTTCTTGTACCAAAGCAGAAACAGTCAATAAAAGTTAGTTATCAATAGGAATTTCTAAGTTGTGTAACCCAAAGGCGCATGCAGTACTTACAGTGAACAACCATCAGGTCTTCTGTTGTTCCCAAAATGGTTTTCTGTTCTTTTCCATACAGGAAAGTGAGTCTCCTCTGAACAGTAACGTCACGGCATTTGCATTAAAGGCAAAAGTGATCTATCCCATCAATCAGAAATTTAGGGTAAGGTTTTAGATTCTACTTGTAAAAATTAATGACAATCATTCTGTGTTAGGGTAAATTGCAGAATCAAATAATGGAAGAAAACTTACTGCCAATCTGCTTCATTGGGATCTTTTTATATAGTCCACTGACTCGGGGTTCATTCTGTAAGGCATCAGCTGCTTTCAGCTCCCCCTGAAACCTGCAATGATTTACATGGTGTCCGGTCAATATTCACTGCAGTCAAGAAACCTTTTCTTCCAATTATCATTAATGGAAGCTGGGTCTGTCCAAGGAGACATGAGAAAAACCCCACAAGGATCTGTCCTTTGTAAGAAAACATGCACCAAGCAGATAACTAACAGCAGAAGACTGCTTTTCCAGGCAATGCAGAAACCTGTCAGTGTGATGAGTCTTAATTTACCTCAAAATACTTTTGCTGTGTATATTGTTTAATTTTTCGCTTGAAAGCAAACACTGGAAATTGATGAGATGTTTATCTCCTTATTGTGTTGTATTAATTGGCCTTGTAAATTTTCTTTGACTGTAGCCTTTGGCAGATGGCTCATCCAATCCATCTTTGCACGAGAATCCAAAGCAGGCGGTTCTGCCTAATCAGGTCATGGAGACTTCTACATCAGGCAGCCTGGGATCCCTTAGCCAGGGAGACAAAGAGGACTGCAGTTCCTCCACGACAATACATTCCACAACGAGCGATGACAGATTCCAGGCTCGAGCCTTCCTCAAGGTGGCCAGCTTCCCTGAAGTGCTAACGTGTGAGAGGTAAGCAGTAAGCCTGCCCTCACGTTTGGTCATTTTCTACCATGCCCCGGTGGTTTTCAGGCCAACCACTAAAGGTCTGGTGTGAACCAAAGGTTGAGCTGGAATGCATACCTTCACCACATAAAGACAAGACTATCAGCTTGTAACCCTAAAAAGTGGTTGGTGAGACTGAAGAAATGCATCGTGTTGTATGTTGAAAGTCAGTTTGTTCTTTATGCAATTCTGGGAATCAGAACTTTGGCAAAAGCAATCTCATAAAAGGTGTATCACTGGTACAATAGGGAGATCCCTTGGTTTTGGCTTGTGTGCTCAGTTCACATGTGCAGTCGCGTGCTTGGTGGGGATGGAGTCCTCTGCACTGTACAACGTGAAGTGACACAAAAGGTGCCTTGAGAACAGCAAGTGGCAGTGGTTGGTCTGTTTTCCCTGGTTTAATGGGAGCTGCTCATGTCATATTGTGGGAAAACTGTTCCTTTCTCAGAGCTAATCAAAATGGATTATCAGCTCTGATTTTCTTTCAGCTGTGCAATGGCGAGATACCCCTGGATGAATACATATGTGTCTGTGTTCCTATTAGCAAGAATAAAGAAAATCATGTTTGCCTCACTGGGGAGGGTACTAGCGATGAAGAGTATTTTCAAAATGACCACTCTTATAGCTGTTTCAATTTAAAGCTTTGTTCTCCTTTTGTTGTAGCCGCTCATGCCTATATTTACCTTGCCTTTTCCTAAAGAGAACTGCAACTCCAACTTTGTTAAAGCACTCTTTTGTTTCGCTTACTTTTACGTAGAGATATTTTATCTGAAAGAGAAGGCAACGTAGAAATTATTTGACTGCTGTTTTAGGGGCAATGTTTTTAGGAGAATTAAGTGATTAACTGAAACTATTATATGATATTGGTTTTTTATGTGATCTTCATTTAGATTGATACTAACACGTTTTAAATCTTTGTTTTAGTTTTGATGTTAAGCTCTGCCTTTGCAGTCTTATTTTAAAAGATCTCATGCTTCTTGATACAGAACTCAGAAAAGAGGAACATGTGGTAGGTACTAATGTCTCATTTATAGCTATTTGTTTTGACCATCTTAGTTGAATATCAGTTTAGGAAATAACATAAACTACTGACTAGCTGGAAAGTAGTGTAGCAGAGTTGCATTTCTACTTTATTCTCTTTATTCTTTTCATTCTTTTCTACATATATATGAGCTTCACAAAGGAGTAAAATGTAATGAAATACATTGGGCTGTGAAATACAGGTGATCAGACTGGATCATATAAAAATTGGGTTTTAAACTTTACTCCAGAGAATAACATACAGCACTTAAGGGTCGTAAAAATGAAAAAAAAAATTAAAAAAATAGATGAGTTTATGTTTCAAGGACAAAGGTTGTGCGTTGCAACTCCAAGGACTCCAAGCCCTTCAAATAAAATTGAAGATTCAGTTCAACTGAATCAGTACCATTGTCATACGTACAATAGTCCTGATTTTTTATGACAGAGGAATTAAGGTACCCATTTAAACCATAGATCCCTAACTACATGAAGTCACAGCATCCAAAGCTGACAGGGAAAAAAAAAAAGACAAAACAAAAAATGGATTGATATGGTTGTTTATGGTGACTAGTTATGAACAAGTACAGAATCATTACTGTTACTGAGTTTTAGCTCAGTTAATATAAATATCAATATGAAGTATATAGCTTTCTCCTCCCCTTCTTTCCCAACCTCTGTGTAAACAGGTTGGTCATTTCTGATACAATTTGTTAAATGCAATGAGAATATTTCTGTTCTGTGATTTTCTGAACAAATTTCTACACAATTCAAAACAGGAAGCATGAAAGTAAACCTGGAAAGCGGCTTCTCTTCTGATGAGATTTGTTCCTAAGTAAATGAGGAAGGGAACTTGAGATCAGATTCCAGAAGGCAATTTAGCTTGACTAGAGGAGGTTGAACTTGATCTGGAAGTTAATCATCCATTTGTAAATGAAGATAAGTTAACAACACGGTGATGTAATCACAGAAACACTGAGAAAATGAGCATTTAATGTACTTTGTGGCCCACCAGAAATTACCACAGAAGGCAGACGACCTTTACCTTTAGCTGAAGCTTTGAATAGTTATGTATTTTCACTAGCAAGAGAAATGAGCAAAAAAAAAATTCAGTTTAGAAAATACTTTCTTCATTTTCTCATCTCCTTTTCTGATTTCAGTCAGCATTTTGTAGCATCAGGTCAATGAAAAGGAAACATATCCTCCTTCTCAGTGTTTTCCGGATTTTTTAGTCCCCCTTTTTACAGTATATGGTATCTTGGTGTTGTGTGTTCAAAACTTGCTGAACTCTGTCTAAAACATTGGCAAGTGAGATTTAAAACATGGCTGCTTTACCGTTCTCTCTTCTACTCAGCTCTAATGATAACATACTTTCCAGATTTTGCTCAGCTGAAATGTTGGCTTCGGTAACTGTTTGTATGTGTAAATATGTTTTTATTTATGTTTTTACGTGTTTAAGGTGGGCGACTTCTGCAGCATCTGTTTTCAAGTACATAAGTAACAGGCACATGGCTGTTAAAATTCACATATTTTTATCTTCACATTGGAAAATGCTGCAGCAGTTAGTAATGAAGTGAATTGCCTTTACACTGACGCTCTAATAGAAGCAAGAGGAGAAGAGGTTATCCCAGTGTTCAAAACCATCTTTTTGAAAACAGTAGTCTTAAAATCTTTTTTTTTTTTTTTTTTAAAAAAAAAACAAACAAGCACACCACTGGAAAATAGGTGTGTTCTTGGTAAGAGAAGGCACATATAACTTGAGAAAGTTACTTTTGGCTTGTATTTAAAAATGTTTGATATTTCATTTGGCCAGCTACAGTTGAAATCTTAGTAATGAACATCTTAGTATCTTTCAGTTTAGGTGTTCATTAAACTTTAGAAAAATGGGCTTTATATTTTTAACTGATCTGCATTTTCTCCAGTAAAGGACAGTTTCAAAAGTGTCAGTCTGGTTACAAGGATATATGAGATTATGTCCTTGTCTTTGTTAGAATGTAGCATCATCTTCTAGTATCTTACTGAAGCCAAAGAATTTTTCAGGATGGAAGTACTGAAGAGTTTCTGATAATGTTTCTGTTACTTTTCTTATGATTCACTATAGTCTCACTGATTGATTTAAATGAACAAAATTTATCACAAAGATGTCCTTACGGTGTTGAACAGGCACTTACCCTGTGTTTTGTTTCCTTCCTTTTAAATAGATGTTTATTCAGATTCTCAAAATATGCTTCACAGAGTTTTATCACAAAAAGAAGATTACCAATGATTTGTTCAAGAAGATCCTTTTAATTCAGGAAAATGTAAGTGTTTCTCTTGGTTAATATTTAAAACCGTAGAAAATAAGAGTTAATCCCACCAGTTGGTGCAAGCTGCCACAGCAGGCTATCTCATTTTAAACAGCAATGTCATTTGTAGACTATTTCAAAAGAAATGCAACTAAACAACCTTGTTAGTTGATTCTTTCCAGTACCTTTTATGCATTTCCTCTTTGTTGCTGCATGAGATGGTCAGGACAGTGATGTATCTAATCTGTTAAGAATACAGGTATTTTGTAGTTGAGTTCATTCAAGCAAACAGAATGTTGAGAATCTTATTCACTCAGATTAAAAAATTTCTAATTATGAGGCCTTTGTCTGGTCCCATGTATCATTACTGATATAATAAAATAGCAAGAAATAAAGTACCAGAAGGAAACTGAAGGCTTTTTTTTATCAAGGGGTAAATATACTTATTTTGCTCTTTATCTTTTTATCTTCCATATACTTGTATCAAAATACATTTTCCACTTCTGAACTAGATAATATACGTTGACAGCCAATATGCATTTCAGGTGGAGTCACAATACTATTTTTTAAATTATTAGAAGGAAAAAAGCCTTTACAAAACTCAATAAAATGGGACAATTACTGGTTCCATTTTCCAGATTAGAGTCATAGAAGAGCCTGGGTTGAGAGCCATCCCTGCAGATCATCTGGTCCAACCTTCTGTAGGAAGCAGGGAATAATATAAGGCTATCCAGTGCCCTGCCAGGCCAAGTCTTGATAATCTGCACTGAAGGAGACTCCCCCATTTCTCTGGGCACCTTAGTGCAATATCTAATTCTTCTCACAGTAATGATTTTTTTTTTCCTTACATACAGATGGATTTTCACGTTTAGGATTTAAAGTCTATCAGCTTGCCGGCTTTGGTTGTTGAGATTTATTTTGATCGTGAAGTCTCTCAATTTGTGAATGAATATCAGGAATCTCTGTAGTTGTAGCTAGTAATTTATTTCAGAATCGATTTTACCTTAAAATGACTCCTCTGCCTTAAATCCTCAGATTTAGTATTGGAGTTGATTGTATTTACGAAGTGAAAAGTGAGATTTGGTGCACAAATCCCTTTTTCTGATGGAATTCTGGTAATGACTTCAAATTAAAAACACAGAGGTAGTATAGATTAGATGTGTTTCCCACTATAGCCTCAATGAGACTTGACAGCATGTACCTAATTCATGTAGCTAATTGAGCTGCTGCAAGACAAAGACTAAATCTTATTTATTAGATGCAATTATTGCTGGAGTAGGCCAGTTGTTCAAGTGTCAATATGGGATTCTTGTGTCCTATATTCTGGAGAGAAAGCTCTTGGAAGCATGACAGCCTTAGGCTTGGGATATCACATAAGGCATGAGCTGGTTATGGATACCATGTAAAAGAGACGTTGGTAATAAGCAGAAGCATTAGCGCTGGGAACTATTGTTTGTAATACTTCATTGGCAAGACTCAGGATTATATCGTTTATCACAGACAGCATTTTCCTCTTTTAATTCTGCATTGTAAGAAAAATTCATGGGGTTTTGATGAAATTGTTTGTGAAGCTTCTCAAAATGTGGTTACATTTCTTTAAGACAAAGGGTATCAAGTTAATGCTTTGACACCCCAAAATTGTATGATATTGAAAGTAAATGCTTGTTACGTAAGGTGTGTTTCAGCAACTGAAGCATCATCCATTTCAGTACCAAGCTACTAAGTAAGGGCAGAAGACTAGGATTTGTCAGTATTATTAGCTTTCAGAAGAAGTCATCCTGGTTTCAAAGGATTGAAAAACTTTAAAAACCTATATAATCATGTAGCCTGTAATTTGTCCCTTATGAGTGTTACAGGTGTGTTCATCCGTGTGTGCCAACACTGCAGGAAACACTGTCTCATTATCATATCTGGATAGTTCTCTGCACTTTCAAACACAGTGTATATATTCACAGCTGCCATTTAAGATGGGGCACATGCATTAAAATAAAAATATTTTTGGATAGATTCAGAGGATTATTGGTATGAAAACTCGTGGAGCAGTGTTCGCTAAAACTTGAATTCAGTGGAGCCTTGGTCAGCCTTGATCATACTCGCATACTAGAGGAAACGTATGCATTTGTATTGAGTGTAGTTCAGAGCTGCCATATGTACATCCTCAGTTTTCTTTCCTTGCTGCAGGAGGTGCATTACCCAGAGACAGAACTTTCTGAACGCTCTTGTTCAGCTTTCTTAGCCATGAGCCATAACTGACATACAAATTCACTCCCAAATGTAAAAATTATGTCTGTTTTTCTGTTTAACAAATCACTTGCTTTGTTTTCCAGGATTTTGAAGAATTACAGAAACAACTTGACTCTAGACTCCAGAATACTGAGATGTCAGGAGCCCATAATTCAGAATACCAGACTCTAGAAGATTTAGAAAGGAAAGAAAGAGAATATTCTGAGCACATAATAGATAATGTAACTTTCTAATTTTTCTCTTCTAAAATTTTGTTTTAGTGATATTCTTTTGATGGGGAATGCTTTTTTATTTTTTTTTAAACTGTTGTATTGACTAGTCCACAGTTAATATTTTAGATGTACATGGCTCCTGAAAACATTTTTGCATTGCTACAGCAAAGTATTTCCAGCTCCCTTTGGGAGCCAATGTGTTTTTTATACAAAAAATGTTTTATCACACTGGGTTTAGAGCTAAGAGGTGTCTGTTACTTGTCAGATAGTAAGATTTCTTTCAAGCTTAGGTATAGTCTGACTTTTAGGAATACTGTTTTCTTTTAGGAACATTATTGGTTAGGAACCATTCATATATATTTTTTTTTAGGAACATTGTTTTCTTCAATACTCCATAACTGAGTAAGAGAGTAATAAAAGACTATAAAACATTTTTAAGCTGAAATAATTGCTAACAAAATAATTACCTTTTAGGATGCTTTGCATATTTACTTCAACAAACATTTTGCCTTAACAGCTCTGTACATTATAATACATTTACATGGGGTTTGATGTAGAAAATGTAGTTTAATAGCCGGCATTTGATTCTCAAAGCAAAGTTCGCTGGTTTTTCCTCTCTACAGTAGTGTCACTGTGTCCAAAGAACTTGCAGGCTATAAACTGGAGGTTAAGAATATTCTGCTTATTATTTTCCATTAAACGGAGTAGTCTGGAAGATGTTCTGCCTCCCAGTCCTGTTTTTGAGGTTTGAGAAAATTCACTGCTGATGAAAATGAGAGACTGACTAGTCAGACTGATGGCTCTGTGAGCTGCCTGCCCTGATTGACTGTGGCACTTCAGCCCTGAACTAAACAGCCCATCATCTCAGCCTTGGGCCTTTTTCATGGGGGAGTTAACGTTTCTTCATGTCTGATGGTTAAGTGCTTCACTAAGAATTTTTTCACCTTTCTGGTGATTCTCCGTGCCTTTCACTTTATAGTAGAAGTCCTGGTAACCACGGTACCTCTGTGTCAAATTTCTTTTGCAATTTAACTTTGCTCTTTGAAAAATTGATCGTTTAGAGTTCTCCAGTTAGTCACATGCAAGCTCCCTGGCAGCCTCACTGAGCAGCACGAGGCAGTTATTCACCAGCGGCGGTCATCCTTCAGTGGGTCTGTCACTCTTATGCCAGCAGATGCTCTTCATCCATATTGAAAATGATTTCCCTGCGCTCAGATTCATATAGATCAGGACCTTGAACTAATCCACTCTTCCCTCAGTAATATAAAGGGTTGGTTGTTTTTTTTTTTGCATACTCACAGATGCCATAGTCACAGTTTTTTTGAAAACTCACAGATACTTAATATAAATCTTGGCGATAGATACATTTTCTTATCTTTAAGTGTACTAGTAATGCCGTTGAAGACCACAGGATATTCACAGTTGTGCAGTCATAAATGTTTGGGAGATCAGAGCCTAAAACTGGAGGTTACCCATATGATAATATACCGGAACAGGTATGCTGTGCTAATACTGCATAAAGTACTTAATTCCAGCATAGTTAATAAAGTGCTTACATAGCATGTGGCTATGAAAGACTCTGATGGTGATAAGCAGTGACAATTTTCAGTTTTCCTTTTTTAACAAAAATCTTGTTTGACTGGAATTCCTGCTCCTACAGCTAAATAAACTTCCCAGAAAAAAAGACCTGCAGTTTATCTTTTTTAGTTTTCCCATTAATACCAGCTTTTATAGATGCAATATGTGGAGAACTAACAAGTTAGTTGTTAATTATACAGAATGACTACATTTAAAAATGTCAGGATTGGCCTGCTGGTTATGTGCCACCAACGCTGGTATCATCATATAGTAAATAGGCTCTTTAGACTTACAAAATGTTCACTATAACTAATAGTGAAAGCTGTGTCGGTGACTTGTATTTCAGTAGACTCGTATGCCTGTCTCTGTAATGAAGTACTAGATGATTAATGAGGGGACATGGGTTGTTTTTTGATTCATATTCCATAGATGGAAGCTTTCTGGAAGCAGACTGACAAAGCCCAGCAGGCTTTTTTGGACCAATCAAAATGCTCAAGTGCCAAAGCAACAAAGATAACGATGGATCTGACCGAGAAGATGATTGCAGTAGAAAGCTTATTAAGTGAATCTCAAGATTTCCAGGCAATGGTAAAGTACAAAAAGAAATAAAAGTTGAGAGAGATTTAGTCAATCTGAACACAAAGAATGATGCGAGCGTACAGAGTCTGTCAGTCAGGAATGATGTAGGCTGCTTCCTCCGCTTGTCTCTTTCGGCTTTGTTGCAAAGAGTTCAACTTCCGTTGCAGTTTATGAAGACTCACAGGAGGGTGAGCTCTCTGCACTTGAGTTCTAATTCGCAAAATACCATTTAGGTAGTCGTGTTAGGAAAAAGTGATATTAATGCAGCCACTGGGCCAGGACCAAGAGCGCTAGATATAATGATGAAGGAGAATCATTACCCTGGGCATTAGGACATGTCTTTTTTTCAATGTACCTACTCCACTTTGAGAAATCCTAATTTAAATTTGAAGGTGATTCTGTGTGTCCAGTGACTTTAACTGGAATTGAAAACCCTTAACATCTCTTAGTGACAAGGTCTTAAAGGGGAAAAATGTTTTTGTTAACGCATCAGCGCTGTGCTTTACATTGTGTCAAATCTAAATAAACAGATCTTTATTTGCTTTGCAGAGGACATACTGAAAGAATTACTTGGAGTTTGTAGATTAACAGTACAATGAGAATTTGGCCCACTGCATTTATTAGTAATTTGGAGAATAAATGGATAGCTAGCTTTATTTGGCTTACTAATTAATAGGTACAGTAATTATCAGCTTGTTAGTTTTGCACTGGAGCAGCTGAGTAAACTGAGCTGGCCAGGTATGAAAATTGTCTTTGCAGCTGATCACACTTCACCCATACTGGGCTACTGTACACTAAATTCCTTCAGATGGGCAGACTTCAAATGAGGTGTTTGGATGCAAATACAGGAAATATTCCTCCTTGAAGTCACTACCGTGATGCTTGCATCTCATTGCAAAGGTTGTTGTTTGTGTGTCTCTGTTAATTACAGTAGTTGGCACACTCTTTCCAACCTTGCAGCATTGTCTGAAGCAGTTGCAGTTTCACCCAGGAAATCTTGCTCCCTACTGGGAGCCTCCTGGGCTGCTTCTGTAATAGTGCAATGAAAGGTGCTAGGCCATAGGCAATTATACTAATCTTTAGTATATATGCTGAACTCCAGCTGACAACATACTTGAAGGAATCCCAGTGGTATCAAAATCAGATAGTTGTCCTCATTTCAAAAATGAAAGCCCATACCGGTGTGCCAGATAGTATCTTGAAAAGAGGCCCAGGACTTCCAAGTTGCCATTCTGTCTGTCTTTGCCCCTTGAAAGTTTGTTCTGCAAGCTTCTTGTTGTCTTTTCCTGCCTTACTGTCTTCTTGGCAGCCACAAATAATGAAAAACACCAATAGTTTTAGATTAGCTCATCACTGAAAATGTGATAAACCCACTGCTAACCTACACTGATCAAGATTTTCAGAAGTATTTAAGTTCATGAAGATTGTTATTCGTTTGGTCTTAAGAAGCCTACTCAGTTTTCTGCATAGTTTGGGAATGAATAATTGACTGAAAAGACAAGCACAATCAAAGACCTGTTCTTCGTTTCTAAACAGGACTTTTTAATGTTTGTTTTAGGACATTCAGGAAAGGTTATTCAACTGGGAGCTTATGGTGAAAATCATTGATTCACTGAAGTCTTATATACCAGAAGAGTGCAAGTGTAGATTAAATATTGTATCAAATATTCTGGACCATTTAACTGTGAAGAATAATCTCTCAGTCCGACAAAAGGAAGAACTTTTAACAGATCTCCACAAGGCTTTTTGGGAACAACTGGCACATTTCAGTAATGGTGAGTACTTAGACCAGAGCTCATGACTTCACAAATGTGGCTATTACTTCTCATTATTGTATTAAATAGTAAAATATTATGACTTCCCTTTTGAAAAGGTGTTGATGAATTGGCCGAGAACACTATTATTGTGAAGGGTGGATGCTTAGAATGGGCACTTTGGCTTTAAGCCTTTTAGGTCTTTTTCCAGGCATTACTATGAACTTACTTTACAGTTCACATAATCTGTACCTTATTTCATTAATTTGAAGATTGAAGAAGAGTCACATTTGTTACAAGTATTTGTGAGATTCCTCCATTTACTGTTCATGTACTTGATATTGTTGGTGATACTCGGTAATGTTGGGGACAGTAATAGCTGTCTATGTGCAGAATATTGTCTTACGATCTCCTGCTAGCATGTGGAGCCAGAAAATACACAAAACATAGTTGTCTTATCGCTCTTGTGAAAAGATAATTTTAAGACTTACAATCTTCAGATAAACCTCTCTTTTATTATGTCAGACCAAAATATTCTAAAAAAAAAAAGTCTTTTTCTCTTCCTCTTGCAGCCCCTGACATCTGTAAAGTACACAATTATAACAAAGTCTAAGCTGACTGACCCAATGATTTAAGGTCCTCCCTGTGTCACTTTGCATGTTACCAAATGCCCAACATTTTGAGAAACATACCCCTAACTTCTCTGGTAGGTGCTGTGTCAAGAGCTCATGTTTCCCATCAGCACTCATGGAAAATTATAGTACACATTCAGCCAAAAGGAAAACAGTGAGAAGTATTTTACTCTCTCACATTTTTCAGAACCATTTCTGCTACTTGTGGGCATATTTAAGGAGAGTTGTCTCAGCAAAATGGCATTAGGGTTAGAATTCGGTGAACTGAATAGTCAGAACAAATGTGGAGTGCTGCTCATGCACATTCAGGCTCTTGTTGATAAATAGTGTCATGTCTTATGGTCAGCAAATCACAGAATGGTTGAGGTTGGAAGGGACCTCTAGAGGTCATCTGGTCCAACATGCCCTGCTCAAGCAGTCAGCTGCAGCCAGTGGCCCAGATGGCTTTTGAGTATCTCCACAATCTTCCTGGGCAACCTGTGCCACTGCTCAGTCACCCTCACAGTTAAAAAAGTGTTTCCTGATGTTCAGAGGGAACTTCCTGTGCTTCAGTTTGTGCCCATTGCCTCTGGTCCTGTCATTGGGCACCACTGAAAAGAGTCTGGCTCTGTCTTCTTTGCACCCTCCCTTCAGGTATTTATAGACATTTATAAGATCCTCCTGAGCCTTCTCTCCTCCAGGCTAAACGGCCCCAGCTCTTTCAGCCTTTCCTTATAGGAGAGATGCTCCTGTCCATCATTCCAGTTCCATTTTCATGGCCTTTCGTTGGACTCTTTCCAGTCTGTCCATGCCTCTCTTGTACTGGGGAACCTGAACTGGACACAGTACTCCAGGTGTGGTCTCAGAAGTGCTGAGCAGAGGGAAAGGATCACCTCCTTCCACCTGCTGGCAATGCTTTGTCTAATGCATCCCAGGATACCATTACCCTTCTTTGCAACCAGGGCACATCACTGGCTCATGTTCAACCTGGTGTCCTCCAGAACCCCCAGGTCCGTTCCTGCCAAGCTGCTTTCCAGCTGGGTGGCACCCCAGGCTGGTGCCTGGGGTTGTTCCTCCCCATCTGCAGGACTTTGCACTTCCCATTGCTGAACTTAATGAGATTCGTTTCAGCCCATTTCTCCAGCTTGTCAAGGGCCCTATTGATGGCAGCATTACCCTCTGGTGTATCAGCCACTCCTCCCAGTTTTTGTGACCTCTGAAAACTTGCTGAAGGTGCACTCTGCGTCATCGTCAAGGTTATTAATAAAGATACTGAGCAGGATTGGACCCAGTGTTGATCCCTGGGGTACACCACTCATTACTGTTTGCCAGGTGGACTTTGTGCAGGTTTTCAATCCATCTCACTGTCTGCTCATCCAGCCTATACTTCATCCTCTTCTCTGTGAGGAACTGACAGGAGATTCTGTCAAAAAATTGGCTGAAGTCAAGGTAGACAACATCCACTGCTCTCTCCTCATCTACCAAGCCAGTCATTTCATCATAAAAGGTGATCAGAATTCCCATGGTGCAGACTTGATCCACTTTAAAAACATCAATTAACCATGTAAACAGTTTGCTGATACTCATGAATTCATGTATGTCCTGATACAGATTATTTCATGGTTGTTTGCTTCTAAAACTGGCGTGCCTATTTGATAGTCTTTGTGTAGGTTCAGCCACTAACATTCCATAAGCATAAATGTACATCTGTGGGTGGCTTTTCCCCCTTTTTGTCAAGTTTCTCTTGTTCCAAAACAAAAATAACTGTCAAGGCCTTGACTTTATGCAAAATAGGTGTTTATATTTATATGTAGCTATATATTATAGCTAGTACAGCCTCGGCAGAAGGGCATTATCAAACTCCTCGTTTTAGATAGAAATGAAATATGCTGTTTAAAAAAGTAAATCTGGAGTGGAGTGTTTTCACATGAGAGTCTATGTTCACCTTGCTTATGAGCTCCTAAATGTATAAATTAAACCGTACCTATAATTCACAAGCAGAGCACAAAGCCAGCAAGACTGTGCTCCTAGGAAACAAACAAGGAAGTAGTAAAGAATCACGTAGTGTTTAAAAATAACTGTTGCTACATTTGTTCGGATGACATTTTTATTACAGGCCTTCTACAGGTACTTTCAGTGCACTTTCAAGCGTTTTGTCAGAGCATCATCAGTTTGTGGATAAGCATGATAAATTAGCATGGAGAATAAGTGACATTCTCAGTGCTCCATTACTGTGCTCCTTTATTTCTCCACAAAATAATTTCATGTAGTTAAAGCAGCTTGGTGTGGTGGCAGAACAGCAGCCACAGATGACTATTCTTTTGCATCTCCCTTGAGCTGCCTGTGTTAGGAGTGAAGTACTGCTCTGGGGCAGGGTGAGTGGGGGAAATGAATAAAGTTGTTCTTAGGTGGACAGGCAGTGAGACATGACGTAGTGGCAGAACATCAAAAGCACAAATTCCACTCTGCAGCACAGGGTTCAGATAGACTCATGAATTTATAAATCACTTGGAGCTATAGGGGGGATGAAGAGGGGAAAAACTCAGTCCCAAATATTTCATACTACTAGCACAAAATCAGAGGGACCTTGGCAACTTTTGCTGCGGGTTCCTGGATGAGTCACTTTGGAAGCCCGATATGGCTGGTCGCCAGTTCAAGCTAATCTGAACTAGCACTGCTCTAGACCTTTTCTCCCTGCTATATGTTACTGCCCCTGTCCTTCCAGCCGCATTTGCATATCTGCAATTAGGTAATGAGCTACTTCTGGACCTTCCTGAAGCAGGAGGGGGAGGTTTGGGGAGCTGCAGGTGGGAATCTTTTTCTTGAACTAACACACTGCCTTTGAAAAAGCAGCACCACCAGTGACAAGAAGGGTGCAGGATGGTAGTGATCCAAAAACCCGATAGATTTAAGTGCCATGTAACGACCTAGAAGCTCACATTCAAAAAGACCATCAGGGTAAGAATCAAATTTCTAATCCTGCATAGTAATTACTTGCCTATTTCACTCAGTAACAGATTTCTGTGAGCTTATGTTGTGTGACAGTAGCAGATGCTGCTTTCTCCCTGTGGAGTTACGGTATCTAATCATCAGTGGTTTATGTTCCAGAATGCATCCAGCAAAGTAAAGACCTGATCTTGAAACGACTGGAGTGCCGTGCAAAGAAGAGAGAAGAGTTCAAACACAGACAGAAAGCTGAACAAGGGAGCCTCCTCGGCAAAACTTTTCACAATAAAGATTTTCATGATTTTCTTAAGGTGAGCACATAAAAGCTTATTTTCAGTGTTCCATTAGTTTTTAAGGCCAAGTATATTGCAGATTGCTCCCAGTTCCATAAAATTGGGATTTTAGAGTCCTCCTGAGATTCGTGTACAGTAGCACAGGTAGGACAGGGTCAGACCCCCCTTGCCTAGAGACTTTTCTTTTGGTGTTCTTGTCGCATTGGAAAAAAATGCCAAAGGGCATTAATGCTAGATTGCATGTTTGGTAGAAAGTATCTTTTACTTAGATACTGTGTGTTTGGTTCAATATAGAAAATCTCTGCAGGAAAGTATCTGGCCTGCATTACAGAAGAAAGCAGGCTGCGCTGATCTGATTGCTTTTCTATGAGTAAGGTTACTGAGGCTCAAAAGACTATCAAATTTCACATAAGCAGAGGGAAAACTCATTATGATCACTGGCAGGATACCTTAGAGAAGGTTTGCAATAGATAATTCAATATGGTATACAATGGCCAGTGAAGTGTTTTCTTGGCCATATTTTCTATAGAGCTCTATTGTTATTGTTCGGAATGTATATACGAAATCAGAGTTCTTAGCTGTAAATGCTGAGAGCTGCCAAACTGTAAATGCTGAGAACTACAGACCCAAGTTATTAAGAAATAAAAAAAAAAAAAAATTGATCCTCGATTTTCATGAAAAGAAATAATTTCAGGTTAAAGTGGTTACATCCAGCAGTATTAAACTTTTGATGAAATCTAATAACTTAGATAAATTACTGTATGAGAAGACCAGAATTCCAGCTGTAGCAAACTGTCAAAATTTATTGATCTCAATGCTGCAATTTTGTACTGCAGGGACAAGTTCTTTAATTATATTGTATGAATTGGATAATGCAGTTACTGTTCTTGTATGCAGCACCTGTCTGGCAACACCTCACTTCAAAACAAATGATTTCAGGCACTTTAAAACAGTAGAACATATTTTACCTCTTTGGCTTTTCATAGCTTGAGACAAATAATTCTATCACACATTTTTTAAGCCATTGAGCACTTGTGAATGTATTTTCCTTATACACATCACTTAAAACTCTTGGACGCATCCCAAATTCATTAAACAAAGCTTAGATATTTTGTATTAAGACCTATCCCCTACAAAGTTAGAGCCACACAGCTTTGTGCAAGAGATGCTCTGTTCTGTACACCTTAGAGAGCTAACAAATACGCTTAGTTAAACTGTAGGCTAATGACCTGCTTGTGACAGGCTGAGCAGGAATGGCCAACTTGCACTTCATGCTACAGGATGGAACACAACTGAGTCTTAGTATTATGAAATGCCTGTATGCAAATCATAAGTCAAGAAATTTAAGCCTTTCTGCTGCCACAGTGAAGAGAGTCTTTTGTCCCAGAACAGATGGGGTCTTGAGTCCAGAGACTCTTTGAAGAATAAGAAAAATACATATATGCCTGCAGCTCCCATGATTTGACTTAAATAGTCCAGTAATTTTTTTGTGCGAACAAGCCCCTCAGTGTTCAGGAGCTTTTTAAAACCTATTTCATGGTTTCACAGCCAGTCCAGCTGTGAATCTTCACCATGAGCCTAAAGTTGTACCCATCAAATACACTTGTCTTCTCTGCCTTCCCTCCTCTACCTCATCAAAGGGCTTGCACTACCATGGTAGCAGCCTCAGCAGTGACTGACCTTTCTGTTGAATGTTAAGTGGTTGCCAATTAAGAAGGTGGATTTTGCAATGAACTTTCTTCACATCAGTTTCTTCTGAACACAAGTTGGATGGTAATGATTTAGTTGCTACAGATTTGATTTTTTAAAATGACAGAATGACCTGGATAGTAAAGGTTAGAGTCCCTGTATGATTCTCTCTCCTTCATCTATGTTTCCACTGGAAAAGGAGAATTTTCATTTTGTTTTTTACTGGTAGAGAATACAGGAATGATCAAGTGAAGCACACAAGCCAAAAAGTGCCAGTTACAGTAACCCAGTCTTGGGTGAACATACCCTATCCCAGGTGGACATACAAGTTACGGTAATTCTTAAATTTTGTGGTAAACTACAATTTCATTATAGATGTGAATTTTATAGTCCACCTCCACAAGAACAACCTGTAGATGAAGAGCTTATAAGCACTTTTGTGCTCTTTAGAAGCCCTGTTGACATATGTAACAAAGAAAGCCATAGTGACCACAGGAATGTGAGAGAACACTTGGCAATTTAAGTGAAAATATGGAACACTTATGTATAAGACAACTCATTAGTCTATAGAATGAGGTGTTATTTGTCTGTGACATTCAGTCTTCCGTTACAGCACATAAGCCTGCCGACACATCACAGTTCTGGCTTCAAGAAAAAAATTGCATCCCTCTTAAATCTGTGACCAAAGACCAAAACAGGACAGAGTCATAGATCAGCCTTTTAAGGACCACCATGGGACATGGTGACCAACCCCAGTGCAAAAGCCCTATACAACGTGATACAGCTGTAACTAAGGTTTCTGGTGACAATGTCTGATAGCTGTTCTGCACCTCATAGTACTGGTTATCATGAAGTGATATTCATACACAGGAAAGAAGGTTGCAAATCAGATCTTTTCACATGTTTTCCAGTATTGGGTACATATTATTTAACCCCAAATTAAAGAAGCTGTGGAGTTTCATACTCAAGACTGTTTCTGCTCAAGTTGAGGTAGTAAAGCAAGTTTCATTTCCCTCTGAGTCACAGTTCCAGATAAAGACTCACTGTTGTGATAGTACATGGGAAGGGGAGTATCACAAGAAGCTATCAAGACCTTTTCAGCTATTTAAATATACCTATTGTGTTTCTTTTAGGCTTACCATGAGCTGTTAGAGAAGCATTGGCAAGCACAGCGGGAACTGGAGGAGGAGGATGACTGTGGGAGCACAGAGGCTGTTGCAGATCTCTACAAGGTACCAACTTCAATGATATGTGTCATTTACTAAAATAATGCTGAAGAACCTCTAACCCCACTATACAATGTCAGGCCTTGGGGAGGACTGGGGAATTGCAGGAGAGATCATGGCAGCTCCAGGAAGCTAGGCTGGCAAACCAGGAGATGGAGGCAGGACAGACTTTCATGTTAGATTGCTTATTTCGTTATCTTCCCAACACACAAAGTTTCCCAACCTCGTATTAGTCAGAAAATCCCTATGTGGCCTGCCAAAACGTGCTGCCTGGGTGGCTGACAAGGCTACAATAATGTTGAGAGCATGTAACGTCTGGCAGGAGACGTTACTACCAGGAGAGAGACTTCATTAACGTAGCATAATTATCTCCTCTGCACCATGGTAGGATCATACTATTCTTAGTTAACTTCACTACATCTCCAAAAATATTTTTCTCATCTCTTTTTCCTCTCAGTGAATTTGTTTTGACACTAGTTAGTTCCCTGAAATAAGTTCAGATCTTTGGTTTAAGTAATATTTTTACACTTCTTTATCTTACTGATTTGGAAAATATGTAGATGTTTCATGCTTTTGCGTCATCTTTAATTATTTTCTGTCTGCACTGAAAAAATAAGATAACATGATCTATCTGATGAAGCCCAAAACTGTAGCTAGCAGTGACCTTTAATTAGGCTGGAACTAATCACTTTCAGCTCAACAGGGTCCTTGTCATGATTAATTATGGCCAGATCAGGGTGTTACAGAAACTTCTAGTCCCTGTCACATTAAGATAAGATACCCACACAGTCTTAATTAGCACTAGTCCACATGCACTTTTTCAAATTCAATTGATAAAAAAATAAAGCCACTGTATTTAGAACAAATAGTTTGCCATGGTTTTATGTAATAATGCAAGCAACAGGATATTTGAGAAGAACTACTGCGTTGGAGAAAGGAAAAGTTTGCTTGGAGGGCTATGCCAGTGAATCAGAGTAGATTAATTGTACAAGGCTATTTAATTTAAGAAAAGTCAATGGGTCTGCTGATACTACTGCTCACAGTCCGTTCTCCAAAGTTACTAACTTCCCCACCCCCTTCCTCAATTCATACGAAGTCTCTGGAGACCAAACAATTTTTTTTTACCCTGCACAGCTCCACCTCATTCTTGAACTTATATTGCTTTCCTTTATTGTGTACTCTGCTTTAGTAACACTAAGATCAGACTGAGAATCCTCTTTCTTTCAGCACTGTTAGCTAAGTTTTCTTTTCCATTAAAAAAATTGGTTTGGGTGAATTAAGTGTTTCTAGAATTGCGAAGTTGCCAGGAGAGCTGCACAAACTTGAGCTCTGCCAATTCAACCAGCTCTAAGCCATTATATTCCATATTGCAGCTGCTCTCTTATTCCTAGACCCAAACAAACACTGCCAGACATGAAAAGCTGCAAGGACTGAGATCCAACTGGCATCTGTTGAATGAGGGTCCACAAATCTTAATCTCCACTTTTTTTTCTATAATAAAACATTTTTATTGTGGCATTTAACACAATGAACAACTGCACTTTTTCCCCTTAACCCTACATACGGATATTACAGACTGTTTTAGGAGAGGAGACTGGTTCTGAGTATTCCTTATAAACAGCATAAGCTAGAAGGAAGAGAAAAAGCAAATGAGACACAGTGCAGTGGTGTGACTACAGTTCAGGTAGACCTAAGCAAGCAAACATTAGACTAACCATCTGGGTACCAGCAGCCTTTACGTGGCAGTAGTGAGCGCTGTGATACAAGACAGACGTCCCAGTCAGGTTTGAAACAAGTAGTTTGTAGAACCAGCTAGTCCATCTGCAAACACTGCAAAGCTCCATGTTGTCATTCCAGGTGGTCTGTACTCCCTGAAGCTTAACTGATAAGTCATTTGCCTTGCGCTCATTTGGAAGATTTGGACTATGCTGTTTCTGTTCTACCATAAGCAAGGAAAAGGTTAAATTAAAGATTTGGTTAAACATTCTATTGTTCACTTAATCTCCATATTTCCATAACTGCAGGCATGTGTAACTAAGTAAGTTACAAGGCAAGAAAAGATGTTCGCCAGTAGAGGTTTCTGTTCTGTTGCTTTTTTATCATTTTAGTAGAAATGGAAGCCTAGCAATATTACTGAAAAAAATGAGTGAAACTCTCTAAAGTCACCCTGGCATGCTCCACAGATACTTAGATGAATATTCCTCATCCTATAGTCCACAAGACATCCAAAGATAGACTGCAAGATATTTAAAAAGGATGCATTCATACATTAATAAACAGAGTGGAAAGAACTAGAAGTCATTAATTATTTAAGAATTCAGCCCAGTTTTTATTTTGTTGCAAATGAAAATTAGCCTTGCACAAAATAGTTATGTTTTCCCACACACAGAAGTTAAATAGCTGTTGCATTTAAGCGAAATAAAACTGAGTTGTCTTACTAGGAGCTAATTACCTAAATCGAAGAGGAGGCAAAGTGTTGCCTAAATCACAATTTCTCCATAACCAAGTTTTAGCGATAGCATCCTATATGCCCCTCTACCAAGGAGCTCATACTTTCTACAGGCCCAGGATTAAAGAAATATCATGTATTTCTTCTGGGCTGAACAATCTATTATTGTCCAGAACTGACAGGATTTAGAGTTCCAGACAAGTTCCTGCTTGTGTACCGATTGCCATCTTGACTTTGGTTGGAAACTCCAGAACTGGAATGAATCACACCACGCTTTTCAGATTAATGGCAGCAGAACCCAAACCATGGTGGGTTTTTTCCCCACATCCAAGCCCTCTCTTTTCTTAAATTGCTTTCCTATTTCTTGAGGCATCATCAATATTGCAATTTATCAGATAAACACCAATATCCAGCAGCCATGTTGGTTCAGACAAATGACCATTTGGAGTAATATCCAGTTAGTTCATGTACTGTAACAGCACCACTGTTAGAGATGCATAACATCCAGTTAGCTACAGTTAGGTCCCATTCTCAGGCATACCTTCAGCTAAGAGCAGTTTACTAGCAGCTTTCAAAGCAACTGTCCTAGAACATACAGGTGCCTCCATGCTATATCAACTTTCTAAACCATGGATTTACCAATGGGTAAACTGGTGACCCAGTGCAGAAGCCCAGGTGCCCAGCCGTTGCCCTAGGCTCATGGCCCTTAGCTGCTATCTTTGCAGGTCATTACATCTTTATTTCAATGGAAAGGTACCTGGCAAGGTCTTAT
This sequence comes from Xenus cinereus, assembly GCA_025774025.1. Taxonomy (NCBI): domain Eukaryota; kingdom Metazoa; phylum Chordata; class Aves; order Charadriiformes; family Scolopacidae; genus Xenus; species Xenus cinereus. Next base: position 54,009,408 of record JAOXJK010000032.1, on the reverse strand, counting down.
ATATGATAAAGACATACGTGATAAAAAGTTCAGGCCATCTGTTTCTCCAACAGCTGTGAGCTAGAATAACTTGACTTATTTCAATGGTTACCTTGGTTTGTCTAAGCAGGGAAGCAAGCCTAAGAGACTTAGTTTCATGAATAAGTAGAAATATAACTTCAATGCAAGAGGTGATATTAAAATATAAAGACACCATGTGTCCAGACAGGGAACCAATGAATCCTGGGAACAGAGGAAAAGATGTCACATACCTCTAAGTGCCACTCACTTGTGAGAGAAGATCCTTACCTTGTTCTCACAATGTTAGAATTGTAGAGTTGTGTACGTTGGAAACAACCTTTAAGATCAAGTCCAACCATTAACCTAACACTGCCAAGTTCACCACTAAACCATGTCCCTCAGCACCACATCCACAAGTCTTTTAAATACCTCCAGGGATGGTGACTCAACCCTGAGCAGCCTGTTCCAATGCTTGATAGCCCTTTCAGTGAAGAAATTTTTCCTAATATCTAACCTAAACCTCCCCTGGTGCAACTTGAGGCCATTTCCTCTTGTCCTATCACTTGCTACTTAGGAGAGGAGACCAAAACCCCACCTCATTACAACCTCCTTTCAGGTAGTTGTAGAGAATGATAAGGTCTCCCCTCAGCCTCCTTTTCTCTAGGCTGAACAACCCCAGTTCCCTCAGCTGCTCCTCATAAGACTTGTGCTCTAGACCTTTCAGCAGCTTCATTGGTCTTGTTTGGACACACTCCAGCACCTCAATGTCTTTCTTGTGGTGAGGGGCCCAATACTGGACACAATATTTGAGGTGTGGTCTCACCAGTGCCAAGGACAGGGGGACAATCACGTCCCTAGTCCTGCTCACCACACTGTTCCTGACGCAGGCCAGGATGCTGTTGATCTTCTTGGACACCTGGGCACACTGTTGGCTCATATTCAGCCTGCTGTCAACCAACATCCGCTGGTGCTTTTCTGCCAGGCAGCTCTCCAGCCATTCTTCCCCAAGCCTATAGTGCTGCATGGGGTTGTTGTGACCCAAGTGCAGGACCCAGCACTTGGTCTTGTTAAACCTCATCCCATTGGCCTCAGCCCATTGATCCAGCCTGTCCAGATCCCTCTGTGGCGCCTTTCTACCCTCCTTCCTACCGTTCTTCCCCGCCAGCTCATCTTTCGGCACATGGGCTCCTGCGCCTTTAAGATTTCCTTCTTGAAGAGACCCCATTGCCTCTCAGGGCCCCTGCCCTAGGGACTCTGTCAACTAGACCCCTAAACCGGGCCAAAGTCCACCCTCCGGAAGTCCAAGGTGGCAGTTCTGCTGCCCCCCCTCCTAACTTCTCCACAATCAAAAACTCTTTTCATTTTGTGATCACTATGCCTTTTTGTGAACTTCTAAGCCCTTCTCAAATTTTTATGCCTTTTTTTTTCATTTTTTCCCCTTTTAAAGAGTTTGTGGGTTCATCAGGATAAACCCTCTAGCGCTACTGTAGCCCGTAGTCCTACAGTACATCAAAGAATTATCCAAATTGGTGAATAAATATGTAAAAATGCAATGATCTGGAAGCTGACTGTTTGCATAGAATAATTGAGTAGGTTTGTGTTGTGTACACATGAATAAATCAATTAAAGTGATGTAACCAAGGTCAATGGAATCTGTTGATGCCTGAAGTAAATGAATGAGTTATATTTTGAGGATAGCGTAGCCATACTAGTGTATGAAAATAGTGTGCTGAAGGTGAATAGTCTGTGTCTAGACACAGGCTCCAAAACTAATTTTTGAAGCGCAAGTTGAGGAATTGGAGCAAGTGACCTTGATTATCACAGTGCATCGTAACTGAAGGAGGAATTGTGTCAGAGGCGACTGAATGGCTCATCCTGTTATTTTCATAAACACAGTTTGTGGAGTTATCCCGTACACAAGGGATATTGTGCTGCAGTAACAGTTTTGTATTGGCTTGACTAGCATTTCGATTGCAAAGTTTTTACCGTAATTTTCTTTTACATGGCAGCAAAAGCACCCCCCATTCCCCCAATATATCCTGTTCTCTTTCTCTTTGCAAGTCTGTCTCAAGTTTAGCACATCAGATGTTCACCAATGCTTAATCTTTCTCTCTCTCTTTTTTTTTTTTTTTTTTTTTTTTTGTGAGCTACCTACTTATTTCAGTAGGGAAAGGAGAAGTGAAAAGAGGTTGGTGGTTAAGAGTTCATTATTAAGAAAACAGACATGCAGATTGCATAAAGGAAATCAATTAACAGCTAGGAATTACATAGTCTTTGGTAAGATAATTATTTTTCCTCAGTCGTAACATCAAAACCATAAAAACACACGATTTACTGTCATTTATAATTTCCTTTTGCTGATAGCAGTTCACCAGGATGTTATTTCATTTGACTTGACATAGAAAAGCACAGGAATTTAGACTAAAAGCTATTAAGTAACGAGTATTATCAACAGGAAAGGCAATAAATACTTTATGAATGGGTAAACATGAATGTGAGGTTGAAGCAAAGGATTTGATATTTTCCTTTGTTAATAAAAGGGCATTTTTTTTTTTCAAAATAAAAAGTGCAGATTCTCAATGACTTACTCTTTCCTTTCTTTCCTTGTGTAATTTCATTAACATGAGATATGGTTATGGATGCTTTTCATAGAGCGGGCTGCATTTTTGGGTACCAAGAGCTAGTTTCTTTTCAAGGTGAATCACCCACAGTTTATCTCAGGTAGAAATCCATATCAAGAGACCTCCACCTTAGATGCTCACTTTTGAAAATTTTGCCCTGTGACTTACCCCAAAAAGGCTGCAAAACAGCATGGTCCAATAGATTAACTTTGTGAACTCTTACCATGCAAGCTCAGTCTACTTCTGGGTTTGGGCACTGATTAAATTTGACCTGATCATTTCAGTCAAAGCTGATACAAGATGTCTGATGTGGATAGCCTTCATTCTCAAGTTTGTTTCTTGCCTTATTGCATAAGAAAATGTATTTTACCTCTGTATGGATTCGTGATTTGTTAATAGTTAGATCTAGTAAAGGACATAACCTTATCTACAAAGGCTCATTTCTTAAAAAGGGAGTACAGAAAGAAGATTGAAACTGCCTCCTGACTAAATCAAGGACCAGTGAGGGGGCAAGACTGGAATTTCAATGAACCTCCATTTTAAATGCATGGAAATCAAACTTTTTTTTTACTGGCTTGTGCTAAGGATGACTTTAATTTCAGTGTGTTTTATTGGTGTTAGGATGCTTAAAAGCACAGTACTGTTTTAATTTTCTGATTAGCATTCTAGAATTCTTCACGTGGAAGAGAGGAGGAAATACACGCAATCAGCTTTTCCCCATTTAGCATGAGCCTGAAGTATCTTCTAGTGGCCAGTGGTGTCCAAGAACGTGTGGAGTATTTATAGGATGTACGGTCTGAGTATTGAATCTCTACCCTCAATAAGATTCTATATGAGTTGGGAGATGAATCTTTTACCTCCTAAACAAGTGTCCTAGCCATTGAGCTTCTGGAGATACATGCAGAAATGTTCTACAGCTTTGTCCAGAAATTTTAATTATTTTAATGGAATGCTGATGTGTTACAAGTAACAAATAGCTATCACAAGTTAACAAATAGCTGCACAGTTGCTACTTGGGGATAATATATACTAGTCAGTGGCTGGCATGTAAAATACAGTACAACCAGCTTTTATAAATACATTTTCCTGCTTCACAGTTTCACTATTCACTTTATTCTCATCTGCATGTAGGAACCTTTTAATCATTTGGATTTGAGGGAAAGCATTAATATTGTTCTTTGGTTTTGTAGTGAAATCTGATAAGCTGTGTATTTCCCCTGGTTTTTGAAAAAATTATATATTTATTGCCTTGTTGGAAATTCAGATGCACTTAGCATTTTAATCTGAGCCCATTTTATTTCTGCATATACCCCATGGTATTTCTTTATGCTTGATGAATTTCTCTGGAGATTTTCTGAAAAGCTTTGAGATTGACTGCCAGGTACTACAAACAGGTTCATTCAACACTGCAATCAGCTTTTCTATTAATGGAATCAATTTGAATAAATTTCATTAAGTAAAAGTTCTAAAAACAAGAGATGGCATATCAGGAAGCTTGTAAGAACTATTTTGTAGGGGTTCTAGTCTAAAAATAAGATTCTGGAAGCAGCAGAATTTCTTAACAGTTTCCTTTTTTGTCCTGCGGAGAGTAGGTTTTATCATCCATAGTGCGCCATCCCTGTTCACAGACTTTATTGCTGTTTCAGATCAAGTTTATTCCTTAAAGTACAAATACTTTTGAACTATTTTGTTAGCTTGAGTCACTTTGGTAGACTTTAATCGCATCTGCAATCTTACATTTCCTCTACCAAATTTTAAAAGGCCATTCCACTGCGTTTTTTCAAGTGCTGCATTCAACAGTGTGGACCTTGTGTTGTACCTGTGGTGTGTCCTCTGGGCAGAGCGTGCTGTCATGTTAGGGTCTGGGCTTCAAGGACTGCCTGGGGTCTGATGTCCATATGATTATGTCTTGAGATTAAAGAAGCCAGTGGGTCCTTGAAGAACTGAATACTAACTTCCTGAAGAGAAGTTAGTATTTTGATAATCGTCATGTAAAGTAGTCTGGTTTGTGATCCTGGACAACCAGTAAGACCAGCAAGTGCAGGATTTGTGTCCTGCTCAGAGGAGAAGTTGTAACAGAACTTAAAGTGTTCAGTCCTGCTAAAAAACACCGTCCCAGGGACTTACAGCACCTGATGAGGCTTCCTGTTGCTTTGCGTGCTGGTTTGCAACATACGTGAGATGTAAAGAACATACTGCATAGTCCTGCTTCCCCTCCATGTATTCACCTGGCTTTTTCATTTTTAAAGGGACTTTATACTTGAAAAACTGTTCCTGGAATTCTAATCCCACTTTCCTGTCCTTTCATACACCAGTTTTAGCAGAGGGCCATGAATTATTTTGCAAACAAATAGTTGACCTAAAGATAACTTCGCCCATAACCTTAATGAGGTGATGTAAGTAAGTAAGTTTATGAGAACAGGACCCAGTCACATTTTTCCTGGGTGACTGTGTACCCACTCTGGTAGCTCCAAAGGTATGTAAACAGTATAATTTGAAGCTGCAGGGAGTGCAAAAAGAACTCTGTTCACTTGTTCTTTTAAAAAAATGGCATGAAGGCCAGTAACAATACCTTCTTTATGTTCTGTGCAAAAGATTTCCTGGTAAATAATAATACAGAGCTGTGAGCGTGCCAGGGAAATGCTATCAGTTCTGCAGCAAAATGTGTTGTAAAGTGCCATAGGTGGAACTCTGTCTGTTTAAGAATAGAGTTCCTTAACACCCTGCCTAAGATCTTTTGAGATTGCAATAAATGTCACAGACTCCTCTAGATTGCCTCTGAACTATTTCAGACCCAGGAGAGATTCTTATATCCCTGAACACCCAGTAAAGGCAGGAGAATTAACATGTCCTGAAAGGCTAGTAAAGCTCAAAGAGATGGTTTACAGAGACAGAGTGATCATTCTTTAAATGTGGCATGGGATACAGAGATTAGAAGCATAGGATCTTTGAGCTTACGTTAAATATTAGAATGTGGAGACTTGAATTTTAAAATAAATAGCATCAGAAGAGAGAATTCAAACAAACCATTTTGCATTAGTGTTGGCAAGCTAAGCCAGGAGCACAACTGCACAGATGATTAAGATGGTATAGATCCTTCCTCTTCTTGTAACAGGAACTGGTAACTCTAATAATTAAGGAGTAGGGGAGATCCATCCTTCAGCACAGGATGCACCTGTGTAGCAAGTGCTACCCTAATGAATCTGTCACGTCCAGATTGTGAGCAATAGCTAGAAATGGAAGAATGTAACCAGAAATGAGGTATTTGATTGTTGTTTCTCTATCAATTCTGATACTTACTTAGTAACCAGTTGCAGAAACCTGTAGCCCAATTTAAAAGAATTCCCAGCCCTTTGAGATTAAACAAAGCCAGTGGGACCTGGATTCTGAAAATGCTGCATGCTTTAAACAGGTAAGAGTGGAAAAAAATCAAGACAGTTCATCTTGAAGGTGTAGAGAACACTTTTGACAGTGTTGTGCCTCAATTTTATCCGTAAGAAGAGGTTACTGTGGGGAGCTCTTAAGATAAGCTATTTATTGTTTGTGAAACAGCTCATTAATATGGTGATTAGCATCCTAAAGGGATCCCAGGAGGAAAATAATAATTTAGTATTCTGTGCACAGTTTGAATATTTTACAATAAATGAGAAATACAAAGTAAAGATTTTTAAGAAATCTATCCATTCATTGGTTATTGATAAATCTAAAGACAGAACAGATAAAGGTCCTGTAGAAACAGTATGTGAACCCCAAATTTATCATTATGGGGGCACAGAAGGAGATTTCACATGCAACCTAAGTTCTGGTTATTCTTTATTTCTGAGTTGTTGATTTTGCAATTTGCAACCCTCTTTTGGTCTTTTGGGGTTTTTTGGTCTTGCTTTCTTTTTTATGATACCAGATCTACCAGTTGGGATGGGTTCTTACGCAGTAGTACATTATACTGGTGTGTTTCCCAGAAAAAGAGAAGTCCACCAGAAATTTTCTTGTCTATGAGCTACAGGCAAATGTTTTTGACATCTAGATAAATACGTCTGTGTTTCTATTGAGAGGTTCTATATTTTGAACACTTAAGAGATTGAAATTAAACCTATATTTTAAAGAAGGCAACAGCCAGAAGACTTGACTTATTTTTGCAACAGGAATGCTGAAAAGAGTTTTAAAAATATTAGCTGTATTTTACAGAAAAGAAAGAAAAATGAGTGTTTTCAAGAGGGCTAACAGTGATTTGCAATGAAAGTAAACCCAGGTAGACAGTAAAGCTTTTTGGACTGGTAAGATCATGTAGAACTCACATAAAAATAGCTTTTTGTACTGCTGGAGGACTGCAGCGTCCATGTGACCTTTCCAGTGTGTTTTCTGTCTTCCACTGGGGAAAGCTACCTGCCCGCACACCTTCTCCTCAGAGTTTATGTCAAATTGTAGCAAGTTTGCAAACACCACTCATATCATCACTATTTGATAGTAAAATTATGTGTTTTGAACAGACTTTTTAGCTTGGATGCCGTCTGACTAAATCACCCAAACTCTTCTTGCGAGTGAAACAGCCTCAGCAATAGAAAACCGCTCATACGGGACTAGTTTTAATAAAACTAGTAGAAGGTGTTTGTTTTTCTAGGCTTGAACCTGTTGTGCATCAGGAGGAATTTGAATAATTCTGTCTTTCTAGAATGCGCTGAAGAGTGTCATATTTTGGAGCACCAACTATATAAGATGACTAGTGTCAATTTTGTCTATCTAAATGTTGTGCTCTCCCTTTTAATTCTTCCTTCTTTCTTCCCTTCATTCATTTCGTATCAGCACCTTTGAAAATGTGCTTATGAGGTGGTGTGCAGAACCAGATTGTTTCCACAGCAGCTTTCAAAAAAAGTGTTTTTATAGCACATCACCATAGCCAGTAAAGCAAGATATTCTTTGTACTTCAGTTGTGTGTGGACAACGGTTAGGATTCAAGGTCTCATGTGCTTATGCCATTGTTGCATTTTAAACACCCTTTTATGCCTTGAACCAAAACACTCAAGTTGTTCCATCTACAAAACCTGGTCTTTTCAAGTCAAGCATTAGTGGCATTGGGTTTTGGCTCTATGGGTCAGTCACTGGCCCAGTGTCTTCAGTGGGACACGGTTCCCTCACTGGCATCACAGAGACATGCAATGAAACAGCTCCAGAGGCCTGGGGGGGTTCACTTTCTCACCTCTCTCTGTCCCTCTTTGTCCCTCTGTTAGGAGCTGTACACTAAAGCTTCCTGTGCCTTGGTGGAGTTGGTGACGGAGCTGTTTCTTCAGACCCTACCTGCTGTGACTGGCCTCTCTGTAAGAGAATGTGAGCTTCTGAAAGAGGAATGGCAGGAGAATTTGACCCCTCAGCTGGAGAAATGGAACATCCACCGCCAGAGACGTTGGAAGCTTTTCCAGGAACAGCTATTGCAAGAAAAAAAAGTAAGATCCATATGTTCTAGAACCCGGGGTCTAAAAACAAGGGTATGGAAAAAGATTTTCAAGATATTTATCTTATTTGTACTTTTATGTACAAATATACAGGCCTACGTCCAGACTCAGGATGGGCAGTTTGACCTGCAGTGTGGAGTGAATACGTATGCTGTGCATGTAGATTTGTGTAGAGGAGTCAGAGTGTAATTACTGAACATCTGTCCACAGTGTTTGATGGCTTTGTCAGCACATAAACATTTTTTTTGGCAAGGCTGCTGTCTGATGTCCTCAACTCTTGGGCATCTACAGAAACAGATCAAAAAAAACCTTCATCTGGTCTGTTTGGAGGGGGTACATATGGGTACAGCTTGCAGGAAAAGAGGCCTTATAATGATAAGTATTTCTTAATCATTTTTATGTATTAATACCGTACTAATCGGAGATTATGATATGTACTTTATATAAAGCTTACTCTGAGAAGGTGAAGAAACTTTCCTGCTTTCCTGCTGTGTTCGTCCCCAGCATAGGTGGCATTGACACCGGAGGAGAAAGGCAACAACAGTAAATGCAGAGGCAGGCAAACTAAACTAAAATATGCTTGGGACAAACCACTGATGCCAATGACACTGGTCATGTGCTTTAAGGGCTGGCATTTGTGTTTTCTAGGACTGCTGTCTGGCATTTAATGTTTGAATTTGGCATACCCATAACTTCAGTGATTAATGACACAATATCTGACCTCAACTTTTTTTCGTTTTACCCCTTTTTATCAATGATTGGATTCAATACCTGACTTAGGAAGCTTAAACCTTTCAGTTGCTGTTTGGTTTCACATTCACTGAGGGTTCACAAATTGCCTGTCCTTGTATGTGAATGACCTGAGCAGCCTGATCTAGTAGGTGCACTACAAGCATGTCTCATAGTGCATGGGCCCAAAGGACCGTGGTGGTATCTGCTGTCGTTAAAAACCACAGTCAGAGAAAGAGGAGGTTCTGGTGTGCCATTTATGATTAGTCTCAGAAGTCAGTGCATGTTAGGGTACCTCTGCTCTGGTCCTTCCACTGTCCCATTGAACCTCAGCCATTATTTAGGGCCAGAGAGGATGTTGCTTAACTGCTAGGAGACTCTGGACACAGGGGGAAATCTCAAGTCTAAGGTTGCGGTCAAAAGTGCTGTTTATGCATTCCTCTGTTACTATCATTGGGCACAGTGTTGAGTGGAAAAACCACACCTTGGGATTTTTTTCTCAAGGGATTAAAAGGATTAGTTCATTTCGAGCAGCCAGTTGCTGGATAATAGCTCTTTAGGCAGCACTGTGTGATGGATTCATTGTATGTGAATTCAGATGTTCCGGTCATGCTCAAGCATAGATTATTTAAGTCAGAAAGTTGACTTTCCATCACTTTCAGTGTATTGTAGCATTCATAATATAAAGCAGATGGCTTCCTAGCTGAAAAAAAAAAAAAAAAGAAAAAGAAAAAAGGGTTTGCTGACATCATTAACAGTAATTACTGAGCTATAGAGGAATTCACGTAGTGATGACAGAGCTCTCACATTGGTCTCTGGGTCACCTGTACTGCAGTTGGGCCTTATTCAATATAAAAATTTGCTGAGCAGCAGACCAAGCTTTCCTAAGGATGAGCGAGCCTGTGGAATAAATTCCTAGAAGAGACAAACGTTTCTCCTAGTGGGAAAATAGGTGATTCCTCAAGACGATACTCTTTGCAGGAGCTTAAGTAGCTTTTTTAATTTAATGCATGTGGCTTTTTGGAAGTGGTTTGAACTAAACTGGGAAAAAAATCTGCTCTATCTCTGAAGAGAAGATGCAGGAAGATAGCTATTCCAGCAAAGCTAGGCTGGCAGTTTTTCCTGTATAAATAAGTCTGAAAAACATCGCACAACTCATTATATTACATTCAAATGCGAAGTGCATCTCTTGGCCCTTTTCATAATATAAAACATTAGCATGCACATTTAAGCAATAAGCCAGCATTTGCATGCTACAAAACGGAGCCCTTGGTTTCTACCTTAAGCAAAGAAGAGAGATCAGACATTTGTGACAGGTGGTCATGTCATTTAGGAGATTCCATAGGTGTTACAGTGCTGAATGTGACAGAAGATCCATAAATCAACATTCATATTGACAGGCCTCTTAATTTATCAGGCCTTTTCCAGCAGGAGATATGTCTTCCATTTGCCTCTTGATGAATGTACTGTATTAAGAGTTACACAGTCACCTGCTTTGCAGACTTGGGAAGTCTAACACCAGAAGGCTTTTCACCAGAGTATTTATGTGTGCTTTTTGAGGTGGCTCAAAAAGACATTTTTCCCATTTACTTAAAAAACTGCATTTTTTTTTTCAGATTATCTTTCCAGGCATTTATGCATATCTGGAATATGATGTCCTTTGCAGGAACAGAATCTCTTTTACAATTGAAAAGAAAAAAACAGTTTCCTGATTTAACTTTTGCCTTATACGCTTGAGGATGTGAGTGAGGCAAATGAGAATAAATGACTAATGAAAATAAATTTTGAGGATTTTCCCACTTTTCCACATAGCCCCTTATCTCATGAATTCTGTAGGTGAGCTCTCCTGCCTGGGCAGGGGCTGCGGGGACCAGCCTGCTGCACCGGGCTGAGGGGTTGCTTGGCATTCAGTGTGCATCACACCCCATCTACAGGCTGTTAGGGAGAAATTGCTTTCCTTCGATTTCCTGAGAACCTGTGCTAAAAACGTCAAACTGAGAGCTGCAGAAAAAGGAGGGAGCTTACTTGGGTCTAATTTGCTGGTTTATCTGACGTCTAACTCAAAATATTTTATGGGTTTCATTACCTACCGAAGGCATTTTCCTCACCTTTCTTGCCAGAGAGTAATACTCAATGTTTGCAGTGCTCCAGAAAGTCTTGTAATGGACTTGTTGCCAGGAAGCAAAACAGTGAGACGCTTACAGAGAAAAAATGGGGTGAGGAGATTTCTGTCCATTCCCACATCGTTGCTTGACACTCAGAAAGCTAAACCAGCATGTGCTTATCAGTTTTGACATGATGTGTATTTTATGGCTTTCTCTTAATCTTATACTTGTGTTTTCACAGTGATTGGAATGGCTCTTCTTTTCAAGGAGCCAGACATTCCTTGGAGCTTTACTACCCCATTTATGATGCTTTTGTCACTGATTTTACTGGTTAAATGCAGGAATCGGGGAGCCCAAGCTCTCTTTCAGCTGCTGAGTCTGTGCAGCAGCGTCTTTTTCCCCACTCTGTACTGACCTGTCTCTGAGCAAAGTAAGGCCATTCCCAAGAGCAGGAATGTATTGGTATTTGGTTCAAATCCCCATCTTCCTTACTTATCATCCCATCTTAAATGCGTAATAATCCCCCTCCTTTTCAATTTGTTCTCTTACTGCTTAAATATGGCTGGTGTACTTGTACTGCTCGGTTTAATAACTGTGTGCAAGGGGATTTTCTGCTGCATTCTGAGCTTTCCATTGGTCTCGGGGGGTGGTGGTGAAGAGACATTTTATAAATTTTACTTACAGCTCACCTTAAATGCACTCATGATGGAAAAGGTGACTCATTCTTTTCCTTTCAAAGAAACTTGGTGTTCACCACTTCAGAACTCAGCTATTTCTTCATAAACAGAAGTAAACAGCAAGTATAGTTCCCGTCTTGTTACCATTCTGAGTGCCTTTTGGGGCAGAATATACCGATGGCAGCAGAGGTGCTAAATTTTGGGTGGTTGTCTGCAATATTGTATCATCTACTATTCCAGTTGTAATTCAGAAAATAGCTCCTGTCTTCTGTATCCTGGTGATCTAGATCAGATTTAATCCACATGCTGTTTGACAGCAAGTGAGCAGATAGGCCCTTCCAGAGCAACTTCTCCGTGAATAACCAGGTCTCCGAAAAATGATGGGAAGCCACATCTGAGCCACAGGCAGGCTTTCGCTGAAAATGAAAATACTTCTAGCAAGCAAAAAGGCCATTTTCAGCCCTCCCTTTAACTGCTGAAAGAGACATTAAAATATGGGATGGATCTACTAGGCGTATGCAGAGAGGTGTGAAACACTGGGAAGCCACATCCACAGAGCTGCTAAAGGGAAATACTGATACAGTTATTACTTCAAGCAAGTATTTGCCATCTGTCATGATGACACCTGGAGACCTGATAGACCGTAGTTTTACACTGGCAGCCTGCAGTCAGAGAAGGCGCTGCGCTCGGCTGTGCTCTGGGATTTTAAGAATTGCCAGGACTGGAATCAGTTTGGGGTTTGGCTACACAGGTCCTGAGAGCAGCCTGGTGGGCTCCCCGGCGCCGTACAGACTGTTGGGCTGTGCTTCTCGTGCTCGGCGGCACGCTTTCCATCTGTCGCCTGTTGTTGACTGCCTGCCCCATCCTTCCCTGGCATCCTGCTCGGGAGTAGGTGTTTTGGTAAGGTTTTCTGCACGGAGAGGGCTGGGTTACATGCGTTGCTGTGTATACTACAGAGAAGGTGCTATCCAAGGGAGCAGTACATTTTTATTTTAAAGCCAAAGGTGATGTGGTGTCTGATGTTCTGCACTTCCCGGGGGAGTTCATTCTGTGCTTACGGATAAAGCCTCTCTCCTGCACAGATCAGTGTGTCCCAGGGAAAAGCCTATCAAATCCAGTAGGAAGGCCCAGTACCCCTCCTCGTTCCTAACGCTAACAATTGTGCAATTACACCTCTAATTCTTTGCTAGACAATATTGATCTAGTGAAACCTTGCTGTCTGCAATAATACAAAATTTAGCCCCTCATGTTCTGAATGAGGCTAGAACATGAAGTGAAGCTGTCAGAAAGCCTGAGTATTATATTTAATTTAGGGCTCTGCATATATCTGGAGGCAGCCTGCATTTATCCAACTGCCAGTGTAGCATAAAATACACTCTTCATCTCACAGTAATAGAGTTTGGGCCTTACAGCCATTTCATCTTATGGCTTATTATTCATTAATTTCTGGCAATAAACAAAAATCTTAAGTCTATATCTCCAAAAGTTTACAGTCTACTGGCAAATCCATCAAAACATTTAAAGATTAAGTTCTTTGATGTAAATATCACCCTGAAGGAGCTGTAAGGTTGCAGTCCATAAACCTAATCATACAATCTCAATTTCTAACTATTAGCACTGTGCATTATAAACAGAAGTGTGATGGAAGACAATATCTTTATTTTGTTCAGTGAAAATAAAAACTGCATTCTCTACTAGTGAAAAAAACCCAAACAAAAAACCCACTGCAACCTACTGATAAGCATTGATGCAATATTTTGTGCCATATTGTTCTTTTTCTCTTGTTCCTCTGTTGCTGAAACTGGAAAATCTGTAGGAGACACAGCTCAGGGCTGATCCAAACCAGTGCAAAGCCTCCCTTTCTCTTCAGTGAGCTTTGATCGTTGAGAAAAAAAAAGTGTTTCTAAGTAGAATAATTTTAATTCAGCGTGAGTTTGTTTCTTGAAAGAGGGGAATGATTGTTTTTAGCAAAATAACATCAAATAAAGGCGTTTTGTAATGTGGTGACTAGAATGACTGAAATCAGAGTATCTTATGATTGTAATTCTTTTCTCCTGCTTTTAGTTATGGATAAAGGAATATGCTCTGTCTGCTGTGATGCAAAAGCACCTGTCTGAGAAACAAGAGAAGATAATTCAAGGTGTCGTAAGCAGACTAGGAGGCCTCAGTGATGAGTAAGTTTACTTTTATCAGTAAAAAAACGCACTGCTGCATGCACAGACAAAAGCTTGTGTACATTAAATTGTGAAAGCAGTGTTGAGGGATTATGAGCACCTTCAGACTGAGAGGTAGTTACTCTAGTTTTTTGTCTGAATATCAAAAAATAAAAAAACCTCGACGATACCATGACTACTGGTAAGTATGAAAAATAGTGTCTTCTGTGGTTTGTGTTGTTCTTTCTGTGTAACTGCTCCTATGTTTGTAAGTGTTTTCTAATCTTGAACCAGCCTCTGTTTCCACTGTGTATGTCACACTGGAGTAGGATATTCTTCAAGATAAAATGTTCAGTCCAGCACCATTTAGCACTACCTTTGCTTTCTGCTATTAGACTGTTGCTTTGCACGATAATGACTCCTCTTTTGCATTCTCTGTCTGTATTCACCAAGAAAACTTTTAGTTTTATCTCATCTTTGTACAGCTAAACATCCCTTTGATAGAGATAAGTCTCAAAAACACAATTCTATGTTATCTGCCTTGTTTTGATTAAGATTTCAAATTACTTCATTCACTACAGTCTTCACATTACCAAAGATCAAAGCATTTGAAGACTTTTCTATTTGGAATACTGGTAATATTGCCTTGGCACTCCTTTATTTTGGCTCTACTTTTCAGTTCAACCTTACTTTTTCACCTTCTCTGACTTCAGTGTTACCCAGCATTAGGTATCTAGAGAGCTCATGGTGCTTTACCACAAACACACGAGTTTGATACAGACACAATGTCATCCCAAATGTGCACACAGATTTCACGCGCCTCGTCCAGAATCAACTTCAAAATTTACTCTCCTGTTTAAAATTTACCAAAAACTCGCTTCAGCCTTGTCTGCCCTGTCAGCTAACACTAGCCTCTTCAGTGTCTCTTCAGAGTGTGCCTCTTTGGTAATCCAAGATATGATGTCTTTGAAATAACTTTCCTGTAGTTGTAATTACATTAATTTTTCATCTTATTTCAAGTCTCTTATTAAAAAAAGCTTTTATCTTGTAATTATAGATGATTGTTTATCTCTCTTTCTTCCTATTTTTATTTTAATTTAACTTCGGTGTGACAGAACTAGAAGTCTATTACAGCAATACCATTCTTTACACCTGAGCATCTCTCCCAGGCACGCTTTGTGTGAGAAGACATTGCACGGAGTGAATAGTAACTCTTGTCATCTTTGAGCAATGACTTTGCCGAATGCAGGTGTACCAAATCAGCAGACAACATACCTGATTGATTTTTAATGGTCCTTTTTACAGGTCTGTTAACTTTATAGTGCAAAAGCACCGACTTCTGCTGTGTTCAGTACTCAGAAGGTTAACCCTCCGAAGAGTTGGAATGGCAGCCCTGGCCCGCATGAGAATGTCCCGAAAGAAGAGCTTGCTTCAGGAACTGAGAGTGCAGCATACCCTGCAGAAGGGATCTTCCCCGTGCCAAGATGAGGACCAGTGGCAGCTACAGAAGGCAGTGGTAGGTACAGTGCCCGGGTGGTTTTTCTCCAGAGGTCTCATATGCTATGATGTCTGGCATTAGAAGCAGCAGTAGAAGATCTCAAAAACCAAAAATGTTCAAGTTCCAAATAGAAAGGAAAATATTCTCTGTCAAAGATACAACCCCTGCTGACACAGGAGGTCACTGAGTGTGTCTGTTTTACTTTGCGCAGACTTTTTAAATTCTCTAATACTTTATCTAATCTGGCGCCTGTAGGTAAAGGCAATGGAAGAAAGTTTAAGGGATTTTTAGACTTGATATTCCCTCAGGTCGCTTTCCAATCTGTTTGTGACTGTTTTTTAGGGTTAATCCATTAAGCATTGTTGGTTATTTACTTATCTACATTGGATATTTACCTAGAACAACACCGAATTTCAGATTTCAACCTCAGAGAACCCTCCGAGCGTGATAGCCCCTTCCCAGCCCACTGCTGCTGCACGTACGGGTTGAAGCCATCCAACGCTTTGCAGCTCAGTGCTCCATGCTGTGTCTTTGTAATTAGTTGTGCATCCCCCTAATTCTGATTTGCATAACACAAACGCTAATTCTCCACTTGGAAGAGGAATAAGAAAATTCTGTCTGCTGCCATTTTCATATTTGATACCTCTATTGAAGTAGTTCCTGTTAAGTGTCAAAAGCTCAAAATCTCATTAACTTTGGAGAAATAAAATATAAACTAATAAAATACAAATGCATATGATTGCATTCCTCTTGTTATGTGCTTTCCACTGCTCCCTCTCACTTAGCTCCCACAGGGATGTTAATTGATGCAATCACTCTGTTTCCTAACAGAAAAGGTAGTACTGTTCCTTTGGCCTCTCTCCATTACAGCCTCATTCCAAGGCCAGCTAAAACCCACCTCACAAGGAAATGCCTAAAACTACACAATGTAAGATTCCTGCTGCCAAAGAAGTGGGGCCTAGGTGTGAAGTTGTGAAAAGTCAAGAGAGAAAAAAAAATGTTATGAACAACCTCCAAAACTAGAACTAATGTGTAAGAAGTTAAGGCAAAAGTTAATCTACAGACACTTAACCAGAGTTTTAGACATACCGTGTTGTTTGAACTGAACTCAATTTGAGCTTGTGCCAATTTTAAACTGGTATGCAGTGTCATGTCTATCTGTTGTTTTCATATAAAATGTACAACAACACTAAAGAATCCTAGCTTGGACAGGATAGAATGACGTTGGGACTCTTAAAAAAAAGAGAAATGATTTAATGACATTCCAAATGTCTAGAAAAACCCATCAAAAACATATGCCTGAACTATAAATAAAGACATGTCAGAGCAACCCAGCATTAATAGGGACGTCCTTATTTTCCACAGATGAATGGGGGCAGAACAGGTTCTTTTCCTACTTGCATTTCTTATTTCCAAGAGGGAATGGAAATAGGTACTGTCAAATCCCCCAGAGTAATTTAATCTTATTTAGTCTTAAATAAGAATATTAAAATAAGAGGAACATCAGCAACTCAATAGAAGGCAATCTGTGAAAGACTAATACATATAAGGAAGACAGAACAGGTCTGTCTGGTGAGCGTATACATCTTTGTAGCCCTCCTGAGTTGTCTGCCCCTTCTTCCAAAGGTCATAAACTCTCTTTTTTCCCCTGAGTTCCAGCCAAAGCTCTGTGTTCAGCCAGGCCAGTCTTCTTCCCTGCTGGCTTGTCTTTCCGCACACGGGGACGGACGGCTCCTGCACCTTTAAGATTTCTTTCTTGAAGAATGTCCAGCTTTCTCATACCCCTTTGCCCTTCAGGACCCCCACCCAAGGGACCCTGTCAACTAGAATTTTTGTACATAGTGTGACGGAGGCAATAGTTTTCTTGCAGACAGATGTGTTAACTGCACATAAACTTCATCTGGAAATTAGATTACTCTAAGTATTAAAACAGTGTTATTCTGAATGGATGTAGGACTGACTTTTAAAGTGAAGCTGACTAAGTTTGTCAATGCATTTAAATGGCAGTGCTATCTTTTTGTGTGATTACCAGGAGTCCCACATTCTGGAAGAGGAGGAGAAGCTCGAGGAAGAAACGCAGCAAACCCATTTAGAGTTTCACCAGCAGCTAGTCACAGAAATCCAAGAGGCTCTTCAGTATCTTCAGCAGCACATGGAGCAGGTGATTGGGCAGACACTGCTGCAGCATGCACAACGGGAAGCTGGAAAAAAGAGTTCAGATGATGGGCAGGACTTCAAGGTATGGAAATGTTCAATAGCAGTTTTCCAAACAAAATGAGTAGCACCTTGCTAAAATGGAAGACGGTTTCATTTTTGTATTACCCTATGCCTAGAGGTACCAGCAGGAGACCATTGCAACCTGTGTTAAAACTGAAGATACCTTGCAAAGTATTTACAAATTAACACTTACATAGAAGTACAGTATTTTCTAGAGATTTGCTATAGTAGCAGAACAGGTTTCATTAAGCCAAGAACATAAAATAAGCCTGGAACATAAAAAAAATTGAGAGAGCTCTTGACGACAGAGAATAACAAAAATGAGGAAGAAATGGAGATAGTTATCTTCTGGTGAAAGTTTTATGGTTAGTCAATAGTATTTGTGTATTAACAGCTTAATATTAATTAATAGATCAGTAATTAAATAAAAATACAACTTGCTTCATAGGCTAATAAAATTGTTCCAAAGTAAATATTTTGATTTTCTATATAATGGAAAGTTCTATTAGAGATACAGATATATTAATTTACTTTGCTGGCAGTCCAGTTGACATGTAAAATGAGCTATAGAGGTTGAGCAGATAAAGGAATGGCCCCTTCTTAGGTGGAAGTGAAGCACATTAGAAAGATTTTAGTGTAATTTTTCATGTTGAAATGTTCCACGGATGAATAGAAATACCTGTTTTCCAATGTCCTAGCCTGCCACATTTTTAAAGCACAAAATTCACAATGTGTGAACATACAAAATTAGATTGGGTCATCAGTTTTAGACAGATCAAAACACTTCAGTTTTTGACTTATAAAGTGAATTGTGACTTGTACTGTGTAATGCAGGAGAGACTGGTGGAAGCTGCCGTAGAAAGTGTGTATGGGACCAGCAATAATATCAATAGGCTGGTGCAAAACTACTATCAGCAATTAGGAAAAATCACAGAAGGCTATGAAGGGAAAAAGCTTCAACAACTGAAGTCCTTACAAGGTATGTATATTTATAACATAAGATAATTCTTGGTTTTTAACAGATAAATTAATTTTCTTATTACTGTAAAGATTGCTTTTAAAGATGAGATATTTGTTACTTAAAGTAAGCAACAAAGCAAAACCAATGTGTAGCTCCATTTCCGTCTTTGAAGGAGAAGTGGTAGAACTGTTATTAATAAATACTTGAATGGCAGTCGTAGATGTAGGACCCTATTAGTCCAAGTTTGGTACAGACACACACAGCATGATGGCCCAGTGTTGGAGATTATAGTTTAACCATGAACTCTGGTTTCCCAGGCTAAGATCAGAGATACCACCACAGTCACAACCACCAGCAGCTGATTTTCTGGTGCTGCAAACCTCAGCACAAGGCAGAATTTAGAAAGGAAATAGTTGTACAAGTATTCGGTTGTACAGCCAACATCTACCATAAACACTGTCCAACTTTGCATAATAATTTATGCAAATAAAATGAATCAATGAGTCAAGTATTCATAGGGGGAGAGAGAGGGTTTATGACAGGTGCTTACAAGCTGAATCTTTTCCCTAGAAGGGAGCAGATCTGCATTTTCAATCCCTGCTCCTGTGTTAGAAAACATAATCATCACGAGCAGACAGTCTGCTTCCTCTGTGGTCACTGCTCTCAGCTTTGGGGAGTAGATTCTTGTATTCTTTCCTTTTATTGGCTCAATGAAATGTTGTTGTCTCTGAAGTTGAAGAAATGGATTAGAGGAGACACCAAAAAGCCAAGCATGTCCATCCTGGAACGCTGTGTGAGCTACTGCATTGTTTCTTAGCTGTTAACCGTGACCCTCTCACAGGTTGTGAAACTGCTGAAGAGGTTTATGAACTGCTGGATCTCACATAAGTACAGGCAGTTTCTCCTGGAATTATTTTTAATCGCTCAGTTCCTTCAGGACAGGAGAACAAAACCATACCGTGATTATTGATTTCTTTCGTAAATATTCTCCCTTCCCCTGGGTGAAGGTTGTTAAATCAAGTTAGCAAGTTAGCAAAATGGCGATATCATCAGAGGCTAAGAATTTGAGACACATGGAATGGATGTTTTTTTCTAAAAATAGAGTTAATAATTTTAAATATAAATGATACTTTAACCACGGAAGAGAGTTTTTGAAGAGGAACAGGCGTATCCACTCAAGGCTGAGATCCAGACATGAGTGGGTAGGAAGGATTTCTGAGCCCCAGTAGGAGCTAGACATGCTCACTGGTTATAAGACAGAACCGATCTGTTCTGCACTGCCCTGTTGTGAACCTTGAAGACTTTAATATCAGAAGATGAAGTGCTAGGGTTAGACAAAAATTGCATAGGAATTTTTAACAATCTGTATTTTAGACAGTGGCAGCTAGCAAGGCAGTTGGTTACTTAAGTTCTCACAAAGTCCCTCTAAAGACTTCTTTGTCCCTGATTCAGCCAACTGCAGAGTCTAAAATCCCTTTGAGTTCCTTTAAGCAGGAATTAATGCTGAAGCCAGTTCCAGAATGCTCCTCTGATCTGAGCTGAGATGGATGTCATTACATAGTTGAACATTGTGCTTCATCAGTGTTTTGTTATTGGTCTCAACTGGTCTCCCAATTAGATTGTAAGACCTAGAATATCAGTCACTAAAACCACTGTCAGATTTCTGGTAATTGCTCATTTAGATTATTTTTTCTCCTAGAGCTTGGGTGGATATATAATTTTTTCAGTGGTGGTGTTCCTTGAACGAAAAGGAAGAAGATTACATGTGTAAGCAGAGCACATTTTCTTCTCAACTAAAGAAAAAGAAAATCCTTCTTCTGCCTACAGGCATGAGCAAGGATGAGAGCATTTATGTTGGTAATAAAAGCCAGAGTGTTTTAGATTTGGGTGGCCAGAGAGACACAGATCAAACAAACTGTTACAGTGAAAAAGTATTTCAAAGCTACATGTGCCTGCTGAAGACCAGCTGAGATTTCTGGTATCAACAGATAACTACTTCAGCTTTCTCAGTGCTTTTTATATTGAGAGTGAGCACTACTATCTAATAAGAGGCTTTGATGCTTTAGTACACATAAGTCCTTCTTTAAGCTAAGTCCAAATTTGTGATGCTGAACCCCACTCTTTCTCATTTCAGCTGCTGTGTTGGCCCCAAAAGCACTTAAATTTCTCTCTGTGACTCTTTAACAGCCTGGAGATCTGCTCTGGGGCACTGCCAGGACACTCTAAGCCTTGTGAGACAGCCAACTGCTTTCCATCCAAGCTCAGCCAGGAGACAGAACATGCATGTTTTTTCCTTTTCTGAAGGGACTGATCAGTTAGTTGTTCTCCAAGCATGATCACCACACTGAGAGTGTCATCTTCCTCACCAAATAGTTTCATAACTTCTCTCTCTAAAACACGAGACGGGAGAAAGAGTGTTGGCAATAGAGCCACCTGGTTGATAGCCCTGGGGGTAGAATGGCCACATGGGAAGTTTCTTATGTACTTCATTCAGTGGTAGGTAAGTGGGAGTAAGGACCGTAATGCTGGGCTTTTCTCTCCCAGTGACTGTGCTTAATGCCAGGCTAGAGGATTTTGCTTCTTTGGGCACCCCTTGGCCTAGTAAATCTGAATTTATGGTCTGTCTGGCACAACCACAGGGAAAAATGGTGGAGAGTACCTCCTCTTGCCCAGCCAGCTCAGCCCAGCTCCTCCTAGAGTATATTCAGTAACTACTCCCTTGCATACCTATTTATCTCCCTCCTTCTGTGTTTTATTTAAAAGCAGTGGTGCAAGGAAACTTGTCTGTCCTACCTGTCAGACCTGCCCCAAGCCTTGCTGCCAGGCAGGACTTCAGGGGCAAGAGTCAGGAGCTTGGTCAGCAGATAAACACCGAGTTACTTGCAGAGTGTAATCACGTGCAAAAGTACCCAGAATACTTCGCCATCAAATGAGGGGGAGATGTAGTGAAGTTAGACATTCCCAGGACTAAGTGGCCTCCAAGTGGAGGTTTTCTTTATATTGCATTTTTCTCTTAGGTACTACAGTTCTTGCTCAGGGTATCAGGGCCTTTTCATAAAATTTCTGCTTTGAATTCCATGTTAATCAGTTAGCCTAGCAGGAAAAGTAGATAAGAATAGGAATTCAGTGACATTGCCATCTCGGCTAAATGATGCACAAACTATTGTCTATGCAGCAGATCATGTGGCAGAGCAAGACTGTGTAAGAAGTACTTGATATGCCTAAGGAGCATAACTTTGGAAAGACTACCTACAACAGGGATTGATTTGTACTGATGTAAAACATAAATGGTAAGGTTGCCACAAGATTGTAATTTTGAGCAGAAGATTTTACACAAACATTATTTCAGCAGAAAGAGGTGAAAGGAACAGACTTAAGAAGAAACAAGAGATTGAATTGGCATTGAAAGAAAACCAGACCAAAGGCCTCCTGAACGTATCATCCACAGTCCATCAAAGGTAAAAGCAGGCAGCAGCGCTGCTGACTCCATTTAAATGTTGTGAGTTTTTGCAGATCTACATAATGTCTAGCTGAATAAACTTCTTGGGTTTGCATTTTATATTTGTCTTTGATGGAAGAGAAATATCTATTGCCAAATTATGTCTTCTTTTTGATCTAGAGAACTACTTTCGTATTAAATAAACTTTTTGATGCTCATTAATTACAGATGGAAAAATATACATAGACAGTTTGAAAAGAGAGACTGAAAAACAATGCCAAAGCATATGCCAAATTTTAAAAGAAATTAAACATAAATGTAGGATGGGAACAAATACTGTCTAATTCATTACATTCCATCTTTTCTGCTTTGAGCATCAAAAGTGTTTGTTAGTTTGCTGCTGAGTAAACATATCCAATAATGAGGAGAAAATGTTCGAAGCATAAATTGTACTCAAAATGGCAAGACGATTTCAGTGAATGCCTTGGACAATCAAGATTACTTGCATTAAATTTAGAGTGGAATCCCTCAAATGTTAATTAAATAAAAATTATATTTAATCCATTACTGACTTTATGAAATTTAGAGTCCAGAAAGCATTGCAATTCCAAAGGAGTAAGTTGTCATAAAAAGCGATATGACTTGGTATGCACATGATACATTTATGTGATCATTTTATTTCTTTACTCTTGGTTTATTATCCAGAACAGCACAGCATCTGCAATTTTGACATTGTAAAGAGGCTAATTCTTTTTTTTAGACATTCTGTTACTTCTAAATTGAAAGAAATCATTGCCCACTTCCTGTTTTTCATCCTTGTTTGAATTAGTATAGAAATGGATTCATGTAATAAAGAGTTTCATAAAAGGTCTGTTAGTTATTCATTATCAATATAAATTCACTTCTAAGTGTTGTCTCAGTTTTTTCTCACATAATCTAGTCTAGTGTCTTCCAACAACCAATCAAACAATACAATCAAATTGGCCTTCATGCAAACTGATATACTGTATTGAAGAATTTAACTATTCAATATCTAAGCTGGTCTCCTAACCATTAGAAATCAAACACATTTTCCATATTGTCATTATGATTCCAGTCCTGTGTAAATTAATGGAAAAATTAGCATTAATTTGTCTAAGTCCTATTAAACTCAACATAGATTGTTTTATTTCCTTTTGCCCATTGTGCAAGGTTATGAGAGAGAGTTCAAAAAGCAATTTTTGAAAGGTAACCTTCTGTAAGCATTGACCATTACAATAGCAACTTCATTTTCTGTAGATGTCAGAAACAATTTGTGTTATCTCCTTCCCTGAGGAATGTGATGGGTGATTGACAGCATTGCTTCAAGGTCGATCGGGCAAGAGAACAGAAGAAATAAACATTCAGCAAAGTTGCAGCCATTCAGGTTCTGCTATATTAATATTAATCTTTAACCAACAAAATAAAACAAGTGAAGAATATAGTTGTCAATGCTCCCAATTGCCAAGTTTTGAATCACCATGCTTCTGGCTGACTATCAATCTGGTACTGAAGAGCCCTCAATTAAATGCCTAATTCTTAATCCCTTATCCTCACACCTGATCTTCTAACAGCTTGTCTCTTTGGCAAGCAGACAGCAAAGCTGAATTTAGAAACATACAATGGTTTGGAAAGCAGACTTCAACATTAGAGCTGAACTCCAGCTTCCAAAGTCCAACCCAAACTCCTGCTGCAATTCCCACCTCCAAAAGGATCCTGTATCCCATGGGGAGCCAAGGGTAAATAATAATAAACCAATAGGTAAATCTGTCTAAAAATCGACAGCAATTTTTTTTTGTCCCAGCAGAAGCTGGATGGGACAATATTGTTAATGAGCCTTTCTCTCTACAAAATCTTCTAAGTACACTTTGCCAGGATTGTATTTGTCCCTTGAACTGAACAATATCTGTACTTTTAAATTTCTCTTGCTCAGGATGGTGCTGCAGCAAAAGAAGGTTTTGGCTCAGTTTGAACTGCAGCAGCAAATTCGTCTGGAGTCTCTGAAACAGAAGCTGCTGGGATTTCATCACCTGGAAACTGAGTTGGAGAATCAGCTACAGGTAAATCAGGGTTAAATGACTCGCGAATCTGAAGCAGTCCATGGCAAAAACATGGGACAGCTTGTAAGGGTCTCTTTGCTGTCCTAGTTGAGACCAGTGCTAAGATTTACCACTGTCTTGTAGGAAATGCTTCCCTGATGCTAGCCATATTGTTTCCTGTGTTTCTGCAATGATAAATGCCTTTTTTGTCATGCCACATGTAGAATAACATAACCCAGAAAACATAACCCAAGCTGTGTTCTGTTAACTGATTCCTGGTTTATCCTTGTGTGCAGGAAGCGGAGCAGGACTTTGTGAGTGAGTTGGCTGTGCTGGCCCGAGTTCCAATGGCTATGAAGAAGAAGCCTTCCAAAAGGAGCAAGCCAGCAGGTTGGTACAATCCTGAATTGTTTTAAAAAACCCCACATCATTCCACATACCAGTGCGTATTTTGCAATATAACACAACCGAGTTTCAGGTGAGATTTTTCATCAGTGCCGTTTCCCTAATAGGGATGTAGAAAAGCAAGGCAACCTTCCAAGGTCACCCAGCTCACCAGTAGCACAGCCACAAATGTTTCACCATTCCTCACTCCGGAGCAGTCCTTTAGCCAATAGATTGCGTTATGTCCACTGAGGTAAGGCTTTGCCTTGCTCAAACTGAAATTATTTTTCATGCCTTTATTGTGTTCTCTAGGAACAACTCTGTTCACCTCAATCTCTTTAAGTCTTTGGGAGGACAGCAGAGCTGAATCACCTATCTTTCATTCTCCTGGCAGAATGGCACAATTGCCTTCCCACCGGCACGCTCAAAAGTAAAATCTTACTGAATCAGAAAACTTCAAATATTTATATGAGCATATTGCAGTTTTGACAAATTAGACTAATTCATTATTCAAGAGATACTTAGGGACAAATTGTCAGAATACCAGTTGTGTTCCCTGATTGGAGCATGAAAATTCTCACCCTTTGAGCCATGTAAGCCTTCTGTCATTATCAGAATGAAACAATTAATGTTACATTTGAAAGATGCTGAAAGGGGAGATGGGTGCCCAAAGGGGAAAAGCAGCTCACTCACCTGGACAATTTTGAAGTCTCTCTTCCCAGTCAGTTGTTTCTCAAGCGTGCAGAGCTGTTTGCCCTGGTAGGCACTGTGACCCCAGGGACACATGTGGAAGCTTAGCTCAAGGCCCTAAAAACAATGACTTTTTAACGTCAGATTGTTTTGATTGAAATCATATAAAATTATGAAATGGCTTTTCTTGTTTGCTGGTAGTAACAAGCCTTCAATTACTTGCTAAGAAAATACATGATAGAGCTTTCAACTGTTACACCTCATGGAAACTTAATTCACTGTTCAGCAAGTGTGAAATTTCAAGGTCTGCTCTGTGAGAACTAACCAATGGTAAAAATCCAATATGCTAGATAACATAAAGTGGAGTGATTTCCTTGGAATAGTAATATGTATGTAGGAAGTGTTAGAGTGTAACTAATCAAAACCAACAAGCTCTACTATATGTGACTCTTTTTTTTTTTTTTCCAATCCACATCCATTCGGCAATTCAGGGGAAAAAACGAAGTCAAAAACAAAGACCTTTCAGTCACCAGAATCAGCAGACAAAGATGATTCTCATGAAAATATTGAAGACCCCCCTGGACCAACTTCTGGCTTATGCAGGTACAGTAGAGGCTAAAAAAATGGTATGTGAAAAACTATTTGTAAAATGCAGTACAAAATCTACTTCATAAAATGAAACCCAAAATATAATACCTATAATAGCTGGGCTTCTTCCTTAGTAGTTACTTCTCACACGTACTTGACCTTTTTTCCCCCATGTTCTTCTTTAAATTTAGGAAAACCACCTGAGTTTGCTTGTGTGTGCTGTTATGTATTTTATAAATAACTTTGATTTTAGGTAGAGAAATGAGAAGTACTGTTTCCAAATTTCCTTTAATGAGTTTTTTTAAAACCTGAGTCACAGACAGCATAAATCAGCAGAGACAAGTGAACCCAATGGAACTTGGCTGACATGTAGCAACCAAAATATGGTCTGTGGTATTTAGGCTTTCAACTTCCACCTTTATTTCAAGAACAAAGGCAAGCGCCAGCCTTTGGCTGATGAGGGTAGCAGCTCTAACAATGATTTTCTTGATAGATGTTTCAGTTGGCTTATGCTGGGGTGCTAACTAGAGGAGAAGAAATGGCTACAAACCTGAAAGATGCCAGCTGATTACTGCGGGCAGATCAAACCAGCCAGCTGGTCGCTGGGGCTTGATATATTGAGCAGAGAAAATCCTGTTGACAGGCAAAGCAAACAGTTGGTTCTCAGGAGCCACAGGCCTTTGGGGAAAAGTATTTATCCCCTGAGTGACCTCAGCCTGGGACTGACTTCAGGAGATGGCTCCTTTCCCTGATGGCATCAACCCTTTTCACACACTCCTTTCCCACAGCCGACAAGGGATACGTATGTAGGGAACAGGGTCCCAACAAAGGAACGTTTATCTTTATGCAGCTTTGTTTTGGCATCCTCAACAGAGGCAGCTGAAACCAGCGAGTGCACAAGTTTAATTACATAGCAAGTGGCTTTCTTCTTTTATCAAAATTAATTTAGTTTAAGAGAGAATTGAAGCATTTGAAAAACTCAGTCTACAATTTTATTTTTCTTGTTTATTTCTTTCAGAGACAGGTTACAGAGTCCACATGAAGGGGAGACTGAACCAAGAAAAAACTCAAATATGCTAAAAAAAAGAGACAACAGGTAGTAAAAGCATTTGTATGAGCTGTCAGAACACAGAGTACCAAAGCATTCTTCTGGGGAATCTCAGCAGCTATAAATACTTACTGAGCTGCTCTACTGAGGAACAGCAAAGAACATCAATAATAACCGAGAAATCTGCTTTAGCTACAGACCAAGAATCAATCCTGACTTCCTTTAGTTGATAATAAAACATCCCCACTGGGTTTTGGTAAGGGGGAACAAAGAAGTGTTTAATGTAAGCTCTTCCAGATTGCTTGGGGAATGTGGAGGGGAGATGATAGTTTTCAATTAGGAATATACCTGAGGAAAGGGTGCTGGTAGGAGAACAGATCCACGCTAGGCTGGTTGCACAGGTCACTGTATGTCGATAAGGATTCATTGCAGTAGTGATGTAGAATTTGCTTTTGAGCCCTTAATGTGGTACATCAGGTCTTAATATTTTTTGATTGCTGCTTTGAACTAACAAAAATAGATAGAAATGTAAAGAATATGTAAACAGACTTCAGATGGTATTGATACATCAAAAGATTACATTTGGTTTCTCTTTTGTTATATATTTTAGTACTTCCGAGTTTGTTTGCTTTTTAAAATTTGTACAAAGCTTTTTGTAAATGTATTTCTCTGTGTTTGTCTCATATTTCAAATTATTATTTTTAGGAAGAATGAGAAAAAAACAGTTTACTGTTTTGTTTTTTATACTTCAGTTTCTAGTCTTCTTCCGTAAGTACACTCTTTTGTTTCCAGCGTACTTGGTTATGCTCATTACGTTTCTTATGGGAATTCTTCTTGTTATGCAAAGCAGCTAGTTCTTACTGGCTGTACAGAGCACCTGTATTGTGTAATAAATTTCCCCACTAAGCAATCTTACAGCTTTTGATGAAATGAAAATTTTCTGTCTTTTTAAAATGAACATACGTTTTGCTAACTAAAAGGCTGTCCTTTGACACATGATGGAAAATACTGCATCAGTTACGCAGTTTACCTCAGATAAAAGTGACTTTGCCAGGAACGTTACACACAATTATTAAAGGGTCAATTTTCACCTTGATCGTTGTAAACATACTTTTTTTTTTTTCCTAAGCTGTAGCACTTCAAGCGTTTGATTCTGGTATTTCAGCAATTGGTCTCTATGGTCTCTTTACCTTCCTGATATAGACGTTTTAGTTGCTGCTTGTTGGGCTTCTTTTTTAAACGAGTGCAGCCTGTTTACATCTGTATAGATAGCAAGAAGGAAGCTTTTAATATTAGAGCTGACGATGTTTTAAACCATGCAGCGCAGCAGCGGCTCCCGTCACAGTTAGGGCGCAGCGTAATTATCTGTGCAGGATCTCTAATTATCCAAGCGGGGTCTCTAATCACCCGAGTGGGGTCTGTAATTACCTAAGCCGGGTCTCTCATCACGGGAGCAGCGTCTCCTTGGATGTACTGTGACTCCTTTGGCTAGGCAGGACTAAAACGATTTTTTCTCTCCCTTAGAAAACGTGGAAAGGTTCAGCTTATCCCAAAAGCAAGGCAGCAGTGCCCTCTCCTGGGCAGCTCGCAGGGTTTCCGTCCCCTTGCTGGTGGAGGCGAGGAGCAGGGAGCTCCAGGAAGGAGCTCCAGGCACATCCCTGATCCCTCTGCCTGAAATCCCAGCGCTGGAGTCTCTACAAACAGGCGTTTCTTCTCTTCTCCCACAAAGTCACATTTGATTCCTGGTAAAACAACCTATTATTAACTTCTCAGTCTCCATGAGTTGCTCCGTGAATTTGCTGTCTATTCGAAGCCATGTGTAGATTTTGTGCATGTCATGGAACTTACTTAACATCACTCCCTGTCAGTGATGCAGATATTGAACAAGGGTTTTATTAGACCAAGAAACGAGTGTAGCAAAGGCCAGGCTAAGCTCACAACAGTTGCTCTTCTTTTAAGCACTGTTCAAATTTTATGCTATGTTATGTTGTTTTAACCACAGTAACACTCAGTATCTGGATTCTGATGCTGAAGATCTCCCTCCCATCTCCTATCATAGTCATTACAGGATAATTTAATTTTTTCCCTACCTTTGACCTCTCAGTTCGGTTTAAATCTATGTGACTTTATTTCAAAGCCAACACAGAACAGCTCTGAAAATGAGATTTTTTTCCTGATGCTGTGAAATACTTTATCACCAGCCAAATAAGCACAACTCATTGCAACAGTGACAAGTTTCAGCACAGCAGGTCCGGCTGCTCATCAGGAAGAAAAGATTTTTGCCGTGAAATGGGTGAATCGCTGGAGCAGGTAGTTCAGAGAGGATGCAGAATATCCATCCTTGGAGAGTTTCAACACTCAGCTGGACAAGGTCCTGATCAGCCTGACTTTGAAGTTAGCCCTGCTGTGACTAGAGACTGGACTCCAGGTGACACCTCTTCCAACCTAAATCTGTCCATGATTCTAGTATTTCTTCCTACTGCTCTGTTACTGAAACGTTTGGTACCAGTGTGTTTTCTCTCCCACCGCCACCAGCCTTGTACCTTCCCCGTGTTTTACAGGATGGTAGAAATTTCTTGGTATTGTGCTTAGAGGGTCCCTGGAAGATAAAATGCTGCGCATTTTGCCAGCTGAGAGCAGTCTCCAGCACAGTGGGTGTCAGATAGACAGGGGGAAATGGAGATACCTAGGTGCCAGGCACAGCTCAAAACACTTGCTTTCTAATGTAAATCTGTAAAGCTCTCTCTTTGGTTTAGTCAGGAGAGGCTCACAAGGAGCTTTGATCAGGCTTTGTAGGTACAGACCAAAAACACTTGCTGCAGCAATTTAGCGGAAAAAACACCATGCTTTTTTTCTCCTTTTTAGTTAACATCAAGGGTAACAACTACTGCAACATTTCATGATAGTGTTCAATCTTATTCACAGCTTTGTGTCAAGGGTGTAGCTCACAAAATTTCTAGGCATGGTGTTAGAGTCCCTGAGTGCATTATTTATCATGAGAGAATCAAAATAGTCCATCTCAATGGTCTCTCTGCTGTAGAAAAATATGGAAAGCCTTGTCATGCCTAAGTCTTGCTGAAAGGCAGCCTGGATCACACTGGAGAGGTGTGCAACTTAAAAGACTTGTACTTAGGTCCTTCGTCCTGGCGCCAACTCCTGTGCAATATGTGCAGTTTCATTCCTGACATAAACAAGCACTCCTAAGGCACACGTGAAGGTCCTTTGATCCAGCCTACGCACACCATAACCCAATACCAGGGCAAGCACCAGGTTAGCAACTTCACTCACTCCATCATGGCATCGACAGCAGTCTTTGAGAGCCATTCTGACATCCAGAGATCCTTACCTTCAACAGCTTTTTGGTCCTGTTTCTTCCATCTGAACAAATTCATCTTCCATGTGTTCAGCCAAGACTATGAAGGGCTTGGCGTGCAGCTGCCCAGCCTGCCCCGTGCTCTCCATGGGGAGGGCTCCTGGTCTCAGCACTCCTGCAGCTGTGGCCACTGGTGTCCTGCAGAGCATCAGGAGACGGAACAAGTGTCTGGACCCTGACAGCTGAAGACTTTCCCAAAGCAGCACTGCAGTCACTGATGTTCTTGCAGGTTGGCTGACTTAGAGTTGTGAGGAAGAAGCTGCTAAGCTTAAAGCTTTTTACAGCATGTATGACTATATATGACTATACCTTTAAAGACAGCCTTGCACGTACATCTCACTGTGCTAGAAAAGTTACAGAATATGCAGTTGGCTGGGGGGCTGTGGAAACAGAAGTGAGACCTAACTACTTTATCCATATCACTGCAAATATTTAATGAGTTAAATGATAGTCAAACAGTATCTCAAACTCTTTTACTGTATTATAAGGCTCTTCTACACTTTTTTCATAGAATCATAGAATTGTCCAGGCCGGAAGGGCCCTCCAAAGGTCATCTAGTCCGACCTCCCCGCGGTCAGCAGGGACAACCCCAACTAGGCCAGGTCGCCCAGGGCCTCGTCGAGCCTCGCCTTGAATATCTCCAGAGAAGGGGTCTCAACTACCTCCCTGGGCAACCTGTTCCAGTGCTCCACCACCCCCACAGTAAAGAACCTTCTCCTAATCTCCAATCTAAATCTGCTCCCCTCCAGCTTAAAGCCATTGCCCCTCGTCCTGT
>JAOXJK010000032.1:53939957-53978546 GCA_025774025.1 Xenus cinereus | reverse complement strand
CTTTCCTGTGAGGGTGGCAGAGCCCTGGAAGAGGCTGCCCAGAGAGGTGGTGGAGTCTCCTTCTCTGGAGACATTCCGAACTCACCAGGACACGTTCCTGTGGGACCTGCTCTGGGTGACCCTGCTCTGGCAGGGGGTTGGACTGGTTGATCTCCAGAGGTCCCTTCCAACTCCATATCATTCTGTGATTCTTTGAAGAGTCAAAACTATGCCTAGACTTGATAAGTGTTGGTCCAGCTGTACTAGCCTGTCCCACCTAAATTTTCTCTCAGTTCCTACCCATAGTTTTCATCTCTCTGGTCCCTGTCCTCCACTTGTTACTTCTATTTTAAGTCAGCTACAGTATTAGCAGAATGCTCAATTTAGCACACTCCTGTGAAGTCCTAACAATAGAAGTTTCTTCAGAAAGAGCAATTTCTTGTTTTAAATCTTTTCTAGCCTTAAACTTATTTTTTATGAAGATAAACAAAAGCAGTAAGGCTGCCCACCACTGCTCTTTTAGCATTAACGGGAACAAGAAGAGAGCAAAACACATCATACCAAGCAGTTACCAGAAGCAGCAGCAGCTGTATTTGCTGTCATAAATTTTTCCTCATCCTCAGTATCGACAAATTTCTACCACAGACAAGAAATCCACGGTTCTCTCATGCACAAGAAAAGCAGTCAATAAAAAGACACAGAATCATAAACTATTATAATAAGCAAATAAACAGAGTAATAACTCCAACTGCTCAGAATCCAAAAAATTAAGCTATATTGTTGTACAATAATCAGTTACAAATGAAGAGTGGGAACATGAAGATGGACAAGCTGAGCTGCAATAGAGTGTGTCTCTACTGAACTTACATTTATGAGCCTTCAGGCCTTCAAAGGACACTGGTCCGTACTCATAGTACTCGTACTCCCAGGTGTAATCAGAGTTAGACAAGGCCTGCTGGGAGGTTCTGTTCGAAATCAGCCTCAGGGCAGCCATCTTGCACCTAAATAAATATACACCTGTGGATACGAAACGCATTAATAGAGACCACACGCTTCTAGCGCATCTTTTGACTTTATACAGAATCCTTTCTTATTCATGGGACCTCTTCCTCGCCACTGTTCCCAAGAAGAGCCACTTACACAGGCTCTCTCTCACCTGTGCCTTTAAAATCTAGTATCCCTGCCCCATCTGACAAGGCCATCGCGCTCCTTCCCATTCCTCCCCCAGTCTTTGCTGGCCAACTACGTCAACACCAAGCTTCTCTTCAATGGAAAGAATCTACATTCACTTCCACACAGATGCCTGTAAGCGTACAAAGGTACAAACGCAGGCTCCTCGGACTGAATATAGCTTTTACAGCTCAAAAAATAGTAAATACCACAAACCACCAGCCTCAGCAGCTTAGGGTGAACGCTGCCATAAAAACTGGGATGGAGAAATGGCCGGACACCACCAGGCTCAAAGGGTTCTATGAGTTTCTTCTTCTCTACTCACTACTGGTAAGACTGTATCTGGTTTTGTATCCCCAATAACAGAAAGATATGGACGTGCTGGGGCAAGTCCAGAGGAAGGCCACCAAGATGGTTAGGGTGCTGAAGCAGCGGATGCACCAGAGCGTAAGGGAACTAGAGAAAAGAAGGCTCCCAGGAGACCTCAGTGCTGTCTACAGTTATAATTCCAGTCAGAAAGTGCAGAAACAGAGCCAGACTCTCCTCAGAGATGCAGAGTAAGAGAACAAGAAGCAATGGACACAATTTGGGAAATGGAAAATTTAAATTAGATACAAGGAAAAAAATTACCTGATCTAGTTGAACATGCTTTGAGCAGGAGGTTGGACCAGATGACCACCAGAGGTCCTTTCCAACCTAAATTTCTGTGCTAATAAACAGCTTCAATGTTCCACTGCGAAAAGAAAATAAAGCAGGAGTGATTTTTCCCTACAGATTAACCAAACTGCAATGCAACATTAAGCACCGTTAAATTGTCTTGATTGATATTTCTGTCATTACCACAACACTGCACTAGGGATTTGCATTTTGCAGAGTAATTTTTTTCCAGAATATCGAGACAATTTTATGTACACCAAAAGAGAGCACACCTCTGTGCAAAACATCTGCTGCAGCAGCTAGAGTCAGTACATCCAACTTGAAATGTATTACAAAATGCTTTATATAAAAGCAAATTGAGCTGTGGGTAATTTTGCATTCAATAAAAACCCAGCAGGGTGAAGACTTCATGCAGTTCCTAAAACCATTGCAATTAGTTGTTCCATGGATAATGAAACGTCTCAGATCACAAAGTCAAATCCAGATAAAATTTCTTTAAAAAGAAGGGCCTTAAATACCCATGTCCCTCAAAATAACTGAACCTTCAGTCCTTCCTAAGAATAACTAGATTGACTAAGGCTGTGCAAGTAAAGAGGAGGGCCATACGTAAAAAAACAGGAATCAGGCACAAAATGATGAATACAAATTCACCCAGGCAATATAAACAGCTTTCCAGATTTGTAAGGAAGTTCTTTCTGCAACTATTTTACCACAAGTAAATACTGGCAAGAATGTCTCAAAACAATTTTAAATAAACAATAAATATATGCCTGAAAAAGGAAACTTCATACACAGTTACAACGTTCAGAACCTTGAGCACGTACCAAAACTTGCCTAGCAAGTGATAAATCCTTTAAAACAAGAAATGGATCCATTTCTCAACTCAAACCCATGTAGTTTTCACAATGATCAATTTGCCAACAGAAGGGGGCAAGGGGGAAGAGAGAGAGAAGCCACCAACCCATTCATTTGCTTGGGTCAGGATAAGGAGCTTCACGTTACCCTCGCTCTCCTTTAGCTACTCAGAAAGCTCCCACAAAGAATAAATAGCCTGAAGATAGAGGAGGAAGAAAAAGAGATGGCTGTAATGGATAATCCAGTTCACAGCTGAGGATGTTTCCCATCTCCTACTTCCAACCCTTAAAAAACACAACTGTAAGTGGCAAGCGTAACTTTAAGTGACTGTGTTAACAGTGAAGTCCCTCTTTTGGTTTCCCAGTGGCTAGAAAACCTTCTTATATCCTGGAATCAAAGAAAGAATGTCTACTTAAGCTTTAGGCAGGCTTTTTTCTCTTGCTTTTAATAAACTAAGGTAACTGTTGCCTTCTGGGAGAAGGAAACAGCACAAAGAATAACCTGAGATTCTTGGCCTAGTTTGCTGCCATCTCAGCTCTGTCTGTTGCCTCTTTCAAGTCCTTGCCTTTCATTTGAGCAACCTGGTCTGGTGGGAGGTGTCCCTGCCCAGGGCAGAGGGGTTGGAACTTGATGATCTTTAAGGTCCCTTCCAACTCTAACCATTCTATGATTCTGTGTTTCAGAACTGAGGCAAAGTTAACATACTTTGGATGTGAGCCTGCGGTTGGTGGCCATCGACTAGCAAGATTGCTGCTAAATGCAGAAATGCTCTAGTTCAAAAATTGGTTGGAACTAAACTGTGGGCATGTAAGAATTCAGAGTTTGGGATTTTACTACCATTAAGTTGTACATGTAGCTCTTATTGCAAAGCCACATTTCAGTGTGTCTTGGGAGATTTCCCGCTGCATAAAGCTCTGCAAATATGATTTGAAACAAGAAAAAAAAAAGCTTTAATTCTGAATTTATTAGCTTATGGCACCTCACCTTCTTTCTTCCATTTACCAGCATTGCCCTTTGTCTTCTCTCTCTACTCCAAACCTGCAGTCAATAAGAGGAAGTAAATTCCTCTCCCTTTTCCTCAGTGGTGGGGCAGTGCAGGGGAGGTGGGAGTGGGGAGTTCTGTGGCTGGGTGGCCAGGTCAGAAAATGCAGTGTGAAGCCCCTTGGGCTCCCATGTATTCAGAAAGGAGGGATTATAACGCTGGATGGCTTTCTGGTTTTGCTATTGAAAGTGGTCTTCACCATATATAAATAAGTAATATTGTCCTTATCATAGAATCATAGAATGGTCCGGGCTGGAAGGGACCTCCAAAGGTCATCTAGTCTGACCTCCCCGCAGTCAGCAGGGACATCCTCAACTAGACCAGGTTGCCCAGGGCCTCGTCGAGCCTCACCCTGAATATCTCCAGGGAACGGGCCTCAACTACCTCCCTGGGCAACATGTTCCAGTGTTCCACCACCCTCATGGTAAAGAACTTGTTCCTAATATCCAGTCTAAATCTGCTCTTCTCCAACTTAAAGCCATTGCCCCTCATCCTGTCACTGCAGGCCTTTGTAAACAGGCTCTCCCCAGCCTTCCTGTAGCCCCCCTCAGGCACTGGAAGGCCGCTCTTAGGTCTCCCCGGAGCCTCCTCTTCTCCAGGCTGAACAACCCCAGCTCCCTCAGCCCGTCCTCATAGCAGAGGTGCTCTCTAATTTAATACCTCTTACTATTGTCACTGAGACATACCTGGAAAGCTTGTGCAAACTTCACCAAAGTCCTGGTGGAAAACTACCCTCAAAAATTTTTGTTCAAATGACTGAGATTTAATACTGGGCAGGTCTACATGGTGAGAATTAGCTGGTGCCAAATAGACCAGCTTGACCATAATGGCATAAGTCAGAAGGAGGCACTTTGTTACTGTGCGTTAAGCTGCACAACTCCTCGCTCCAGGAAGCCATAAATGCTAAGATTTTACATGGGTTTAGAAGTGCCTTGGCAAATTAAGTAAGTCATGGCAGAAAATTCCACTGGCAGCTACAAAGAAGCTCCTACTTCTCAAGAAAATACAAGGCACTGGAAGGGAGGGGGACACTCAGAGGAATTTTAGCATTATATGTTTGCTCTTCTGGCCTCCCTGAAGCTTACGTTGTTGGCTACTGGAACCCAGAGAACGTGGTTATCTGAGCTGGTGCAGTCTGCACTTTTTGTTCTTAAGGATGAAGATCAGTGTATTGCTAACAGAAAAAAATTAATGGCTGGGACAGCTGTCTGTTTTGATACAGTCTCAGCATCATAATTAACAGGCTTTGCTACAACACACTAAAATTCAAACACGTAACTGCATTGGTCTGTAGCAAGCACAAGATAAACTGGTCCAAACTGTCACTCAGGAAACAATCCATGGATCCAGCTTTCCCTTCAACATCACTTGACTGACAAAGACAGTCCTCAGGTTGGTCATAGGGACCGATTTTAAGGGTTCTGCAAATCCAATAAGGAAGAGCTAGTTTTACCTGAGTAGGACTGTATCAGGTATTAAAAGGTCATAGCCCTGCTGCAAATATTTAGAAACGATGATTCAAAAACCATGAAAGCTTTGCACTGTGGTTGAGATTTCAGCAACTTCTTGTAGCCGAGATAAAAGCAGCTCCCCACCCTCAAGTTCACAAAATTAACGTCTTCCAGCTCGGTGCTCTTACAAGGGAGCAAAATCAATTATAGTTTCCTATTCTGCAGATATATTCATGATCACCAGCTAATCCAAATTATATTTACTATTACTGTTTTGTAAGTGGTAAGAGAAGCAGCACTTACCTTGCTTGGTTTCAATCCCCCGTTAGCAGTAGTACATGCCAGCTCTCCGATGGTCCATCACAGTAACCGTCCAGGTGAGGCATCCTTCACCGCACCTGCTGACCATGCAGTGAGGTACCTGTGCTCCAAAAAAAAAGGTGTTTCGGTCACATCCAGGTGCTATTGCTTGTCCAGAGTGGAGAGACCCAGGCAGAGGACAGGATCCCCAGGCTTCCTCCCTCAGAAACAGCACGGGAGCGGCAGTCAGGCTGCGGGGGCTTGTGAACATCACGGGCACACGAGCGTATTCCTCCTCAGAGAAATCATAGCAGAGTTACATGGACCTGACAAGCACAGTCTGGTTTGCACAGAAGCACTGAGCCATGAAGTGCCTCCCAAACACACCACACTTCACCGGGGAAAAATAAATGCATGTTAACAGCAGCGGATCTTGACTAGCTTGTAGGCAAAGGGCTCTTTGGTTCAGGATGTTGCTTAGCATGTAGGAAAAGTGGAATCTGTCAATAGTAGTTACACAATGATCATTTCTGTCAGCTCAAGCATGACAAGCCTCGTAGATAAAGTAGAAGTTCTACTCAGAGGTGAACAACCATTGCTACTTGCACAAATACACACAAGAAAATCACTAAGGAGATTCTAAGCAGCAGTTCCAAAATTTTCACGCTATGTCAAATTTGCCACATGGTTTCACAAACCACCTTTATTTCTCTTGCCAGGGTTAGGTTACCAGAACTGTTGCCGGCTCTGTCAACACTCATAGCAAATGGGTTGGAACAGGACAGTGGAGATGGAGATTTGGCATTTCAGGATTGCCTTACCTGCTGGGCTGTGCGTTATTCCAAGGCAGGTTGTCCTCAGGCTTCTCTGGTAGTGCTATTTCACTTCATATAAAAAACCTGAACCACCAAGTGAGCAAGTTATTCGTATCATATAAAATACCTGAACCAAGTGAGCAAGAAGAAGGCAAGCCCAGGGATGAGGGCACTCTCCAGGCAATAGGAAACATGAATTTAAATCCTTAGCAGAAAGGCTTGGTCATGAAAAGATTTATTTTTTTCTTATTTTGGGAGCAATCAATTCAGTTCACTGCAGGCGGAACTGCAGTGTTTCTTCACTGGTTCAGAACAAAGCCAAAGCCAGAAGAAAAGCTGAAAACCAAGCTTTGCTGCTTGGTTTTCAGAGCAAGCCAACCGAAATGGAGTTTTCCAGGGTAGAGGTTCCTTTCCCAGGCAAGCTGGAGGTGATAGCGTACAAGCTTCAGAGCATGATGACAGGTAGGCTTCAGGTAGGCTACTTTCCAAAACCTTTATGTCCCACAGACTAAGTGCTCTGTGCCAATGCAATTTATTGCTGCGTGGAAAGGATGGACCAGTGCGAGGTGGTCAAGCATCCCAACCAGATAAAACCATTCCACCAGCACCAGGCTGCTACGAGACTTTTCCTGGTGTGGCTTTGAAGTGTAGACAAGAGCAAAGTGGTAGAAGGCCAGAGACAGGTGTTTTGCTGACCTGCTTAATTTCATAGCACCCCACCCTCCATGGTAGCCCTTGCCTCCCACACCATCTGCAACACAATCAGAAAAAGTAAAAAGCAATAGAAAAGGTTTCTTTCCATAGTTTGTGAGAGTCAGAAAGACAGGGAGAAAGCATCTCCTTCACTCTCACAGACAGAATACGAGTCCAATTTCCTCACCTTACCTGCAGCACGTCTTGTTCGTGCCACTCCTGAACGCCGCCCCGGTTCAGTCAGCAGAGGAGAATCAGTATTAAATCAAACACAGCCTGTGAGCTTAGCTGCCAGGTCCAACTGGAGCACTGCATGCTCGTTCTGTGTGACAGGTGAAGATGATGGCAATCAACTACCATTTAAGCAAATCAGAGGCACTCTTGAAGGGCTTGGGAGATAATTTAGGTCTCATTTGGCCAAAACTGAGGCTGCTGCAACGTAAACAGTAAGTATATTTTTACTGTGAGCTCTGTTTAATTAATGCAGATTATAGCATGCTATAATATGCGTATGCAGGCATCTATACATTTAGCACCCCTTGTGATCTAAGGAGGTTCCTTCTTTCACATGATGTCAAGCTATAAGACAATTTCTCCTGAGTTTCTCCGTTTAAAAGTTTCAATCCTTGAGCAACAGCACTGGAAAGCAGAGGAAGACGCTTACCCATCAATTAATTTCCTTTATTTCACAAGCTTTGAATTCAGAAATTGAACCACGACTAGTAGATCTTGATACGGTAGAGTAAGTAAAAATGCATGTGATTACAAAGGAAAAACTTTGTACAAAAAACTTTAAAAATCCGACGGCAACTTGGATTATCTGTAAGTACCAAAAATCTCATGCAGAAGGAAAGCACTACTGCCCAGGTGGAGAAATCCCTGCAGGGGTGGCAATGGCATTGGTTATGTATAAATTATGGCTCTGTCTAAAATGGAAACAAGAAGGACACAGACTTGGAACGTACTGAGTGGAAACAGACAGGTGCTACAGAGACCATTCGTCATCACGTGTCCTGAAAATTTTCTGTGTCTGAGAGAAGTGCTTCTTGGGTTTATAATAAATTAAAGATGAAACAGAAGCTGCTTATACTACTCTACTGCATACTTTCAAAGATGGCCATTTTCTTCCTTCATAAGTGTTTTTGGTGGTGTTTCTCAAATACGGACATTAACCTTGGCATTGTGTCTAGTCAATTGTTGGCAACGTGTTCTAAAGGGACTCACTCACAGAATGCAACTTGCATAAATAACTCAGTAACATGCATTAACTACTCTAATACAGCGAAAGGGTGCAAAGGAACCATCATTCAGTTACGAGACGAAGCTAAAACCTGTAGTCACTAAAGGGGCAATGGAAGCACCATGCTTTAAGGTGACTATGGCATGAAAGCACAATTGTGAGGCAAGTAGTTCCAAGCAAACACACCACACTATTATCACCTCTTCCTATACAAAAAAAAAAAAAAAGAAAGACATTTCATTTTTTATTTCCATTAGTACCAAATAAAACTGTGGGTTCGATAACACAGATACTGAAGGGAACGGACGTTATTCCCATGATCCTTCATCCTTGCGTTTCTGTCCATCATCGTTTTTCAGCCAAGACTGGTAATATTAGAGCGACCACCAGGAGGTGCCACGATGCGGTGGCCAGTACGGCGTGGGTTATTGTCATCTATCTGAGCTCCTGCAGCAAGAGAAAAAATGTGAAACAAAGCTAAGAAAAGGGAAAAAACATCAGTGGTGAGATGTTACCTGGATAGTTCCAGCTAGGTGCCCCTCACATCACCATCAGCTGGTTTGTCTTGAGCCAGACCCCTGACTGAAGTGCTAAGCAGGCCTCCAAGGCACATTTCTGTGCCTACCTCCAGTTGCCTTCAATGAGAAGCGTAGGCTGAAATGTTTGGGATCAGGCTGACGCTCACCCTACATGGGGGATTCTTTTCCACTGACTTGAAGAGCCCATGCAGGGATGACCACCTACAGACTGGGTTCCCTT
This sequence comes from Xenus cinereus, assembly GCA_025774025.1. Taxonomy (NCBI): domain Eukaryota; kingdom Metazoa; phylum Chordata; class Aves; order Charadriiformes; family Scolopacidae; genus Xenus; species Xenus cinereus. The sequence continues at coordinate 53,969,585 of JAOXJK010000032.1, read as the reverse complement.
CATGAGATCAGACCCTGACAGAAAATATTACCGTTTTAATTAGGAAAAAAACCCAACCAAAACCATGTATATCCAGAGTGGATTTTTCAAACCTGACTCATTCATTTATCATACCTGTCCCCACTGAGTCCATGGGTCGACAGGACAGTAGATCTGATGTTAGTGATTGAGCTAATGTAAACTTGTACCCACTTCAAACTGCTTTTAAAAATGTTGAAATATTAAGCTTCAGGTGACAGCGAGCTTTCTGCCAGGGTAAATATTGTCTGATACACTCTGCTTCCTGAAGGCAATGTAAGACTACCATAAAAACACAGGATCATTTTAAATGCTGTCATAGTCTCTGGTTCAGCTTAATCTCGTAAGAACACAGTAATGTGCGTTTGCCTGATTCGGATCAAATTCATACCACTAGATGCCTCGGTCATACCTAGATCCAGCAGTAGATTGTGAAACCACAGCTTCAGATGCTTATGAAAATCCCATTTATCAGTTGTTATTATTATTAGAGGTCAAATTTCTAAGCACTTTTTCTGCTTTATATAGCTTTACATATGTGTATGTGCTCACCATGGCCCCAGGTGTACAGGCAAAAATATACTTCATCTCACAATAAGGATTTTTAAATATTTGCTCTCCTTTGGCTTTCTTCCATGAGTTTCATTTAGTTTCTAAAGACAGGATCTCTCAGGGAGGAAAACTCCACCATTGGCTCACACAGGGGAGAAAATCCAGTGACTTTCACAACATCATAAGAAAGCACTCATTTACCAATTGGCCTGTAGACTTTTGAAGTATAAGGATTTGACACACTTGTAATTATCTTCAAATGACAAGAATTACTTCCAACAACCCCAAAGGATGATTCTCCAGTCTGTGTCTTATGTACCATGGAAAATGTTTTGGGCACCAAGAGTAAAGAGGACAAGAAATACTTTAATCTGTGTATGAACAGCTTCTGCACATGCTTTGCCAACCATGGACAAGGACACTTGAGGTGTCCACATCTAGCGGCTTCTGGTAATGCAGCAAAACAGAAATCTGAGATGCCTGAGCCAGATGGGCACCAGACCCAAGTCCCATCAGCTGAACATACCACCAAGGAGCCTCAGTTACATCAATCAGAGACCTCAGCTAACTGTAATGGGCCAGGTAAATAATATTAAAAGACTACATGCAGAAAAAAAATGTGAATTGCAAACATTTTTAGCAATTTGTAAAATATTCCTAGAGAAAGAATGTATAAAACTACATATGTACATACATACATATATCTAAGTATATGCATGTACTTGAGTATATATAATCCTTCTGTATTTGATTAAAGAGTTTATAACTGAAATTTATCACCAATAACCCATGCTCATGGCTTTAAAACATTTCTGATAAGTCAGGCTGACTTACCTGATAAGCTAAAATTGGACTGATGGAGGTTTCTGATTGGTGGGGGCTGGTTTTTGGCAGGGGAGGATTTAGTTGAGGGTGCAGGAGTTTGGTATTTTGGCGTAGCTGGGATTTCATACACAGGCCCGTCATACATTCCTCTGGAGACTCCTTGCAGTCCTCCCACCTAGATCAAGAAGAGAATGAAAATCCAGACACTGAATGTTGTGGTAACGCTCCCTAATGATACTCCTGCCTATAGGCAGAGACCACTGAGCACACAGCTATATCATGCGTTACCTGAATTAAAACCACGTCTATACCGTCATCAAAGCTACAGTCTGCTTTATATATAAAGGAAATTCTGATTCTTCCTCCCTCGTATTTATATATAAAAATTATAAGAGAGTGATCCTTATTAGGCTTCCTTCACTGTCAATGGGGAGAAATGGGATTCAAAAGAACAGCAGGTCTGACCTAAGGTTTTAACCTAAGATTTTAAGTAAGATCAGTCACCACCACCTCTTCTCTCTCCATTCAGAGGCTGTGCAGCAGGGATCCCACTTTGGCTGCTGCGAGACTGATGATACCCACAACACAGGTGGGAGTGAAATTGCTTCAATCCGTATTTTCTGTGCTCGTCCCCTTCAGATATCTCATTATCTTCATTAGAACTCACTGAAAAGCGGTGGCAATTTTTAAACTAAAATTTCAGAAGTTTCCACTTCTTGTCATCAACTAGAAAAGCAATTATACGCTGGACTGTGGCATGCGACCCATCTTTCATTATTTGTCAATAGAGTATCTCTCATCTGAGCTCTGATTTCAGTTTGAGGTCTCTAGATTTTATCCCTGTACAGTTTCTATAAGGAATACGAGAAAACACAATCAAAACACTCCCACTGGCCTCAAAATCACAGGACTCTAGGAAATAATATTTTTAAAGAAACAGTTCAAATTTTCAGGAAGAGCCTGAAGCCACTGAATCACAGAATCCAAAGCTCACCAAAAAGATCAGCGATCTGTGGCCTACAAGACTATTGTTTCAGAGCCACCTCCCCAGCAGGTTAACAGTGAAATTAAAATACCGTATAGGAAGGACAAGGGTTTCATCCAGCTCCTACAGAAATCAACGCGTCTTCCTTGCTTTCGGTGACAGGGACATCAGGCTCAGAAGAGCCACTGTCTCACAGGCTGAGCCAAAACAAATGCCCAGAAGGGAGCAGCTGCCGATCGCAGCAACAAATTCATCTCACAGGGACCCCCACAAAGGCAAGAATTTATACCGCCAGCCCTTACTCCAGGGATAAATTTACATTGCTATCCTGTGCCAGTTAGAGCCTTGCAGCCTCTTGTTTGACACATTTTTATTATATTCCTTTGTTGTGCAGGGGCATATTCCAATGGTGGCTGATATGACCATCACTGGGTTTTTCTAAATATTTCCAATCAATAAAATTTGATAGTGGGAAAAGAAACACGGACATGAATCTGCTCTCCCTTCCTCTCGGCAGGCAGCAGAGGGAGCTGCAAGAGCGAAAATATCAGTCCTTTCCTCGGTCCTTTTGAAGACCTTTCACCAAGTATCCAAAATCAAAGGTCTTTCCCAAAATCTAGGCCCACTTGCAAGATGCAGGTCACTTAGTCCAGTTACCTTTCTGCATGCTCCTGGTATAAGACACCACTCTCTGATATTTGTTCTTAAAGTGGTGTTTTCACTATTGAAATGATATTTATATAATTAATGTATATTTTTATATATGATAGTATATGAATATATTTTTATATTATATATGATTATCAGATTATAGTAATTTAATTTATATAGCACTCTCGTGCGCTAAACACTTGAGAGGCGAGTGTGAAGAGGAGGCCCATATCATCTAAGTGGATAATATAAAAAAAGGGCAATACTGATTGGTATTTTGCAAAACTTTTGCAGATGCATTTGCTTTTTGTAGTGAATTTTCTCATTAGAAGACCAGACTTTTTGTATCCCACAGCTTGACAGAATTTGTGTGACAAATGATGAAAGATAAAAACTATCAACCTGTTTATAGACTTAATTTCAGCTGCCATGCCCCCAAGCTATGAAATATGCTTGGCTGAAGACAATATGGGTTTTAGTCAATTTGTCTTGCTACCTGTCCTCACACAGTGACTTTCTTGCTCAGTAGCAAAAAGCAATTTCCAAGTAACCCCAAACTAGCACCAAGCCAATTGGTTTTCAACAGAGGAGCACGGATTTAATTCAAAACCAGAAGTGACCCATTCTTAATCTTGGTCATTTCCCAAGCTTTATACAAAACACAAAAGAAAAGTTTTCTGAGCTGTGAATGCTGCTAATCCACAGTTCAGCAAATGCACCAACGGCAGTTCAGAGATGCCAAATATATTATCTCTGGCTTTCATGCTTTTCTTCTCTGCAGTGTGGCTATTCAGTATGCAAAGCATAGTAACAATTTAAAATTCTGTTTTTCTTCTGGCTAACCCTTCTCTCAAAGAAGCTTTATCTTTTTCCTGAATTTTAACTGAAAGTAAATTCTAGCGCTGTTCCACTTCCCTTCAAAAGCCTGCACAGCTGGACATGAGGCAATTATGCACAACTGGTAATTACATGCTCTACCCACTGTAGCTCATGGTGTTCATTAAGTTACATCCGTTCACACTTGCAGAGGAACCAGTTTTTTGGTCACATTTTGAACAAGTCATATATAGTCCAGCTGATATGGACTCATATTAGCACAATAGTAATAAAAACCCATGTGCTACTGTGGTTGTATGACTATAAAGAAGATTAAATAGTTTCAGGTATTACCTTATTCCTGATTTTGATGCGCTGGTAAAGATATTCAGGGAAAGGTTTGCGAGGGATGAAGCGGCCCATTCCCTTATTTACGTGCAGATTTCCGTCTTCAAACACAATCTTCCCTTGGCTTATGACCACGAGTGGGGCACCGTGGCACTCCATTCCTTCAAAGATGTTATACTCAACGGCCTGAGGATCAACCAACAGAGTCACTGCAAGTTCAGTACAAGATCTCTTTCAGTCAGTGACTTATAATATGTATTTGTAGTTACAGTGCTAGACAACCGCCTGTAAGAGGTGTACAAAATGGTTTTGTCTGAAGGAAAAGCAATGCATTTCAATATGAAATGATTTTAAAGAATCTCTCTGGTCACTTTTCCTTTCCATTGCTCACTTTCCATCAGAGCTTTATCTCATTTGTTTTTGAGGACTTCCCATATTTATCCAGTGCCTCTAGAAGTGCAAATAGCCTTAATAAGAAGGAAAATCTTCCTGGAGGACATGGTCCCACCATGCATGTGCTGTGACTGCGTAAGGGAACTTCAAAGGGGACAGCACAAATATTTCTGTCTGAAAAAAAAGGATCATGAAAGCCTAAATCTAAATGGGAATGACCGTCAAAGGGCAGGTGATTATAACTTTCTTTAAAAACACAGAGAGATCCCAAGACAGAGAAATGGAAACTGAATCACCTAAACTCACTTTTTAAAGGTTTCTAAAGGTTTATGCCTTTTTAATATTAGTCATATTCCAGTAAAACACTTGGAAAAATTCCCCAATATAGAAGACCAAAGCACCGAACAGCAAGATAACAACTTAGACATACAACACATAAGATAAAACCTGTCACAGTCAAATTCAAAGCAATTGTGAGTCAGTGGCACTCTGTACTAAGGGCAGAGCAGCATGCAGCAAAGCTTTGGAATTAAATTGAAAATCCCAGCCATGAAGCTGCACAGAGCTGTATTATCAAAATATTTAATCATGTCATAACATAGAATACTGTTGATTTAATCATGCGATTTTTAATATCAGGTGCTTTTCAGGTAAGAAAAAAAGTGAGTGAGCTGCTTTTAAATTTATCATCACACCTCTACTAATCTCAGCTGCAGACCTGCTGATTCACACCTAGTGACAGATCTGCCCCAAGCATGCAAAAAATAGTGCAAAGGTATATTGAGAGAGAAAAGAAATCCTTCCTGATCCTAGTATTTCCAATGCAAGATTTCAATACTTCCATCTTCTAAAATATTTACCCTTTTCAGAATAGGAATAGGCAGTTACATCACTCCTCTATATCCCATATATTTGGTGTTGACATGAATTATATCAACATTTGAAAAGCAACAGTGACATTTCTTTTTCATTGCTGGTTTTCCTTTCCTCCTTACCGATTTATGGCTTTTAGCTGTTATAGTCTTCACCTTATCAGGGTCCCAAATAACCACATCAGCATCCGATCCTACAGCAATCCGGCCTTTTCTTGGATACAGATTAAAGATTTTGGCAGCATTGGTGCTGGTCACAGCTACAAACTGGCTCTCGTCCATCTTACCTGTGGCCTAAAAACAATGTGATTTGAGCAAAACACACTTATATAATGGGGATTTACTCTTCAGAGTAACGCACCATCAGGGAGATAGACAAGGGAAGGGATGTTGTTCCTATATATACATGGTGATGGTGCATGAAACAGAGGTTTGATCAAGCAGGATTTTATACAAGGTACATCACTTGGGAGTTTCAAATAAGTGAATGTGTTACTCCTGGCACCCCAAAGAACAGCCAAAGAAAACCTTAATGCAGATGATACCCTCAGGTTGCTCAGTTATCTAAGGTCCCTTTCTCTACACACTAATGCCCAACTAGTTTTGTTGCTAGTCTTAGTAATTTACATTTAAATGTTTTAACAATTTTAAAAGAGAAAAACTTATATGAGTACTATGAGATTAAATAAAAGATCAAGATTCAGACTCTTCCAGAAACATTTCTTGCAAATTAAGTCCATTCTACTATTAGTATTACCAAACCTATAAATCTAAGTAATACAACCCCAGTTATAAAGTCCTTGCCTGGAGAAATGTCACCACCAATTGAACTACTTATACAGCCAGTGATGGCTTAATAGCAGCTGTACACAGCAGCATTTTGATTTTTCAGTAGAATATTTTGGAGTCCTCCCTGGTAATAAGGAAGAGCAACGTTCCAAGGAAGAACATGAGTGCTAAACAAATTTTTAATATTAAATAAACACTTATTTCCTGCCTGATAAAACATGCGATTTGCAGAATATAAGCTACTCAGTGGTCCAGGACTGAATGTTACCGTACAGAAATCCCGTGTTGCAGCTCTTGCTGCAGCTCCTTCCCTTTGAGGGAGTAACAAAGGGGATATAGCCCTGGCTGGCTGCACTTCGCTTGCTTCCCCTCTTTGCTCCTACGTGGCAGGTATCTGAAGCTGCTTCTGTGCTTGGAATCTCAATAGAGGTCCCTGGTTATTAAACACGGGCTGGGAGACGTACTCACGAGAGCGTTGTAAATAAAATAAATAATAAAGATAATAAATAAATACTACCGCTTCCCAGTTTGCAATATGATTTGAGTGCAATGCAGTGTAAGGCAATGAGTGTGTGTGTGTGCATGAAGACAGACAAAGGAGGGAGAGTATCATTATATATTAGGATCCATGGAACCATCAGAAAATTGCTAACTTATACCGGCACCCCACCGCAAAACATGCCAGTATGAATTACATGCAGTGTTCTCCTTCAAAGCATTTTAAGGTCTAGCCTCAGGGTCGGCTGCCATCCATTTGCAATTTCTCAAAAACGATGAGACACTTCCCAAATTCAAACAATCCATTCGTCACGTTGACATGGGGTCCACTTCAAAATCATTAAACTGCTCCAGATCCTGCATCTCTGAGAAGCATCCACTCTGACACCGCTGGAAAACCGAGCGGTGTAGGCTGGGATGCCCCAGGTCTAATAAAACGTGATGGTGTTGCACTGTCAAAAGTGAAACACAGCCCTGTGTTTATAAAACTGGAGAAGGTTTTTGAAATAAACAATTCACCTCATAGTAGCTCTCCCTCAGGGAATTCTCAGAAATATATTAGAAAGTCACTTACATACTGGCCAAGAGTCTCCTGGCTTTCATTATTCAGCCAACACTCAATTTCTTTTTAGTCCATAAAAGTAAGTAATTACTTACTACAGCCTTGTCCCAGACAACAGTCATTCTTTCCTCAATTCCATTGACCCCTTCAGGAATCATAGTGAAGTTGTCCTTTCCAATGGCTTTCTGGGCAGTGCTATATGGGCAATGTCCACTTCCCGTCACCTGCAGGTCCCCACTGTGGAGTTAACACACAGAAGGTTTAGACCAGGCCTCACCAAGGTTACCGTGGTCTCAGACCAGCTGTGAATGGACCTTTTGAGCCTACACACCAGAGGCAGAGGCTGTAAATCATGTCAGCAGCCTTTACATGTTGGCCACAGATCACTGAAGAGCAACAATGGCACTGGATATCTCCACTTTCCCCCAGGAGCACCCTCAACTCCCAGGTTACGGCTCCCTCGGGTTTCCAGCTGCTTATCGACAGAGATCAGGCACAAGCCCGCTAACCAGGACAAAGGATTATTCCAGGATTAAGGATATGATCAGAAGCTTGTATGACATGTCTGCCGCTCTCAAGGTAAATTAATGCATAACCATGTTGAAAAATAATGGCAGATTTTACAGTGCAAAGTCATGAGGATCAAGCTTGTTTCCCTGTATTTCTCCCCTGAGAAATACATGTATTTTTCATGCAATTTTATGCACATGTATCTTTCTTGCAATTCTTACACAAGTATTTTTTGTCTGACTTTCCAAAACAGAACCATGAAAATAGAAAAGGAAGGAAATTTATCAGGTAGTCTTCTAACTAAACAAAGAAAAGCATAGTGCAAGTCAAACATGTGCTCTGGATTTATCTAACTTAAAGGTCTTACACAGGAAAAGGCATGGAGTAAAACACTAAAAGAGTTACCAAATAATAATGCTTTTATTTAAGAAGTCATTTTTTTCTCAGCCTAGAGAAAATTTCAGAACTGGATCACAGCTGCTCTTGGGAATAAGGAGGAAGAACATAACCAATAATATGCAAAATCTTGCAAAAATAGAAAGACAAAAAAAAAAGATAGGTTCTTCAATATCCATAGGAAACAAGTGATATTTTTAGGTTTTGATTAAACTTACAGGAGTCAAACACATTGAAACATACTGCTGTTTCTCTTATACCACTCCAGAAGGACGATGTCCCCAAAAGCCTGTCATCCTTTTCTTTAACTAATTATGTAAGTTCAGCTCTGAAACATCTGAATGATTCTGGTCCACAAATTTAGATTCCAGCAAGCTAACAAATAGCCAAGTACAGAGGGGAAAAAGACTCACACATCAGTAATTCTAATGCAATTTTCTGGGCTGTCAGCCCTAATGATTGCTGACAGTCAGAGAAGAACCTTTGGCCTCTTTTCTTGTTCTTCACCATGCTTCCATCCATCCATCCATCCGTCCATCCATCCAGTTTTTAGCAGAAGCCAAACCCATGCATTTAATACCGAAAAGTCAGCTATGTTTTAACTATTCCTGATTATTAATGACTGCCTGGTGTTACTCCATAGGATTATATCAAGTCCATCAGTTAAACATTCATTTATTCTAACACAAGATCGCAATGCCCTTTCTTCCTTTTGTTGCTCTTCTGTCAGCTAAGCTTCCTGTGCCTTACCCTCTCTCTCCTTTCTGTGCTCTGATGAATACAACCATGAAAACACGAATGTCGCAGCCAGACCCTGTATCACTGCCAATTTCCCTGAGGTTATGTGGCAGTTCTTACACCGTGCTCTTAATTCCTACACCTGGAAGATAAAAAGGAGTTGCTTCCTCTGAACTGCGTTCTTCCTCTCCTCTGACATTTAATGACATGCACTACACTCCCCTGCCTAATCAACAGAAGACTTCTGAAGCTGAAGCATGTCGCTCGAGAGCTGCCCAACACCTCCTGGTGAAGCACATGGGCACTTCTACTGTCTAGATACACTCTACTGTCAAATGGGGGATGAGCATCAGGTCAACTAAAAAACTGAGAGACAAGAAGGGATCACCACAGAAAAAATCTCCAAAAAAGGGAGTGGTGGGAACTTAACAGTGGACATACGTGTATCTCTAAATGCCACATCAATACCTCACCACCTTATTCTCCACTGTAAGCAAGGCTTTCACTGCAGGTTGCATCTTCCACGAAGCACCAACATCTCAAACCTCTAGTTCAGAAGAGATGGCCTATCACAGCGGCAGTAATGCAGCGGTTCACCATGGAAGATGAAAGCCACCTCAGGTGCACGGCCCACAGATGAAACCAGGACCAAATCTCACATGGCAAATCCAATCTGCAGACCCCAGGAGACGTGCTGGGTTTTTATGCATTCGGCTTCCCAGTGAAAAATCAAGGCTTTCTACAGAAAATGGCAGAAGCAATATGCTGCACACTTGCAGAGGAAGACTGTTGTAAGGATTTTTAAATGAATGTCAAATATTGGTCTCCTAATGAACAGTGTAATAGAAAAGTTAAATACTGTCTTTAACATCATCCTTGCATAAAATTCCCCACAAATGCATGGCAGACTGCTAAAATATACAGTTCTTTTTTTAGTTTCACAGTATAGATTTAAAGTATTAAAACTGAAAGCAGGCTAAGCTGCTGTCATTTAAGATCTAGGACTTTAAGCCACTAGAAAAAAAAAACATGAACATTTTTGCATCCTTGGAGGATAATGAAAACTTCTGTGGCTCCTCGGTTTGTCTTTCTAATGTTAATGTTAAAAAAAGTCATTATTTGGATTCCAGTTCTAAAAATTCTCTTGCTATTTTAGCTAATCTGTTTTGACCCACATATTATTATTTTGGGACTCTCTTCTAGAAAACCTACAGTCGTGTCTGACAGAGAAGAGCCAAATGTTTTAATACACATTCATGTGTGCTGGCTGAGAGCCTTACCCTCACACAATGAGCTTCACTCTTTACAGTGCTGATAGTGACGGATCAAACCGGAAAAGTAATTTTTCCACCTTGTCCTTATTTTAAGGAACAGAAAGCTCAATTATGGAAAATCGTTTCTGCCATCAGACCGTCACAACCGAACAAATTCCTACGTGTTCTTACCAGAACTGTATGTAACTCAGGGCTCAACTGTGCATTCATTAATAGTGCTGCCCATGCAGCGTCATCAGGGTGACTGAGCTAAAACCTGGGGTAGGTGGACTGCACAGCCTGAGCCAGGAGAGATGTGTGCACACTTCAGCACCGACTGAGGTGCACTGATTGATGGCAGCTTCCCATCACACGTGTGTGCCTATCTACCTAAAGGGCAGCTCTGCCCAAACCTGAATTACACGTGCAGGGGCTTTCTATCACCAGCCACACTGGCACTGCTGGCCAGACGGCCTGCCACATGGAAAACTAACCTCAGGAGGAAATGTTTTCTGAAGACCAGTGGGTCACTTTTAGGTTTCCAATTCTACTGCTCTATCTAGAGCATTGAAAAACCTAGAAAGGGGCAGCAGCAGGTGAGATGAGTGCCACCACATGGCATTAAACAAGGTTTTGAATGGTAAGGTATTTCCTTACTCCAGCACTAGCAGTCTGTCCTGGTGGGACTTCAGCTGTGAATTTCCATGTCATTTCAAAGCAGATGGTCTTTTGCTTAAGCTAAAGAAGATCCACAGTTGGCTACAGGCAAGAAATGCTTTCAGGGATGGGTTTATGGTCTGGGTTGCTGGCAAGGCATTGCTGATGTCTTCTTTTCTATATTAGAAAGACAATTCTCCCTCTGCTGACCACATTCATGTAATCTCTTAGTGATAACCCTCTCCCTGCCAGCCTGAAGACAGTCAGTCAATACCCCTATCCTGTCAAGTGATGGCCTCCGGTCACCAGCTTGTCTCCACCTGAGTCCCTGCCAGTCTCCTTTGTAACCACTCTCTCTTTCTGCTGCCTGACATGCCTTCCCTATATGTACCACCTATCTTTGCTGTCTTCCACCTAGAGGACCCTGGAACTTATAAAGACACAAGGCAAACGAAAAATAAAAACAAGGCTGCAAGAACTAAACACAAGTAAACTTGGATGACTTTGGTCCATCCCAGATGAGGGCAAACTACCAAGTCAGGAGTTTTCGATATACAGGAGCTAAAACCACTGAACTCTGCTGCAAACACTTCCAATTTAGTTTAGGACAGCTTAATTGTCAGGAGTGCTCACAGCCCCACACCAGCTTTGACAAAAACTGCACTAGGAAAGTTTTCTTGGTTCTACATCTCTCTGCATCCAGGGACAACCCTGATTCCAGGAGCTATGCTTGCCAGATATGACCATATCTGAGAGCTCAAAACTGAGTCCATTCTCACAGACGGGGGTGTAGCCCCCAGGCTGTTGCTTATGCTGGATGGTGAGGATGCCATCCGATCATATATTAGCAATTCGGCTGGAGAAAACAGAGAACCAGGGAGAAAGCCAGTTTGAAGCCCTGGGATAAAGACCATCTAGCTGTACAACTAGGAATCACTTGAAAAGCAGAAAGAAAAAGAATTAACTCCTAAATAGCCAGCGGTTTCCTCTCCATCATGGTAACCAGGAGCTGGAGAGTCCCTGCCTGCTCACCTGACTGACAGCCTAGACACGGGGAATAAACATCTCTGTTCTTTCTACATCCCTTCTCTGCTGTTTCATGTACAAGACTGATCCAAAGGAAACTGAGCTGATCCCTAGATGCTTCATCCCATGTGGCTTTTGCACTTGCCTGACCATCAGCCTGTAAAAATAATGAAGGTCTTACCACGCTAAGAGCGAATTCAAGTGATCTGGAGTGGTAGGATCAGGGCTCAGGGGTGGTGAGGTCACAAAAGCTGCAGCCTTTGCCCAGTTTTTGCTCCAGTAATGCGTCCCATCTGTCCCCAAGCTGGCAGTGATTGGCTCTCCAAAAACAAGGGGACCTCGGGAAAAGCAAAGATATACAGGAACTGATTAGAATCCACTCGTTTTTCAGCACGTTACACTGCTTGCTGCATGCAGCCATGTATGATTTACACATTCCTACATCGCCAGCGTAGCTCCCAGAAAATTAATCAGCCCTGGCTTTGTTTGTATGATAAAAAATTAATCGGGAGGCTCTTTGAGCTACACATGCTTTTGATCAGCATATTTACAAAGCTCCCTTTCTAATCCAGAAGGAGACAGTTCAGATCTGGTTTTAATTTGTTCTGTTTTAATCACAGCCATGTTCTCTCTGTTGCTCCAATTCAGAGTGCATTTAGGTGGAGGATGGGCTCCATCAGACAGATGCCTTTTTACTACTCCCAGGTTGGGCACAGCACCAGCAGATAGCAGCATATGGTCCCCAGCACCATACTCCAAGCCTCCAAGAATACAAATATCAAGACGATATTTTGCTCTTTGGCTTTTCCATATTGCTCACACACTTTCTAGTACCAACCAGTAGAACCATCCTGACTCACAAATGCAGCTTTGAAAGCGGCTGCCTCCAGGCACCCTTTGGGTGCTTTGTAACCTGGATTCCTCCACGGCCCCAGCAAGCAGTGTCAACCCTTGGTGTCCCCAGGGAACATCTGATGGGGTCAGTCTCCAGCAGCACGGCCAGGAGAGAGCACCAGGCATCTCTAACGGCAGGTTCACTGCCCAAGCCACCCCTCAGAGGGTAACACCCTGAAATACTCCCCGAAAAGCACAGAGGATGTGCTGGGCCCTGTTAGGAAGAAAATATCTCCCTCCCATGAACAGAGATAGAGCAGCCTAAGGGAAAGTTAAAAGGGATCATGGGATAAAGAAGAGTTACAACACAATCATCAAGGGCACAGGGGTTGCTCGTAGTTTGTGGAGAGATTTTCTCAACTGAAAAATGCAGAAGGATCTCCCTTCAGTTTTCCCACCCCTAAATATTTAGGATATGTGATGGTGCTACAATTTTGTGGTAACCTCTCCCTATGTCTTGTGATTTGAGTCAAGATGTAGAGGTCCTTCCACTGAGCTTCTATTGAAAAAAAAAAAATAAATCAGAGTTTGGTGGAGACATGGAAGTCTCTTACCTTTCTTTCTGGCCAGTGCAATGATATCAGCCGCACTCTTGCTCATCACCTTGGTGATGTACACTGGGCAGTTTATTCGACTGGCAATGGTGATGGCACGGAAAACTGCTTCTGCTTCAAGCTGAGGGAAAAAAAAAGAGGAAAAAAATTAACTGCAAAAGCAGACTGAAATAAAGAACGAACTGGAGGACTGAGCCGTATTTCTCACTGTTTAGCAAGAATTCTTCAGGGGCTGATTCTGCTTTTTCCACAGAGAGACAAATAGTGCTGGGAAAGAGGGAACTAACCCAACCTCAGACACTTTGCGTTAGGAGTAACCACAGCCAGGCTGGACTCGCCAACAGCTGCCCTGGCACAAATACAGCTCCCTGGCTCCCTGCACACCAGGAAAGGTCACATCCAAGCAGATGATGGGGCTCCTCCTTACCTCCCTCCTACCTTTCCAATCCAGATTTCTACCCTGCAGTTGGAAGGAGAACAAAGCAAGGAAACATTGCCCCATCTCGGAGACAACCTCTGAGCTCTCCCTGGCAGCTTACCCTATGCAATCTTTACATAAGGATAAGATGACAGTAAATGTAAAGTATTCTCAAACAGCAGCTTCAGCACTTTGCACTGAATTTAGCCCATAATCCATAAAAGCCTTTGAAGCATCGCCCAGTAAGTCCCCTCTGTCAGCAAGCGTAAAGGCAATCTCCTCGCAGGGAGCCATCTGGGATGTAGGCACACAAAGCAGTGGTCTTCAGACAGAGGAGCAGTGTTTCCCAGGCGCTCTGGAGACTCCTTTCCCCACTCATCAGTTTTATACCTCTTTCCCAAATGGACTCACAGTATCGGCAATTTATTATCAAAACTCCATTGCCACTGAAAATACTGACTCCATAGCACAGAAATTTCTCTCCAAGAGTTGTGCTAGAAAAGTTGAGCAATTTAACCCTTCCAAAACCACATGGCTTAATTCTTCCCAGTTTTGTAAAATATTTTTTCTTAAATCAGACTGTTGCTTCAGGTTGTACTAGGACTTTGATCACATTTGTTCTGGAAGCCCCAAACACACCCGCAGAAGACCAGGGAAGGAGGCAGGACCTCTGTATCTCAGTTGCACAGTCAGAAAGACGTGCAGATTTTCCTCAGGCCCTTGTTCTCATTAAAAGGAAACAACTCCATTCTTTTAGAATAATTTAAGTGGAAGTTAAACAGCAAAATGAAAAAGTACATAAACAGTTCAATAGAAGAATGTGACCAATTAAACCGATTCCTTTTGCCTGGGGAGAGGTTATATAAAGATCTGCAAACCACAACAATCTCTTCAAGTCTAGCCTCAAATCCCCAGGGCCTCTTGTCTCTTCAGTCTTCAAGGAAAGCAGTCACTTCCCACTACCGCCCTCCATCATCCCATTAATGGTCTGAACTGTGTACATTAAGGGACATCCACACGTCTCCACCTTTTCCTTCTCATTACAGAAACCCTTTCCAGATGGCTGAGATGATCCTTGCCAGAGCCTGGCTTTTATTATAAGAGTTGCACAAAATGAGCTGCCTTACAGCATCTTTCCATTCTCACACATTTGCATTTCTACAGCCTGCATTTCTACTGATGTATCTGCCGGCATAAACGTAGATTTATATGTGAGCACATGCATATGCATGGTATATATACACACATGCATTTTATAGGAGGTTTTCAGCCAAAGCATTTCATTTACTCCAAAGCCTAAGCCGCAAGATGCACTGCTGACTTTTACCCTGAGAAGCCCATTTTTTTGTCATCACAAATCAAATCACAAGAGTCACACCCAAAAATACACGCATGCCCATGCCCGGGGCAGCAGGAGCTGTGATTCCTGAGTGTACAAGGACACGCTCATCCCTGGACTGAGGGAAGGCACTTGCTGCAGCAGCAAAAGGGTATTTCAGGCAAACAAACGGGCTGAAGGGGACCTGGACTTTTCAAGGCTTTGAATAATACTGGAAGAGGCAGTGGGAGAAGCAGCCTGTTGCCTTCCCCCATGCATCCATCTATCATCTGCACATACAGAAGCCAAGTTCTGGTACTTACTGCGTGCTCAACAAAATATTTCCATGAATGACAAAATGGGTGAAGTCTCTTACCTCCTCAGGCCGGCTCAGGGCATGTCCCTCAGGTCCGGTGATTCCCATCTCCAGGATACGCTTTTGTTCCTGCAACATAGCAGATAAATGCTGACAACCACTCCAGGATGTCTGTCCCCTTTTCTATCTGTGTACATGCATGTGCATGGGGCTGCTGCCAGGGGAGACGGACCGAAAACACTGGCTCCATACTGGTCCATGCCACCCCAGCATCTGCTCCACGCAGCCAGCACAGATTTCAGGGGAAGGTTTGTCTCTGAAGTGTGACAGAGTGTATTCCTGCCTCAGGCTGTTGGGCTGCACCATCGAAAATGTCCTCTGCCCTCCAGAAAGTCTTATTTGACACCAAGGCACTAACCAAGGGAACAGGCTTCAATCAATATACTAAATAGTAATTATGGATATTTCTGGCCTGCGATTCTTTCTTTACTTGCACAAGTTCCTCTCTGGCTGCAATCCACAAAGCTCTGTTATCTTCCTTAAACTTTTAGCGCTTCTGACACTTCATCAAATGAAAGTCTTGGCTTTGGCATCTAGTCTTCTGTAACATTTTTTTCCTATAGAGTGAATCACTAAATTTATGTTTTCATGAAAGCAAAAGAGTGCCCTCTAATTGCAAGGACCATACCAAAAAGCCCATCTTGAGACCAATGGGGGTTTGACAGAAAAAATCTGTGCTATCCAGCTTTACAGCACCGAGATAATTTTATTTTTTTAAATGGACAAAAAGCTTCACCTATCTTTTCATTTAAAGTCAAGCAGTGGTACTGGAACGGATTTCCCTTTTTGTGGAAAATGGTGGCCAACCACTTCTGACCTGAGCTTGGTCCAGGTCTGTCAGCAGAGCAGAAGTGGGACCAGAGCTGTTGATGTACCTTCCACCCTGGCCTGCCCTGCCCACAGGTCTCTAATGAGCAGAGTTCAACAAATGTAATGACTTTGTGATACAGATAAACGTCCCCTAGAGACAAGGATGAAGTTACTGAACATACTTTACTGTGTCATCTAATAAATATTTGATCCCAGCTCCCTGAGGGTGAAAAGCTCACACATTACCAACATAGTCCAGCAAAACCTGAGCAAGTTAATGTTCACATATATTTTTGCATTTGCTGCAACCAATCAATGCTGACAAGGCATTTATAGGAATGTATTAATCTGGCTCTGTAATTAAGATTCTTTTGGTTAGAAAATCGTAATGTTTCATAGGTATTCTTAAAAATAGCTGTTCTGAATCGTTAATGCAACAGTTCTGAACAGTGCCAGTTAAAGACTTCAGGTAATTAAAATACAACAAAAATAAAATTGCAACCATATAATACAAAAAAACCCCAGCAAGATGGCAAAGAATAGAACACAAAGTCAGAGAGATTTGCCTCTTGAAGAAAGTCATAAAATCAGATCATATGATAAAATGACCCACTGTAAGAGGATTTGATAGAGCTAATAAGATAGAATAGTAGTTTGATAAGATCAAATTTGGATTTTCACACAGGATAGTCCTGAAAAACCTCCCTGCAGGCAGCTTTCTTTTCACTATCCAAATAATCCTTTTAAATAAAAGCATAAGGAAAGAGTGGTTTTATAAGACATGGCAATAGTGAAGAAATACGTTGCTATGTAACGTAATTTACACTTATTTACTATTTCCTCTTTTCCTAATATTTTTTCTGTCCTGTATGTATAGTCTATGGCTGTATATTAGAGCTGATCAAAGAAAAATGTAACTGAAACAGATTTCTATCAGAAATGCAATTCCACGAGTGCGCCTTGATTTTAATGGGCAACATATCAAAACATCACGGGCGCCATTTGATTTGTTTCATTTTGCCATTCCCACAGTAATGTTGACTTACTATGTTTCTTATTCATTTTAGCTCTACTGGATATTTTATGCGGTATTAAAACCACAAAGTATATATTTTGGCAGTATTAAATCATGCTAAACTTAATGGGAAGTCTTTTTCCCTCCAAATGAGGGTTTTCACGTGGTTTCAGTAAGAGAAGGACACAACTGTACTGTATGTGCCTGTTGACTCCTCATTAGTCAGCTTTTGAGCCCAGTGGTTATTTTGGCCAAACTCAAAGGGAAAAGGGAAGGAAGACTCTCAAAGGGGGTAAACTTCTACCAGGCAGATAAAGGACAGAATCCCACAAAGTAAAAAAACAAAAAAATAAACCCATGTGGACAAGAGCCCTTACCACACTGCCCAAACACTCGAATGTTCGCTTGAGGTTCTCCCCTTCACGCCAGGACAAGGTGGCTTCCCTACTCCAGATCTCAAAGACAACTTGTTTTTAGCTATTGTAATTTCCCTGTCAGCTCTGCAGCCTAGTCCTTAGCGGATAAGCCAGCAGATAAAGAGCTCAGCAGATAAATCAGTCGGCTCATTCAGAGCCCCGCGGACCTCAGAGGGGCTCTACGCACGTACGAGGGATCAGAGGAGGGAGGCAACTCTGCGACAGCCTTAAGAGATTCATCCGCCACAGACGTACAAAGTCGTAACAACACCCGCCCAAACACCACCCAGTCTGCCTTATAGGGGGATCCTGGCCTCTGAAAGACCAGTGGGAGGTTTACTATCGACTGCTGTCCTTGGGCTACCTCTGCTGCGCAGATCAGAGCTGCGGCGCACTCCGGCATGAGGACAGTACCTACACGGGGGACCTGACCTGCCAAGTCTGCACTGGGGATCTGGGACGTTTTAATGGAACATACCGAGTTTGAGCCCAGTTTCCTGGTTCTGAGAGCATCTTCAAAGAGCATGACTTACACTTTAACACACATTTTTGAAATGTTTAGAAGATCACAGTGACTTCTTATTCTCAAATTTCAGAGATTTACAAGAATACTCTCAAAAATTAATGTCTGAGAGCTTTACCACCCACTCAAAACTCACTATGCTGCCTATGCTGACAGCTGCAGCAACAGACATTAGCATAAAGCTTCCCAGCTCCACTTTTTGTCTCCAAAATCTCTGAGCAAGGCTTTACGTTGTTCTGTTTCACTTGTCTCTGCCAGATTCAGAATAGATCTTCTTGCTTTCTTCTGCCTGTCTCACCTGGTCCTCACCTGCTGCCAAGGCAAGGAGCAGCCTTGATGGCTGCTCTACCTCATGTACCCTCTGCCAAAGCATGCAAAAGGGTCTCCATCCTCTCATCCCAGAGGTTATACCCACGGTGTGTAGGACATCAGGCCCAATTAAGGCACTTACCCGGTACTTCCTTTTTTCCCACCCATAATCTGACCCTTACTTCTCCTCCCTTGTGTCTATTATCTCTCAAAGTGAAGCAAAAATGACAGTTCACTCACCTGAGCTATCAAGTCTCCATTTTCAGCATGGACCAGGATAACAGCCCCAAGACTTTTTAGAAAGGTAAAGGCTTCATAAAGCTGCAGGTAGTACAAAGAAGGAAACACTGCTGAATAAGGAAAACACATTATTTAACACTCTGACCTCTCTGCTCATCTCAGTTTTGCTCCTTCTATGCTGGTAATTAACAAGACGAATAGCAAACTATCTCCCTTTTCCACTCTCCACTTTCTACACCGAGCCAGAGCTTCACTGCTAAGGTGTTGACTTACCCACCCCCTTACCCAGCAGCCAGCCCCAGGGAGAGATTCTGCCCCTCTGCACCGAGAGAGGATCAACAGTCCCAAGCAGGGTGGCACCTCCAGCCCCGTGAACTGCAGGGCTACCTCTTCATGCCCTCCCATGCAGGTCAAATTTTAGCAAGTAGTTCCTTTTCTGTAGTTTTAGCAAACGTAAAATGGAATTTTTCCCATGGAATGGAAATAGTCAATGGACTACAGACACTTTAGTACAGCTTAAAACACCTCTTCTCTGAAGTGCGGGCATTTTGCACCGTCTTCTTAGAGCAGATAGTGTCAAGCTTTCACCAACATCTTTAATTCTGCAATTACAAGTTGTAATGCTTTCTCTAGAGCATCCTTTTTTTAACCACTTTCTAAGATTCAAAACCCATCCGTACAGAAGAGAAACGGTTGATCCGATTGGTTTTACCGATAACTTCTCAGCACAGATCATCTGAAATTTTAGTTCCCTTTCCAAAAGGTATTCAGCTAATATCCTCCCTGTTTAAACCAGACTTCAGTAAGATGGGAGCCCAGTTTTCAAACACAGATCAAATACTGAAGACATGGTTTCTTCAGTGTTCACTTTTGCACTAGAGCATTTCATCTAGTGTTGAATGGGTCAAAATGCACAGCTTGCAACATGCGCATTTAAACAAGGTAACAGGCATTAGTGTAGCCACACCTTCAACATTGTGATGTATTTCTCTTGGCAACTCCAACAGGGAGTTGAATTTAACAGGCAGAGAATATTTATATATTATTATGTCTAAACTTCTAATTAAAACCACATGTATTGGAGGTGTAACAAGTTATTTAAGAGACGGAGAGCTATAGCTCTGGAAATAAGAAAGAAACATTTTCTCAACCGAATAAGCAAACATTATTACTACTAACAGATGCCATTGTCTGTTTACAATGACCTGCCACTTATGAATAGGAAAGCTGAAGAGTCTGGAATCTGTAATGAGCTCTGGACAAACAAGCTCATTGTTATCTCCAGCTCTAATGAGAAAAGGCCACCTCCCCCAAAGAGCAACTCCATTTAGCTGTTTGCAGCAACCGAGAAACTCTCGAAACATCAAAACTGCCACTGCCTTGAGTGCTTCATCTTTTCTTCCCTCCCTGACCTACAGTTCTTGAAGGGTAACAGCAGAATAAAGTGAGGGCAAAATCCTGAGCAGTGCTGAGTGGTTGCAATGTTGGGAGACACCAGAAAATCTTTGCAGAAAGTGACTGTCATACACCTGAAGGAACGCAGGTAGATGTTCAGCACTGCTCGGCACTGATCCCCCGGAGAGAACTCCCCCACTGCACATTTGCCCCAGTGGGAACATTTCTCTGGGATTCAACCTTAGGAATTCCTCAGGTGCTGGGAGGTGACAGAAGAGAGGACAGACCACAGCAATGAAAAGCATTCAGAGCAATACCTGGCTGTCGGACATTTGGTAGAGATCTTTGTAGGCCATGTAGACTTGAAAAGAGTTCACACCTGTTCCAAGACAAAATTCAAAGGTGTTGGCATGTAAGTGGATTCTTAAATCGTATTTGAACAAAAACTTCAGGAAAAATAAATCATAGAATTTGTCTGGACTAGGCTTTTCACCAGTTATTGCCAGAAATAAGGCATGGTTCCACAGCTGCATTGCAGCTAGAAGCCTGAATCCCCTCTTCTCTGGGGGAATTTGTTGGACTCTGTGGATTACCTGTCTTCAGACCTGGAGCAACACAGCCACCACCACAAATGTGACTGCTTGTAGCCAAATCACAGACAAGAGGTGGTGGCTAAAGCAAGTATGTAAAGTTTGTGAAGTTTAAAAAGACTTGTGTAAGGTTCTGTGAATGACTGGTTTTCTTTTTAGCTTTTTTTAGCTAATAAGGATACGTTTTAGCTTGACATGAAACTGTGCTTTTTAACAGATAAAATTCTAGTTAAGTTTTCCCAAAGTGCTGAGAAGCTGTAGGAACTGTGTATCTGAATTTGCATATGGACTTGCTCCTTCCTGACCCTACTGTCCAAAGCACCCAGCTTAGCTGATGGCAGACACTGGGAAGGAGTGGAAGCAAAGCCTGAAACCAGTTACAAGGGCAGCTCACCATACCTCTCCTTCCACCTTCCAAGGATAGAAGGATTTATGTTTGCAGTCATACAAAACCATGAAAGATGGCAGCTCCAAATTTTAGAAATCAGTAAGAAATGCTTGCACTGAGTGTTGCTGCCAAGAACCAACCGTATTCAAACCCCTACAAGTTTTGCTATTTACTTCAAAGATTTGATTATGTACACAGCTTTGTATTCTAACGGAACAGGAATTCCAAACATCTTCTGTTCATGTTTTCTGTACACACGAATTCATATTAGGTCATAAATTTGCTTTACTCTTTAGTCTACTGACAACATCCCCAGTTTGGTACAGGGACTGATCTCAGAGTTTTCTAGCTTAAAAGAAAAGTAAATTCTAAGCTGTCTGAGCCGCGTACGCTGCATTTCAAAATAGCTGTCATGAAAACTGTGCTTCCTGGGGCAAGAGGAAAAAGAAAGAGATCTGTTCATGTTATTCATGTTGTCTACACAAAACGAATAAGGCTCTCTGATGAAGATGTAACTCCTCCATGAGTCTAGAATGAGCAAATATATCCCCGGGCAGAGGGTATGGCTGTTCGCACACACACACAGAGGATTTGTTTATTCACAATTACAAGACTGGAATACCCCAGGATACATGCAGGATAAAACCTTGAAATGATCCCTGGTATTATGTCTTCCTGCTAAGTCCAGGCAGCTCAGGGTGAAATACAAAGTGGGAACTGGCCCCTCCTTCCTGACTTCCACACTGAGCAAATCCAGCCTGGACCATGGAGCCCCATCAGCCTGTAAGCCCATCCTTTCTTCCTATTTCTCAGGTTCCCAGAAAACATGCATGGTCTTTCCTAACTTAAATCCCTCAGTCTATTCCTCATTACACAGTTTCGAAGTACTCAGTATGTCCCTGCTTTAAAACCTTTAAGCTTGATCACATCTTTCCCAGGGCCAATGCTTTCAGCCTCATGCCTGCAGCCCCGTCTCCCCTCTGACTGCTCACAGCAGCCTCCAGCACATCTGCCCGACCTGCCTTGGAGGAGAGCTCTGTTTTCTCGTCACAAACCCACCCAGTGTCTCAGATGTCAGCTGCCTGGGAGCCACCTTTCTGCACGGGTGACCATGCACACATGAAGGAATGAGAGACGTGTCAAGGCTGGTGCAAGCCGTGCCGACTAGCCTCAGTGATGGCACAGGGCTGAATCCTCTCATACGCGTTCCTCTGTAAGCAAAGAGCTGGGTTACCTACTGCTCTCCCTTATCCACTGGGATTGAGCCAAAGGTAATTCATTTAATCACAGTCCCGCAGGAGATAAGGCAGCTCTCTCTGGGTACTGTGGCTGGAAGGCATACATTGACCCAAGTAGTGTACATTCTCTTCCTTTTTCTTTTACTGCATTTGTATCTTCTTAGGCCCTTTTCTGACCTTGGTAAAATGATTATGAGTTTTGCTCCCATTCACATTAATGTTCTCCCTGAAGTCAATGAGAGTAGAAGGGATCCCAGCAGGGATCCTGCCGTGGGATCTTAAGCCTGTCCCTCACCGACAGCTCCCACGGTGCAGAAGCAGAGTTCTCCATCTAAATGCACATCCGAGCCCTCAGCTGCCACATCAGATACGCACAAGGTGGAAGGGCATCTCACAGCTAACATGAGAGATGGTCTGAACCATCCTGCCTTGCAAAGAGAGTGCTTTTACAAGATACCAAGATAAAATAACACCAATTTACATATACAGGTAATCCAAGATTAGACTCTTTGCCTAATGTCTTGGTCTGGTGTCTCGATCCACTCATTGGAAATATGTGGCTCTTCAAAAGCCCTGGTCAATGGCCTGTTGACCTTAATACTTAACATTTATTACATACTACATTCTCGTTAATGTCCTGCTTTCTCTCACACCCGGAGCGCTCAACAAGATCCTCTCCAAATTTCAGACAGTGATACAGGTGTTTTTCAAACAGTGACAAAGTGCAGTAGTTAAAGGAACGAGTGAGGCCTCTGTGAACACATTTCAGGCTGTTGCTCCTTTGCATATACTGGAGAAGCCCAGTCCCTAATTAGCTGCTGAAATGCTACAAGGCTGAGCCTTTATAATCAACATTCGGTTCTACAAAACATTTGGCTCTTCCAAAGCCTGTGTCTCCTTAAATTAGCTTTGTATTGATTTAGAACTGATTAATTATTCAATTATACCTCATGACAAGGCCCCTCAACAGCAGCTCTGTGAGCTCCCCTGTTATTCATGACGAGATTGCATTAGGCACACGCAGCCCTGAAACGTGATCAGCTGAGCCCTGGTACTCAGCAAACTCACCCACCAGACAATCAGCCGAGAACAAATTCAATCCAGATTGCCAGCTGATGAAAACCAGTGTCACTCCATTGACATCAAGTCTATTTGCACCAGCTGGCCCAAATGTTTCCAATGATCAGCAGATATTATTCATTAATCTGAAAGCCCTCGCCACGCTGAGGTATTTCCTATTGTGCTTGTGCTTTCATACTGGCCCTCACCTCCTGTCTCCTAACACGTGAGAGTAATTCACACTGACTGCCTAAGACATACTGCAGCATCCGTGAGAACAAAGGTGACCTCATGCCACCGCCGCCAAAGAGGCCACCAAGGGCCCCACCATGCATCCTGTTCCAGGAACCAATGAACAGATTCCTGCTTCCCCTGAAAGGCAGGTCAGGTTTATACTGAAAACTCACATTTCCATAGTTGGAGAAAACTATTAACCTAACTGTCTGCACCAGGCTTTTAATGTAAGCCCTCAGGCAAATTTGGGAGTGCTGAACCATCTGTGATCCAGGAGCTCTGGAAAATAGCATCTAACCTTTGAAACAAGGCACAGCATACTTATACTTGTCTGAGAGTACAGTCAGCTAACGCACAGCAGCGTACCCATGTTAACGCTGATAGCAGGGAAACAGCACAGATTTGGCACCACCAGCATTGACAGATGTCATCACCTTGTAAAAATCACCTGTATTATAAAGACCTATGTAAGACCAGCTGCAGTTTCTCTAAATTATGTGTAATCTTGCTGATTGAAGGGTTTTGTTGCCAAAAATCTGGTTATACAGCACAGGTACTGCCAGCATGCTGCAATACAGGATAAATTCCCCTAGGTGAGTGCACTTCCATAGTATCTCAGCAAACAACTGCTCACTCAAAAATAGGATTTTGCTTTGGTTTTCTGCTTTGATAGTATATTTCTCTATAAAGAGACTCTTTCAAATCTAAGTCACCACTAGCCCTACGCAGAACCACAGAGTCACAGAATGATAGGGGGTTGAAAGGGACCTCTGGAGATCATCTCGTCCGACCCCCCTGACAAAGCAGGTCCACCCAGAGCAGGTTGCACAGGAACATGTCCAGGCGGGGTTTGAATGTCTCCAGAGATGGAGACTCCACCACCTCTCTGGGCAGCCTGTTCCAGGGCTCTGCCACCCTCAAAGGAAAGAAATTCCTTCTCATGTTTAGATGGAACTTCTTATGTTGAAGTTTGTGCCCGTAACCTCTTGTCATGGTACACCTTACAAAGGATGCTGCATACACATACTTCTTAGACTTCCCAACATAAGGGTCATTCTCATTTACCTATGGTAACTAAATACCATTTCAGAAAATATTTCCTAATTAATAATCATACAATTTCAACGAAAGTATCAAGTGAAAAATATTTGAAGAAGTAAGTTTCTGGAAAGAAAATCCATGCTGTTAGGCAGAATCTTAAGGAACTAGATCTAAAGTTGGATTTTCTGAAGGCCAGATTCAATTTCCCACTCATGGGTATCTGGTGCCACCAAGATGCTCTCCATATATGACACTGCCACGCTGAGCTGGCATGTATGGAAAAGGATTTATGAGAGGTTTTACCTGTGCTATTCTGGAGTGATAGCTGGAGTCCAGGTAGGGTAACCTACAGCATTTCACATGATAGTGGGCCTGCTAATTGAACTGAATCAAGCCCATAAGTGTCTTAAATAGATTCTTAAATAAGTGACCTGGTTTTTGTAAGTCCTGAAACCATGCATCTTCTAGTAACTTCCGGGAAAGCCACTGGAGACCAAGGTCTTGAGAAAATCAGGACATTTTTTCAATATTAGGTACCTAACTTTAGCATCTTTTTTTTCTAATAACTTGAACCTATTTTTAAAATATAGGCATGTTTTATGAAAAAAAGAAAAAAAAAGTAGTTTTGGTAAGTAAATTATCCTAAGCCATTGCTGAGAAACGAGATGTAGCCTGTGATGATGGTTTCTCACATACATGTGCCACTCGTATTTGGGCTTAATTCAAGGCAGCTAAATGGTCAGGTTACAGTCTAGTTAAAATCTGAAGTGCAACCTTGAGGCACCTCATCCTCTCCATTCATGAAATAGAGGATGTAAGGTGACTGGGCTGATTACCCTAAATGCTGATCTCTGGATTTTATCTCAAAATAAAACCTAAGTATGCAATGTCTGAGCCTATTTCCACATGTATAAGCAAGCATAAAGTGACACATTTGTATCTGACAACATACACATCTTAATTTTCCGTGCCTATATTGGGGAAAACCTACTCTGTCCATTGGCCATGCTGCTGAAGAGCACTAATACACAAAGTTTTAGGTCCATTTTACACAGCAGCAAGTGAATACAAAAGTTCAAGATAGTGCAAAACCTTGGGCAGCATAACCTGCACCTCTGCATTTCTGTTGTGGATGAGGCATTCATTAAAAGCTTTAAAATTTCACCTCCATATGATATTTCAATAAAAACCAAAAAAATACTACTCATTTACACTACTAACCTTTGTCTTGCACCAGTATTTCCAGCTCTTCTCGAATCCCATCATACCAGCTGGTGATGTCCACATGGAGAGAGTAATCACAACAGGATTTGGTGTCAGCTGCCTCGTGCCACTTCTCAAAGGAGGTCAGTAAACTTGATCCAGGTTCTGGAAGCACGTGGTCAACTGAAAAAGAGATTCAGTGTCCATTACCCGGACAGCATGCACACTGTTCAGATTTCCTCAGTGCCTGTGAGTATGGAGCCTTCCAGCACCTCACCCAAAACAGCAGCAGTTTAGAGGCCATGTGTGTGCAGACCATAGCTTTGGGATGTCAGCCAGGTCCTGCTGTCTCAGGCACAGCAGACTTTGTGGAGGTTGTATAGTAAAGCTGAGTCTGGTAACCTGCTTTGGTGCAGCATCAACAGACACACAATGGGAGAGCCAAACATCTCACAGTTCGGGAAACATTTGGATTTTTCCCTTTTAATGTTTTGTAAGACCAAGTTCTGGACTTACCTACACTTATTGTCTGATGTGTCCATTTCTACGTATTTCATCGTAAGCGTTATTTTTAACCAGTGCCTTGTAGCCACTGAATTGGCCCACTGTGCCCTGCCAATACATCAGTGGAGATGCTGAATGCTTTCTCAGCAGCCCGAATTGGGAATACAGCCAAAGGTCTGAACAGAGATGATGCAGAGCACAAACACTCAGCCAGACGATATGGCAGATCGAGTGGGCTGCAACTATGCAACCTCACTGTCTGGAGGCTTTCTGCACCTGATGATGCCACAACGTTTACTGACATAAAATAAAAGCATGACTACTCATGCGTGTATTCTTGTCTTTGCAGGGCTAGGTCAAAACTTAGTATGGAAACAAAGCAAGGTGGGCTTACCAGCAGCATTTGCAGACCTAACGCTGCACTGGAAGCCTCAGCTGATGAATATACACTGAAAAAATTATTAACAGAAGTAATGAACAGCAGTGCATTTTGTGTTTATTGCCAGCGATCCTTTCAGCTGATACTTGTTGCTGAACATAAATAACAGATAACACCACTCAGCAAAAAAAGCCACATTCCAATTTATTGGGAGTAAAACCCCACTGGGAAGCTGCTCTGCACAAGGAAACTAAGACAATATATGTCACCTGAACAACTGCCTCACAAAGTCTGACCATGGGCCAAGCCACTGCTCGTAGGAAAAAGATAACTCTTGGCCTGCCATCTGGTACACAGAAGAAGGGTCTTTAACAACTGGAAACACTTCTCCCTTCCACCAAGAAAGATGTTCCTCTAGGACGTCTCTGGTAAGGACTTCCTCAATTCCTAGTGCCAAATCCAAGTTCATAAATAAGCATCTTTTTATTTCCAAAGCCCCTGAAATATCACTAGGTGGGAACAGTGGATCTTTGTCAGATTTTCTGTGCCATATGCTTACTATACTGTTTTTTAAAAATCCCAAGAGTAGGTATATTATCTCTCAGTGCTTGTTCTGCATTTCAGAGGAAAATCCAAGAAAGAATTCCTCATGGTGCTGTTGCGGTCTGAGGGCAGGTTCATTTTCAGGCCAGCCCTGGGTGACAATGATGAATGGATCTCCAACACCATGCCCAGAAATTTGAAGATTCATTGCAGAAGATCAGTATGGAGCCTCCTGTAGCTATCCCCACATGCGCTACCCGAGCTTCAGCCTGGGGTGGGAAGAGTTAGTATTGCTAGTACTCACTGATCATGGTGGTGCCCCCTGCTAGCGCTGCTTTTGTGCCTTGATAGAAGTCATCAACAGCAGTCATTCCTTGGTAGGGCTTTTGTAGGTAAGTGTTGACATCTATTCCCCCAGGAATAACCATGCGCCCATTAGCCTCTATGGTCTTGACCCCTCCAGGAACAATCAGATTCTCTCCTATTTGCCTAGGCAGCAAGATAAGCAAATATTAATTTATTTAAACAAAGAAGCTATTTGAGGCATGTAGGGGAGAGGGGCCCAGGGGCCATACAGAAAGAACTGGGACCCCAAAAGAAAGGTGAAGCTCAAACACCCACTCCGCAAAGCATCCCAGCCTGTGGAGCTGGGCCCAGTGCTGAGGATGCTTTGCATTGCCCTAGTGGCCAATAAAGAAGCTGTAATGCACCAGCATTAACAATTGATTATTTTTCTTATATGACTCCTATCTTTAAACAATTACAAATATGTACAGTCAACACTCTTGGGAGCTCCGGTTTTGTATATTAAGTTCTTAAATGAAAACAGAAAAACATAGATCAAATATGACAGCTAGAATTGTAAATATATGGTAGAAGCACAAGGCACATCAGAGAGGATTTATAATTACTTTGTAACCAAGCAATGCAAATTTATCCTTAAAAAGAAATATAAATATCCTAAGATACAGAAATACATATTTAAGAGACCCAAACACCTTTAATCTACCACGTCACATATTCTTCATCCTCCTCTTAAAACTTAGTGAAACATTCCGCACAACTGTGTGGAAAAATGTTCATTAACTGTTGTCATCTTTTTCCCTTCAGGTATTCAAAACAGGATATTTTTTTTCACTATTAAAAATATTAATCTGATTAAACGCTGGTGTCAAGCAAACTCCAGACAATTACAGCCAAAATACTTTTAGTGTTCATAGAAACAACTACAAGTAAATTAACCTTTAACTTTTAAAGCCACATCACATTTTTATTGTCTACTTTGCATGGTGCCAAACAGAAAAAGGCCCGTGTGTGTGTGGAAGCCATGTCTCTGCACTGTTACACAGTAATATATTTGGGTTTAGGGATAACTATGAGGTAGTTTAAGATCACTTAGTTTATCTCCTATTACAGACACACAGTCCTTGTCTTAATTTCCTTTTGTCTGGGATAAAAAGCCATTTATCCACAGCTAAACAAATACCCCAGGCATCTGAGCTGCTGAATGTGTTTCTCCCATGTTAAAATGCAACTCCCACCTACAGAGCAAACCCAGCGACTGATTAACAGCCAATCGCATCACGCTAGAACCAAAAATGAATATAACTGTTAATTAATACCAGTGAAAACAACAGGGATAATTATTCACATTGGAATTTGGCCAACCCGCCAGAGTTAATAAATAGCCCCAAGAGGTCAAGAATTTGTTTCATATGCTATGCAAAAATGTCACCTCCGGCAGCTCGGCTCCCTCGGCGCTCTGGGTTTTGGCTGGAGGGAAGCAGAGCCGTTCGGTGAGCAAACCCCCTGCCAGCCTCCCGAGCTGGGGTCTCAGCGCAGAACAAATCCAAAAGGCCTTGCTCAGGAGAGCTGATAATATTCACGGCTTGAAGCCATACAGCTCCATGTCCGGCGTCTTAATAGTCATCAACACGTACAGCACCGGGAGCATGTCACAACCTGTTCACAGCTGTGCGGAGCGCTAATGACACCACGACAAACAGGGAACTGACGTGTACGCCACAGCCGGCAGCAGCCCAGCACATCCGATTGCACAAACAGGTTGCAAGAAGCTCCTCTGCTGTTAAAACCTGACTCACGTAAGCCATTCCAATCCATGAGCAGACTGAACGCTTGTGGAAAGGTAGGTAGCCCCACATATAATAACGGAGATGCACTAATTTTTGTTCGTTGAATCCCCTCCCAAGATTTAGAATCATAGAATCATTTAGGTTGGAAAAGACCCTTGGGATCATCGAGTCCAACCATCAACCCTACTCTACAAAGTTC
>JAOXJK010000032.1:53922793-53935494 GCA_025774025.1 Xenus cinereus | reverse complement strand
CCAGCTTCGTTGCTCTTTTCTGGACCCACTCCAGCACCTCAATGTCTTTTTTGTGGTAAGGGGCCCAAAACTGGACACAGTATTTGAGGTGAGGCCTCACCAGTGCCGAGTACAGGGGGACGATCACCTCCCGAGTCCTACTCACCACACTATTCCTGATACAGGCCAGGATGCTGTTGGCCTTCTTGGCCACATGGGCACACTGCTGGTTCATGTTCAGCCTACTGTCGACCAACACCCCCAGATCCTTTTCTGCCAGGCAGCTCTCCAGCCATTCTTCACCAAGCCTGTAGCGCTGCATGGGGTTGTTGTGACCCAAGTGCAGGACCCAGCACTTGGCCTTATTGAAACTCATCCTGTTGGTCTCAGCCCATCAATCCAGCCTGTCTAGATCCCTCTGCAAAGCCTCTCTACCCTCCAGCAGGTCGACACTGCCACCCAGCTTGGTGTCGTCTGTGCACTTACTGAGGGTGCACCCGATCCCCTCATCCAGATCATTGATAAAGATGTTAAAGAGAACGGGTCCCAGTACCGAGCCCTGTGGGACACCACTCATGACCGGACGCCAACTGGATTTAACTCCATTCACCACCACTCTCCGGGCCCGGCCCTCCAGACAGTTTTTAACCCAGTGGAAATACCACACAAACAGCAGAGAGAGATACTGCCTCCTGCTATTTTATAAAGTGCCAGAAAGCAAACAATTTTTCCCACGAAGAACTGTTCAAATATCAAGTCTGCTGGGGCACTGTTCACAACAATCATCTGTTTCCATTTTTCTCTATTCAAATGGTTACACTCTGTTCTCAAAAAATAGATTTTATAGAAAGCAAATTTTACCACTGCATGTTCCTGAGAATCGATATTTAACTCGCTCATCAAAGAAGTCATAGGGAAAACGCCAGCACTCTACTACCTACCCAGAGACAGGGAAAGTCTGTAACTTCACGCTTTTGGAAAGACTTTTGCCAAGTAACTGTGAATCCTGGAAAACCCTAAAGCAGTCAGAACCTTATTTTCCCATTCATATATAAAAAAGCCATTTATTGTAAATTATTTTCTTGGCTTACTGAACAATAACTCAGAATCTTCATTTTGTCCATGTTTTATGCCCCTGACTCCAAACTCAGTTCCCAGTTTAATTACAGGATGACTCAGGCATATAAACCATGTGTGTTCCAAGTTCCCAGTTTAGAAAACAATTAAGCAAGTTGCTACAGTTCCTCATCTATAAAACCAGGACAATGATAGAGACCTTCTAAAAACTTACTAATTAAAAAGCGCTAAGTCAGAGTAAGGGATGTTACAACAATCTTTCTTCAATGTAACTTCTCAGTTATATATAACATATTTACTTTTCAGTTTGTATTTGAACATTTTGGAGGTTCAAAGCCTCTATAGCCCTCTGTATCATTCTAGCAAAGCAAAAAAGGAGGAACAGACATTTTAAGGGGAAAAAGTAGGGGGGGGAAGACAATTTAAATACAATGACAAAAGAGTATGAACACAGAAGGTCTGAGGCTTTTCTCCATGTGATGCAGCAGCAAGATGACCCTTGGCAGGGGTGGGTGCATGGCAGGAGTGGAACTAAGGCACAGAATTACTATGAAATATGCCCCCAGGACCTGCCTCAGATGTTGGTACCCTCTTGTTACAGGATGGAGACGAAGGCAAGTCCTCAGTCTGGAATTTGCCAGAGCAGGCTCCCTGTTTTCTCCCCAGCCTCTCTGCCGTCATTTGTAATTGTGGGACTTGTGAACCAGCAGCCTGAATGGTAATAAGTGATTTTGCCACGTGCTGGCAGTTGCACCTCCTCACCATGATGATTTACTGCACTGCCTGCTGACCTGCAGAGACCACCATCTTGTGAGCTGTTTCAAAGCTCATTCAGTTGCCTTCCTGAACATTAATACTGTCCCAATTACAAGAGGCAAGGGCTTATTGATACGGGCAGGGAACGTTACCAGAGCACTGCATCTGTCACTGCTAATGAGTCAAAAAATCTGCATGTTCATCAAGATGTTCCACATTTCATTTCTTTTAAAACAGGAGAAGATGCAAAGTAAATAGAAACAAATGTAACAGGCTGGGAAAACAAGACAGACTAAAATAAAGCAGAAGTACAACCCCAGAAAAATAATTGTAGACATAAGGATTTTATACATTTTTATATATAAATATACATATATAAGTGGCAAAACTAGAATATTATTATTATAGTCTATATATTAATATATCATATATATTAATATATTAATGTATTATATAATTATATAGTATTAGAATAATCTGAAACCAAAAAGGGTACAAATGCAGTTTCAATAAAGCACTCAATTATGTGAGTCATCCATTAAATTAAGCCTCACAGTTTATAAAAGATTACTGAATGTTTAGCTACAAAGTCTCCCTTTCTTCAGAATTTTGGAGGGTCTAAGAAATTCTGGTGAAGAAAGAAAACTGCACTTTATGGGGACTGCCAACGTTTTAATTCTTGACACCTTCCCACACAGCAGCAAATGCAAACTGTTCAAAATTGTTGCAAAAGGGAGCGGGTCCTGCACCTGAGCTGGTCTGTGGCTAAGGTTGCCCCCAGCCAGGAATAGGAAGCCATGGAAGATGAGGCTGACAAAAAAACCCATGACTCTTGAGCCACCGGGGAGGGTGCCGTGGAACCTTGCCCAGTTTTCCTCGGGACGTGACAGATGTGGCAACATCTCTGACACACATTTCCATTCCAGCAAATCAGCAAATTCAGAAGAAAAAGGGTTTTGCTGGAACTTTTCCCAACCAGCTCGAGCTGTCTGTAGGACACGTTGCAGATCGCTGCAAGCCAGGAGCACGGGCAAAGCAGGGTGTCTTTACAGAGATGCTGCTGATGGGCACGAGCATCCCAGGTGGGGTTTCAGTGCCACATGAACACCCCGGCACTACACCGTGTCCAAGCAAACAGCCACTGCCTCCTACCCCTTGCTCTGGACCAGGGGTGGCTTGTCCTTAGCCAAAGCGGCGGTACCCAACGCCCACGTGCACCTCACCATACACGTGCCTTTCCACAGACACGCTGGAAAAAACCACACAAACACAGCGGAACTGTCAGGGAGGCGTGGGTTAAAGTTGGCAAGCAATTTGCCGCACGCTTCATGAAATAAACTTTCATACAGACCCTTGGCCAGCATGTGAGCATTCAGCCCCCACCACAGCCCAGGCACGGGCCTGAAGGCAAAGGGACGTTGCCACCCTGCACTGCCACCACGGCCACCGTTGCCAGGACGCCCCTGCACTGTTCTAGGTCACCGGCAGAGAAATCCTGGACAGAAATCTGGGCACACACACAGGACGGGGTCTGTGAAGTAGGTTAGCCTCCTCAGGCACGCAGCCCGGCTGTGCATGGTCAGGGGCCATTTCGTATTTCCCAGGGACCTGATGTCAGGAGGGGCTGCTCGCAGTTTTCTTACCGAGAGTGAAATGTCCAGAAAAATTAGGGACCGAAGTCCCCTTCTACCTGGCCAACGTTCCATGCTCTGTAGCACCCTGGGGAAAGCAGAGGGATGGCGGGTGGAGGAGTGACCTGAAGCTGATGAATCGATCAGGCAGCCCTGGCCTGTATTTCCCCTTCCCAGCTCTAAATCCCTCCAGGCAGGATGCTTTCTTTGCCTGGCTTTTGGAGGTGCCCTCAGCCACACGGGTGACCTTTGGGTGCTCTCACAGTACAAACAAGGTGCTCATTACTCTGCTCAGGAAGTGACAATAGTGTAAGCCTTTACAGGGTGGCTGCCACATTTATATTCACCTAACAGATGTCTCAGTCACTGGTGCCCTGGCTGCTGAGCCCCTAAGGGCTCCGTACCAAGTTTTTAGTGCGTTGCCTGGCACAAGAAGCTGCCAGCCCAACTTTCCTGGAAAAGCTGCCGGGACATTCTCCTCCCTCCAGCCTGCCAAGGTCAGACACCGGGAACACGGCAAAACAGAGAGGGACTATTATATTGAACGTATAAACTGAGCAATTCATGAGGTGCCAAGATTCAAGAAGGGGAAAAAAAACCCCGACTGCTCTCATTGAGAAGGGAGGTGTGGAAAGCACGGCTGTAAATCCCTGCCATTGCTCAGCGCTCGCTGCGGGGTGTGGGAGCCCAGGTGCTTCTTTCTCCTCCACCCATCACTGCTGCAATGATGCAACCCCATCAGCGAAAAAGCTGTTTGCTTCCAGGCCTCGTGCCTGGCTGTGACACAGCACCAGCACAGCAGAACGATGCTTATCTGCTGTCTCCCTGCAGCTCCATTTTACAAGCGCTCCGGCACCTCCCGGCTCCGCTGCCTGACTAGTTATCACGCAGCCTTTCCTATTATTCACAGCTCTTCACCTTCAAACCCCGCGCACTGCCTTCCTGGTGATATTTTGCTAATCGCGCTCCGGCTTCCCCTCTTTAATCCGGCAGCGGAGGCACAGAGCTTAGTCTGCGACATGACAGCAGTTTTCATGGCAGCAGGAGGAGATGCCACAACCTCAGCATCCTCAGTTTGCTGCAGGAGGAGGGGCCGGCTGCTCAGACGCGAGGCGGTGGCTTTCGCTCCCTCACAACTATTGTTTGCACTACAGCCAGAGCAACAAGAAACGTGGAAGCTGGCGACTGGCACGATTTGTACAAATTGCCTGTTTTGCTGCAATTTTTAAATCAGCTCGGCTCAGCTCTTCTGAAGCGTGTCCATATTTTCATAGGCTCCCAATGGTACGAGGCCAGCAGAGACGAGCATCTTCTGCAGCAACCTGCCAGCTGAGGAGCCTGAGCCCTGCTGCGGTCCTAAAATCTGCAGCAGGCTCCACAATTACAAATGAAATTGTTTACTTTGGTCAGTGCTCTGCGTTATTTGTAAGTATGACCCAAGTGTTACATTTGAATGTTAGAGCAGGAGCAATTGCAAAAAAATTTAAAATTTTTCATTCACCTGCTCCACTCAGAGCTAGAGGTATTTAAAAATATTACACAAAACAAAATTCAAATAAATAAAATTTTTACACATGCAGTTCTCAGTCTGCTTCTATAGCAACAGAAACTGCCATCTTCTGATATAAGATTTACTACACAAATATTATCTCAAATTGGTGCAGCACGCCAAAATACAATGCAGCACAAGTTACAGCAAACCACATGCTTCTCTTCAGTACCAATACTCAGGGTACTGCACCTGCAGGCACCTTTCAGAGTAAACCACACCTCTATTGTACAAGATGGAGTTTGAAGGGAAAAAAAAAAAAAAAGACTGAATCTGCCATTATGCATTCTAACCATACACAAGGATTCAAAGAGATTTCAATAGCAGTGTTTGCATCAAATAGCAGAATCTGTCCAGACTGCGATTCTGATATATACTATTACATTCTTGCTTTTCTTCCAAAAATGGAATGTCTACCTCTTACATCTTCATCTCTAAATCAAGTAAATCATGTCTTTTTAACTATTTACAGTTTGCTTTACAATTTAACTACAATGAATTACATACAACATGCCCAGCACATGGGTCTAAGAGCTGCTTCATTCTTGCATTTGGACTTTCATGATTGCTGCATTGCAGCCATCGCCAACTGAAAAAGTCTTTGCAACACTCTTAGCCCCAGGTTTCCCAGGCCTAAAGGAGGAGGAAGCACTCAGCAGTGATTTCAGCCTTTTCATAATTCTAAGGACTTATTAAAATATACCATTGTCCTTACATCTCCAGGGCAACAATGGCTGTATTCTCTAAAATCCAGATTAGTCAATGGCCCTGAAGATGACTAAGGGTTTTATGCTAAATAGCCGATTGAAAACAGTTTAAATTCCAAATCCACCTGTATTTCCAGTTCTCTGCCTATAAATGCATGTGGTTTAAAAGACATCAGATTAAAGGCAATAGACGTAAGAAGGCATTAGGCTACATTATCACACTTGCAGCCAAGGCATTCATCTTTACTTTTTTAGCATTTGAGAGGCAGAATCCGTTGTTGCTAAGGCTTTAAAAAGGTCACTGAGAGTTAGAAAAGACAGGGCATCCCCAATTTAGAGGGAAGGCTCAACAGCCACAGGCTGAAATTTCTGTTCTTCTTGATTATCCAAATCTCCGCAAGATGACTATTTGCAAGGAAGCAGTTTCTCAAAAGTCCCGCTGGCAGACTATGGAGGGAGACACTAGAGCTCCTCTGTGCTTCTGTGCTCTCCTTCTTGCAGAGTTACTTCCCACAATATACAAGAGATTTAATTTTTAAATTTTTTTTTGTGTATGGTTCTCTATTGTCAGAGCTGGTCAGATTCAGCCCCTGCTGTGATACAATACCATTAAATTACCTTGCTTTTAGCAAAGTACTTACAAATAAGGAACATTTTTAAACTTAGTGGCAAAAGAAGAAAGACATCCTTCCCATGAGGAATGCTTGCTTAAAATCCTTTCATAAGGATCAAAGAGCTGTAAATGGGATTTCATGAAGTACTGTCTGCTTATAGAAGATCTGCTTTTAATCAGCACTATCCTTCCTTTTGAATTTCACGTCTAGGTTACCCTCCATAGGAAGACATTTTTAGCGAGGGTGATCCCTGAATCAACCCAGGGAATTGCTTGTAAAACACTGTATCCTTGAGGCATCGTTTCCAATAGGCCACTAACGGAGAATCCTGCTTTTAAGGTCTTTTTCTTAACAAATGCACTCCAGTATATGGCAATTCATTAAGGAAGGATTATGTTGATTGTAGTAATGTTGTATCTTGGTCTGTAGCCAATATATTCATTCATCTTTATTCATTTAAAAGATCTGATGTTCTTTTGTTTCCCCTTTGGAGACCTGACTTTCTATTCAGCTAGCAATTTCAGTCCTTAATCACACAGTCTAAAAGGGCTACTCCCACAGTTACTAACTCTGTGGGGATTTCTTCACTGTAAATGTCATCTTTGCTTTGCTTTTAGAAGGGAAGCACAACAAACATCTTATTGATGACAATATTCATTAGCATCAGCAGGGGTTTCACCTAAGTATGGGTTGGAGCGTTGAACCCATTGCATTGTGTGTTGCTGTAGCCATCTCTTGGGTTACACACAGGTTACGTCAATTCCAGCTGACTTCAAAATCTCAGCAAGCCATTCATAGGAAAGGTTAAACTTGGGGAAAAAATAATAGCAATTTACAGCATGATTGGCGGCAGTGTGCCACTGAACTGAAGATGAGTTTTAGCTAAGTTCTAGTCAGAAATCTGTCTCAGCTTACTGCGAGACATCAGCCTTGACACCACTCATGGTCGAGATCCGGCTAAGACCACAAGGAATCCCTTCTCTGGACACAGGAGGTATATGCAAGGGAAACAGAACAGTAGAAATTGCCCTCTGATATGATGCTAGCAGTAGTAATTCATGAGCGACTAAATGCGGTGGATATAGATGGGTATTGTTTGCACTTGGGTACTTTTATAGCTGTCATGTTGCCTCATGTATCTACTTCCCCTGCAAGTCATAGCAAGTTCCAATTCTTACTGCTCCACCTCCCATGGTATCGGCACCAGCCCATGAACAACCAACCATTCCACAGTCCCTTATCTGTGGGCACTGCACACTCCTCCAGCCAGCCACGTGCAAGGTGGGCAAGGGGGATCAGCTCAACCTAGAGAGATATTACATAGAGTATTGATTTTACTGAAATCAGTGGAGACATTTATTATTTGGTGACATTTATTATTCACCCAAACAAGAGCCAAGGCCTTAAACCCCATCAGGACAGGCACTACAGATCGAAACTTTGTCTTGTGACAAGTGCATCAAGTGACAAGCAAAAATAATCCCAAAGTATCTCCGCTCCAAGAGACAATGCCATCATCTTTACATGTAGCAAGATTAGAAACTTGCAATTTGTTTTGGTGCTCACCTCTGTTCCATCTTTCTCATACCTACAGAAGCAGCAAGAAATTTATTCCAATTCAACCTCACAGTGCCCGAGCTCTTCAGAAGCAAGTGGGCTCTCCTGGATCCTGCAAAGAAAATCGAAGCTTCTCCCTTTTACTGCATGAGTAAAGTTGCATATGAAAGAAATGGCAGCAAAGCAGAAAACACACCCTGACCTCTTGTCAGGAAAGTGGTTCATTGGCAGTAGTCGCTCTCGGCACTTGCAAGAAGGAGATTCAGACTTGCTGAACAACCACCTCACCGTACCAGCTGTCTGCCCACACAGCCGCTGTCCCCTTTCCAAACCTGCCCGGCTTCCAGCAAAACACAGCTCAGCTCCCCACGGCGGCACCAGCTATGACATTGATGTGGGCACCAAGTGACAAACTTGCTGTGGCAGTTACAGGAATCGCTGCCCCAAACCCTACTCTCTGGCCCTCTGCCAAAGGCTTCAATCTCCATAGAAATATCCCCGGAAGGACCTACGCTGAATTTAAGACATCAGATAGAAGTGGCTTAAACACTTTGGCCACTTTTTCTCCTGCAGAAAAAGGAAAAGACTTATCATAGAATCATAGAAATGGCAGTTGGAAGTCCAACAACTTCTACTGAAGCAGCTAAAGTACCTCCAGAGCTGCCAAGTCCAAGCCCAGTGCAATATGCAATGTGAATTCACAAATACTCATCGGCAGACAGGTAAACTGAGATGGGCCAATCTATTAAACAGCTAGACATGGAAAAATTTAACTTTGGAGTATTAAGCAAATATTCAAGACTAAGAAGGGATCCAGAAGGCCCAGGCCTTCGTGTTTTAAAGCAGGACAAAAAGTGCTGTCTAAATCAGTCCAAATCTTGTGCCAGTAGCAGAAAAATAACGTGAGACATGTTCCCATGCCCAGCACTCAGTAGGCTTTTCAAACACTTTTGGCATCTCACTCGCCAATCTGTGTATAGCTTCATATTGTTGAGGAAAGGTGGGTGGGAAAAAAAGCATGGCCAAGAGAAATATGGAATACATCCAAACCTAGATGAGGACTTTGGTTCCCCATTCCAGGTACTCACCACACCTCGCATCTGTCGGACACCAGGCTGGACGTGTCCTAAGTGAATTAGCTGGAGGCTGACAGCTCTTACACTGCTCTTGTCTAACACCACGTTAACCCAGTGCTTTGTTCAGGCCAAACAGAAAATTTCTGTCTTGACCCTCAATAGTTAGCTTCAGACCAAAGTCTCACACAGCAAAAGCCCAGATGAATGCATTTTTTCCTCTCGCAATGTATTCTGCCATGCTCAACTGAAGCCTACTTATTTCTCAGCTCTCTCTATGTCAATCAATTCAAAAGGCTACGACTAAAATTACTCTCTGTGCCCACTCCTCTGAATTTCTCCAGCCTCTCTTCATTTTCTGCATCTGCTGCTTTTTCTCATCGTGTGCCAGTTCTTCTCTTTACATGCTAAGCTCAATGATGAGATCCTCCCCTGTAACACCACATTTTTGAGCTCTCTGTCTCCCCGTGCCTTACAGGCTGCCAGCTCAGGACCAGCAGCTCCCTCCCCCATTCATATGCCAAACCTTGGACCATTCCCAGGAATATTATTCTCTTTTCTAAGAGATTTGTGCACCATTTGCCTCTCCCGTGTCCCTCCTTGCATTTGCTTTGGTGACTAGCTATTCTCCCCTTGCTCAGCAGAGTTGTCTTCACACCTCCTCTTCACTGAGCTCACACTGATTATGTTTCAATGGCTGCAATTGCTACTGGAAAAAACAAATCCTCTAACAGACATTTTACATGCCACATGCTTTTTTTTCTTTTTTTTTTTTTTTCTTTAAATCGTGCTCTGTAGATACTGTAATTTTGAGTTCATCTGGTCTCAGGCCTTGCTTGAAAAGTGCCGAGCCCTACCTAAACACACAAGCCAAAACAGTTTGTAAAAGATCATCCTCACTGGTTCCCTGTAATATGCTGCACAAGAGGAGGATGATAGCGATGTTAAAAGCAATGAGCAGGGGATGTACCCTGGAAAATCCGTCTGCATGAGAACACGCCTGCACCACTGAAGCACGCAAGATTGCCACCTCATGCAGAAAAACACCTCAGCAATGGATGTGGTGGCTGCCCATACTACACAGCCTGAGAAATATGCTCCTGCAGATGCATCCTTGGCCACACTGACATTATGCACACCCTGCTCCATTCCCAGCTAATACTCCCAAACCAGAGGAGCGAGACCTCCCAAGGACTTCAACACAGCGCAGAGGATGTGACTGAAGTGCTTACACTTACTGGTTCAGTACATCTCTATTTTACATCACCCAGAGACTGCTCTGGCGCTTCTGTAGAGGTCCTTCTCACAGTAGTTAGAGAGAAAGGGGCCCAGTTTCTCCAGTCTGACTCACAACTGAACGGCACCTTACGCTGGAGCAGTGCTGGTGCTCAGCTAACAACTGGAAGCCTGGATGGGTGCACAAAGGGCAGCAGGAGAGTCAAGTAACAGGATAAATTGCAAGAAGCATGAATTTTCAGGGACTGGAATGAAAAAAAAAAAAGGCAAGTGAAACTAAATGAAATGAAAAAATAGCAGGTGCAGATTTGATAAATGAGAGCCGGGAGATACTCTGTGCCAAAGAGGGCCTGTCCGCAACACAGTGTCTCTGCTGTCCTAGATACTTCCAGGAGAAAGGAGAGAAGGGAAGGCAGGAATAAAGGGGAAAAGGGTGAAGGGGGTATCAATCAGGCACTGCTCATAGTCTGAAGGAGTCAGGAAGCAAGGCACAGTCAGACAAAGCACAAGGAGGCAGTTACGCCCTCGTGCACCAAGGGAAGTAACCCAGAAAGGACACCACAGGGTTGTCTTCCCAAGAGTGACACCTGCTCCCACGCTGACCAGAGCTGAAACTAGCCTCTAGCTCTGCCTTCACAACGCTCCTGATGCACAGCAAGCTTCTGGAGGGATGTTTTGGCCCGACACTGACTGCAGGTAGTGCCTGTGGCTGGACACCATGGCAAGATGCTGGGTGCTCTTCTCCTTGTGTGCTCAGGATGGCTCCTGGCCCCACGCAAGGAACCAGGGCTTGGTACAGGAAAATCTACAACAAAGTATCAGCTCACAGGACGCTGCCAAAAATTAGTTTCTCACTATTCCAATGAATCCAGGAGCTGGTGTAGCTCCAAAAAGCAGGAGTGCAGGGGGAGGAAATGTTAAGCACAGTAACAAATGACATTTTTATAAGATTTCATCATTGCTGCTGTTGTTGCATAACTTTACAGAGCTATCACATTTCCTCAGAGCCCAGAAGGCTTGAAGCTCCAATGTATTTCCTTAGTGGCAGGATGAAATACCTAATTTACCCTACTGGAACAGGGTTTTCAGAAGATACAGACAAATCTGGTGGAGTCTTGTGGGATGGGCAGCACGTACAAGGTATAACACGGAGTGTCTGATTTGCTTTTGCTGGAGGAGAAGAAGGGCCAGAAGTGTAAAACACTAAAATACTAAAAGGCAGTCCAAGTCTGATGCTTGCCAACTTCACTAATGGTAATTTATGCCTTTGATTTGGTCACAAAACTCACTAGTGTTAATGAATATTCATTTATAGAAGCTTCAACACATCCCATTTCAAAGAGAACAGGCTGAGGTTTGGGCTTGCTTTCTCCCAGCAACCCCCTCACCAGCACAGAGAAGGAAATTTGTTAGAAGCGAAGAAATTAAAACGAACTGTTGATTCCAAGGCAAACACTTCCAATTCTTCCAGTTTCTTCTTTTACTCCAGATTGGAGCGCAAACAGCCAGCTACGGGTGGGAACCTGTTACACTCCAGCTGCAAATGAAGGTCAGGCCACACACAAAGCACCTGACACTCATCCAGAGGGCAGCCAGGACCTCCCCCAGTCCAGAGGTGCCCTGAGTAACCCAAAGTCACACCATGCACTGAGGACCAAGGCGAGAGGAGCCGTCGCCCAAAGAGCCACTGCAACACCCAGGCTCAGCCTTGGCCACCAGGCACTGCTGCCTGTT
The DNA here is from genome assembly GCA_025774025.1 of Xenus cinereus. Taxonomy (NCBI): domain Eukaryota; kingdom Metazoa; phylum Chordata; class Aves; order Charadriiformes; family Scolopacidae; genus Xenus; species Xenus cinereus. Next base: position 53,923,581 of record JAOXJK010000032.1, on the reverse strand, counting down.
GATACTGGAAAACTGTGTGAATGCAGCACTTTGGTATCATAAAACTCTGCTTTTAGAAGGAGGCTGCTCCCCTCCCAACCAAATGTTTTGGCTGAAGGATTATTATTTTTTTTTTTTTAGTATCGAGAAAGTCTCAAGGTGCTTCCAAGCCTTGTAACACTGGCTCAAATAATGCCTTTAACCATCAGGTTTGCTCGGGAAGCTGCCACACCCACCAGTCAGCCTTCTCTTCAGCTACCGAAACTTGCCCTGCACCTCGACGGTGCCAGCTTTCCTGGGAAAGCTCCACGAACCCAAGCCTCTTTGAGCTCACCCCACTTCCCCACTCGTCTGTGCCCTGGCTGCCAAAGCAGCAGTGACCCACTGATCCAGCCCCCCCCGAGAGGAAAGCAAGCACCAGCCTGGAGACCCACACCCGTGCTGGGGAAAATCTCTGCATTGACCAAACTCCGGGGGAGATTTCCCCTCAAACCCCCCTCCCTGCCAGCTCTGCCTATTTTTTATCCCCAGCCCCTGTCGATCCGGTGTATCTATGGGAAACAATATACTGAATCAAAGGACCCAGATCCTTTCTTTCTGGCATGGAAACCGTGCTCTATTGTAGTCCTGCACCTAGCGGGAGACGGGCGCAGATAGGAAGAGGATGGTTATGATTAACTCTTTGACTTCTGATCCCCACCATGTCTGGTGCATTAATAGCGCGCAGAGGTGTTGGTGCTGGCATCATGGCGCTCTTTGATTTTCGACGCTTCCCCCACCCCACACCCCCCCACACACACCTTTTCCCC
>JAOXJK010000032.1:53832335-53917658 GCA_025774025.1 Xenus cinereus | reverse complement strand
GGGAGCGCGGCGCGCCCCCGCGGAGCTGTCCCTTCAGCACCCCGGGCCGGCAGCCCCGGCCGTCCCTCGCTCCCGCAAAGGAGGGGCAACCAGGCGACCCTGGGGCAGAGGGCTTCGTTTCGCTGTGAGCCATGGCAGTTCCCAAAATTAAGGAGGTTGTGTTGTTTGGTTTTTGTTTGGTTTTTTGTTTGTTTGGTTGGTTTTGTTGTTTTTTTTTTTTGTTTTGGGTTTTTTTTTTAGACAGGAGGGGTGGAGAACATGTTACCCTCAGGTCTCTCCGCGCAGCCCACTCCAGAAAGTCCACCTTTACACCTCTGCCCGTCTCCTGTACAACGCCTGAGGAGATCCTCCCACTTGAAAGCACAAAACCTGGGACGCTCCTCTCCCGCGCGGGCAGCCCATCTCAGACCACTCTGGCGGGCTGTGGGTACACCAGCAGTTACATAAGGAACATTTTCCATTGCTCTGAAATAATATATTGGAACAAACTGGTCTGAGGCTGATTAAATGACTAAGCAGATTCGAAGCAGTGGGTTGATCGCAAGACCTGTTCGCTGCTCGCAAACATCACGGTTATGCCGTCTGAATACAAGCCCAGCCGCACGGCGCTATTGCCTGTGGCCCACAAGCACGCCTGGTGGTCCCAGCATGGGAAAAATCGCAAGTTGATCAGGAAAAGTGGGAGGTTAAAGATAGAGGTCTCTGTGATTTCATCAGAAGCAAGTCCAGACAACCATCTCTCTTACCAACAGCTATCCCCGGACCAAAACCATGTAAAAAGCAGCAGTGTAACATACCTGAACGTTCCCGAAACACGTCAAAAGAAAACATCTTTCTTTTCTGCATTTGTTATAATGCAGTGGTAGCTCCTGTTTTGGATGCCTTGCGACACTGTGTGTTGTTTTCATAAGGGGAATTAGTCAAATTAATTTGAATTTTAATTAATTTTGACTAATTTGAATTAGTCGAAAGTTCACTGATAATTGATTATTAACACACTGATTTTAGGGGTTGCAGAATTGTGACTGACATTTCCTAGGCAAGTATTGCTAGGATTCTACAGCTCACTTAATAAACCTTGCTACCACGTTAACGCTAATATCATATAGAGGTTTCACTAGTGTGTGGAAAAATAAGTAGAGCTTGTAGGACATTGCTTTGCTGCTTCCTTAAATTATTTTCCTTGTATGTAGACAAATATTGATTTTTTTGTGGTTCCTAATGGTAACATTGAGATTTATTGATCGTGTTGGGAAAAAAAAAAAGTCAATTTGTTCCTCCATGGGACACCAAAATGTGACAGCTAGTGAAATATGCAGGTGGTACATGGAGTGTGATGTGTGACCTGCCTGTCTTCGTAAGTATTGGAAAAATTATTTATTTTATGAGATATTTCTTTCCAATCAAGGGATTAATCTGAGCCTCCAGGAAAAAAACTTCTGATGGTCCCATAGTAGATTCAGTGTGTTGTGCATAGTGCATGTGTCTGTTAAATGAAGAGCATCTTTTACTTAACATCATAAAGCTAAGAAAGATGGACTCTCTTTATGCTTGGGATCTAGCTAGATAATGTTCAGGTCTCTAGAACTGCTGATTTTTTTTTTTTTTTTAATAACAATAATGCTATTTTTTCAGTATTAAGCTAGGACATTCATCTTAATGCTAATATATACGGAAACCACAAGAGTCAGAGAACACATCAAATCAATGCTTTAGAAAACAGCATTAAACTTTCAAGTTAGAAATAAGCATAAAATCGTATCAAAGTCTTTCTTTGCTTTTAAAATGTTTTTTCATATTGTAGCCTTTAGTTTATTAAAAACTGTGTTCTAAGTCATCAGATGCATACTGTTCTTCTGTTCACAATGAGGTAAAATAGCGGTTTTAGGTGCTACAGAAGCAGACCCAGTTACAGCCTGATACCCTGTCACCCTGCGAGTTTACCTAAAAACACGTATGCAACTTGGGAGAAATAGATTGCTTTAGTATATTGTCTTGCAGACACTGCATCTCATCCTGTCTTGGCATAGCTTGATGGAAAGAGGACAGAACTTGATTGAAAGTACACCCTCATCCTATAGGATTTTTAATTTTTATACCGGTATAACATCAATGATAATCAAATTATATTCTGAACAGACTAGATGAGAGATAGCAGAAAACGTAGAGACACGCTTACTTCACACAACAAAAACCTTCAACAAAAGTGCAGCGAGAAAGGTATTTACCTGCTTGGCTCCGGTTGTAGTTGGAACTCTTCTTGCAACAGGGTGAACACCACCAGCTAGCACAGGACTTCCCTGGTGCAGGGGCTCAGGGAACACGCAATGCACATTTTGCACCTATTTTTACTATTGTGCAACAGAATCATCAGAGGAAAAAAAAAAAAAGGCATGAATAACCCAAAGGGAGTGAGTGTGAGAGAAACCCAAGTATTCTTTCTCCCAGAGGAGTGCCTTGAGTCAGAGTTAGTCTCCCTCTCTGCGCTCTACACAACTGTTGTACTTCTGGCTGCAGTGTCCTCCTCCCTCCCCACAAAACCCCATCCCGTGGCTTGGTCATTCAGACTGTTTCCTGACTTGTAGGAACCACGGATCCAAAACCCTACAAGCTGTGGAAGGCTCAGGTTTCCCACTTCCCGAGCAAGTCACCCAGCCCACAGTATTCTGCTAATTCATAGTAGTTCTGCTGAATCAGCAAAAAATGAATGGCAGCTCCTTCACCAAGAGGAACAAGAACTCAGGCCTAGCAGTTTCCTTACCCTGATAGCAGACTGGGTGGCCCATTCCTCAAAGGGGTCAAAATGGAGACTTCCTGGGTTATTATCCAGGGATACAGTTGTATTTACAACTATATTTCAGAAGTTCCACCACCATTTTAGAGTTAAAAATAATTAAAATTATAGTGTCTTTAATTTAAAATATGCATACATTTAATATACAAAATTATACAAATTATACATTTAACTAACATAGAAAAATACATCTTGTTAACAAGATAAAATGTCAACATATCTTACATAATTTAAGTGAGAGTTACAAATCTGTGATAATCATCAAGTAGACTTTGTGACTTCGTTACAATTCTGTATCCTCCCTAGTTACACTCAAAATTAATACATATGTACAGTTGATATCTATGACAAATGTTTTGGAGTGGAAATCTTTGCTGAAAAGTTATCCAGAAGGTTTTGAAGGAACAGATCAAAACCAGGAGTGGCCTCTTCGATATTACTGAATCTTCTCATTTAGCTGAGACACCCAGTTACAGGGCGGTCGTGGGCCAGAGTTTAAACTTTTTGCATTTATTTACAAACACCCCTCCCTCCGCAGACTAGTCGGTACGTGGGGTTAATAAGTACCACACCATAAACCCCAGCCTTTTTGTGCATTCTTTGGCCCAGTTTGTGGCCCTAACGACCCCTCTCCGTGACTGCTGGTTGCCATCCTGCTGTCGTCTGTGCAAAAGGGCTAAATAACTGCACAGCACTAGAGCTCAAAAGGCAAGATCTCCATACATTATTCATCCCAGATTTCTCATTAATACCTCAGGAGGTGGGGAATTATCTTTGTTTCAGTCAAACAAACGTGTGCAGTAAGTCTTTACTCCTTATTCAATTTACATGGTTTCTTTTTCCAAGTTCCAAACAAAAGACAGAAGCATAATTTATAAACAAGCTATAAAAATCTGTTCCATGCTGGGTCTTGTCTTACATACTGTGAGCCATGTAAGCCATGTAATGATTTTCTTTTAACTATTTACATATTATTTAAAATTTGTCATCCCAGGGAGAAAATACAAGACGACCACCACTCTGATTTTCAGGTCCTCATTTTTTTGCCTTTTTTTTTTTTTTTTAATAGCTCTGTACCAACATATTGCTCTTAATTTCTAAAAGGTAAAATTCACTCATTAGCTAAAAGCTTATTCAACTTTTCCTAAGATCTGCCTAGGACCATCAGTGAGTACATTAATTGCATCATACAGGCTTTTTTCACCCTCTTTTTAAAAAAGACAAAACCACAATTCAGAGAGTAGAGAAATACAGTTGTTTGGCATCGGTTAGTGCACACTGCGCAGTGACCTCTCACATGGGAATTTACATTTGCATATTCATATTCCCATAGCAAGCGTCTACGTTACACAGAGAAACAATGGTGAACAGAGATTTATAACACAGATCCTAACAACTCCAAATCAAGGCCCATCTCCACAACTACTAATCTCTCTTTTCCTCTCCTATGTGCATAGAAAACATTAAAGCATGATGCTTAAGTACCTATCGTATGTGAGTATTTCTTGAGCTGAGTAGAAGCAAGCATGAAATCCTGGTCCCAGGGAAGCCAGTGGAAATTTGCCAGTCACTGCAGTGGTACAAGCATTTCATCCAGCACATTTAAATTTTCTTTATTTTTTTTTTCTTATTTTCTTTTTTTTTTTTTTTTGCTTTACCTGCAACTTGCAACTTTCCTAGTTGTCAAATCATGGTTTATGCATGGATTGCAATTGTAGAACTTAAGTTAGCTATATTTCTCTTTCCTAACATTTGTGCAGGGACAAAACTTCCTGTCCATAATCCCATGGCTACTGATTTCTAATGCAAATATGTTTGAAGCCAAAGGCACGATATATGTTAAAGGAATTCTGCTAAAGCAGGAGAAAGGTTTGAACAAGTTTCTGTAATCCTAAGGTCTGTTCCCCTTCTGCCTCCTTAAGGCACTAAAGGATTTCCAAAGGATTAGTGGCAAAACCCAGCATGCACATGTCCCTCCCTCCACCCCACAACCATGGCAAATTCAAATACTTAAATCCTTCATCTGCAAATGAGAAATACAGGTAGATTTATGAAACACAGATCAGAGTTTTGACTTTTGAAAAGGCCACAAGGACAAACATGAGCCATGCCTTAGCAGGAGGTTTACCCTGGGAACTTTGCTGTATGTGAGAAATATTTCCTGGCAATTGTATTTTTCTGAACGTAACATGATTATCATGCCAGAGTGAATCATTGTACTTCCAGTATCTGCCATCCATAGTGATGTGAAGAACAGAATTTGGGATTTAAAGGTTGCAGAAGGAGCTGTGGAAATACCGTAAGCTGTATTTTCAATATCCTGCGATGCTCTATACAGTGGAATATATGTAAATAAGTGAACTGTCAAGGAAATCATATTTTCCATGTAACACTGCCCATTTTGTCTATTTAGGGTGACAGAAGATTGTGTTTACTTACACAGAACTTAGCAGCTTCTTAATTTTGACTGTAAGGAATTTGGTCAAAACAATATTGTGCATATAAAGCAATCGGAACAAAGTGCCCAATTTTGCATTCTGAGGAAGTTTAACACAAAACAACGATACACATAAAGCATCTCCTGGCACGTTTACCATAGATAACACACCTAAACAAGTTAACATCTGCTTAGTGAAAGAAAGCTGAACAGGCTGTAACAACTAGACAACACTTTTCTGTTCACCATAAGGCAACTAGAAAATAATAGCTAGGCTCTCTGTCTCAGCTAGTAATCTCACATCAAAAATTTTACTGCTTTCTTACAATGATTGGAGGTAATGTTGGGATTTTAATTCCCAATCCTCAGCCACATGACATGCACCCGCTGGTCTATCAATTTAATTAGTAAACTGGCTTTTCCAATGTCAGTGAGACAATTTTCATATTAGGAGGTGGTAGAATTTAAAGGAGATCAATGTGGTACAAACCACGAAGAATGAAGCGTGTTCTACATTTCTTATGCTAATCGTTTTAAAATGAAACCAAATGGCAGAAAGCCTAAGATGTTACAAAATGGACAGGTTCATTATCAACATTTATAATTTACAGTGGGAGACTATGCATAAATACTAGGAAAGAGGCATGATGTTTTAGTTCGGCACTTAATTCAAAAGTAAGAAGCAGGGTTTAATTGCCTGAGTGTTGTGGAAATGATGTATGTTTTCAGGTGGGTAGTATGCAAATGGCTAGAAACCTACACATATGTCATTGCTTTATTTTAAGCACATGTAGTTAAGCTTCAAGTGTTACCATGCCAACGTGTCATCTTGTTACTAATCATAATCTAGAAATGCACATTACATTAATCTGGTTTGGGATTCCACAGTTTATTATCCTTCTGCCTCCTTTCAAAGGATATCTGGAATTACGGGGCGACTAAGCGTTGTAAAGACAGCGCATTCTAGCAGTTAGCTCAACATTAAGAAAAAGAAAGAAAAAGAAAAAAAAGAGGAAATATAAGTCATAAAACAGTTATCAAAACTGAAAGTTCATTACACTGTGAGGGATAGTTTGAGGGAGCGGTACCCACGGCTGCTCCCATCAAGCACAACATGAGTATTGCCACTGAGTTCAACAGTGCTGGGTGCAAGCCTTTAGTCAAAGGAGGAATGGATGTACCCATATGATCCCTTAAGCACAAGTCTCATGCCCACGTTCACGTCTCCCTGCCTTCACAAATGGGTACTCGGGTATGAATAGTATGGGTTATGGGGGCGTAAATCTGTATTGTGCAGTGCTGGTTGCAAAACGAGTTTGCGTCACACGCACTATTACCAACCAGTGTGCACAAACCCACCTATTTCAGGAAAAGCACGTATGCATGTGAATGCCTCATCTGAATGTTAAATTCAGTGTGGCCTGTTCATGTGGTTGAAATAATCAATCTGGGACAGAGCGCTTTGATGTTCCGAGCGCCTCTCAATGCACATGAAGTACGTTCCCAATTCCTACTTAACCTCGTAAAAATGCAGTTCTGTCTTATTTCCTAAACAGTTTGTACCCTCAAGTACCTCAAAAATACTGAACATCCTAACTCAGATCAAAGGCTCTTTCAGGAATGCTCAAAGCCATATGAGGCTGAGGATATTACATGCCCACACAAGCAGACCCATGAAGACTGAGATCTGTGCTTAACTTGATAATTTCTTTAAAATGCAAATGCTGAGATCCCAAGAAAACAAAACAGAACGAAAACTCAAACCACACGTTGGGTTGGCCCACATGTCCAGCTTCCACTGCAGAACATGGCTAAAACGTGGCAGATGGTAAGTCAGGACAACTTCTCAGTTTTCCCCATAGTGAAGCAGCTGCGGTCACCACCAGGCTAAAGCACCTTTCATCATTCCTTCAGAGCAGTATTGCTTCTTCTGTGTGACTGATACATTCTTCCCTGGATAAGAGGAAGGAGAAAAAAAAAAAAGAAAGAAAGGAAAAAAAAAAGAGAGACAAAGGCATAAGATAAGTATCTGGATTTTCATGATTTAAGGAATTGTTTGTTACTCATCCAAGACCAACCAAAAACATTTGGGAAGAAGTGTGCCTAGGTGCTTCCATACAAACATAACATAATGGCAGTGTTAGAAGAACACATTGTAGAAACTGAACTGTTAAAAAACACTTTGAGGTGCTCTCCCATGATTTACCGGTTTTAAGATGAAAAGCACATCCCATACTTTTTGTTACTCCTTCTTGTAAACAGATTCCTGTCATCCGTTTATCAATATGGGAATAAACACTCCCCGCCATCTTCCCAACACCATTTCATAATCCCCTTGGCAAGGATCCAGAGAAGTAGTCTTGTGGATAAAGTTCATCCCAGGGATGACAGCCATCACAAATCTGACCTTCCAAGTCAGTCCTCTTTCTATGCCACTTCCCAGAGCAATATTCATCATTTGAATTCTTCCACAGATATTAAGTTTCAAAGCCTGCAAAGTATTATATCTGGCTTTGCAATTTCCACTGAGGCTGTCATTATTACTGTTAAATATCACCAGTGATGCAGTGCCTGCTTATTTAATGCTGGCTAAAACTTGATATCTACTGGAGAAACATACATCTTAGTACATCAGGAGTATAGGAAATGATAATAACATACAGAATTTTAAAAAATGGTATATTGCAATTATTGTGAGAGTAATTAACTGTCATTAATAAAACTTCTCCCATTCACTGACATGCCTCTCAAAAGAGAAAAAATTAAAAAGCAGGAAAGAAGAGAGCCTTTATGGCTTAGTACTTCATGATGGAAAAGTTTTTCCAAGCATGAAGAACAGAACTGAAAAAAAACATCCTGCAGAGTAAGAAAGAGAAATAACGGGGAGGCCATTATTTTTGGAGAAGCAACTAGATGGGACATTATAGGACACAAAATCAGTGAGGTATGCAAACGTCAGTAACTGAGCCAGGAGAGTGCCAGCTGGGAGGGAGCACAAGTAGGAGTCCAGGCAATGAGAGAGGCTTTTAGAGCCCTTCCATACTCCCTAGTTCTGATCTCCATCTTGGATCACAAGGGGCAAATGTTCAGACTTGCTTCTGATTCACAACAATACCAGAAGCTTTCAGCAACCTTCTTAAAATGTTATACTTTATCTCTACCTCTGCTGTCAGTGGATCCAAACAAAACCGGTTTTGGAATTTCTTCTCTTTCCATGGTCTAATAGAGCTCCAGGCTGTACTGCAAACAAAGTCCATCACAGTTCATTCTTGCCTCCAGGAAAAGAAAGGGAAGGCTACTACAATCTCCATGGATCCTCTTCTTTTTTAATTAATGTCTTTGTAGTCCAAGTGCAATCAAAACAATACCCAACAGAACACACTTAGAACCTTTGCTATCCACAGCTTTCAAGGATTTTTCAGGACATCAGGCATCCTCTCTTTTATAATTAATATAACTTAGCAACAGCACAGATGGTCTTGTGTTCTAGAATGGTCTGAAATATATTCCTGTCTCTCCCCTTCCTCTTGTACGTAATCTGTGACTATGATCTGTGATCCCATCGCTGTGCACAGGCACTAGGGAGGATCAGAAGGATGAGTCCCCAGGTACTCCTAAAACTTAGCCTTATTTCAGAAGACAGAGAGGTCTGTCCTTCACTTGCTTGCACAGGAGCCACCCATTGTTGCCAGTTTACTACTGACTTATTCAAAAGAAAAAATGTCCCTAAAGTATCAGGTCTGAAAATTGGTGTGGCCAGAATAATGAAAATCTGATTCAAGCTTCTTTCATTCAATGATCATGTATTTTTTGCACTTTAGTGACCACATCTTTTGTTATCCACCATTTAAATTTCAACCAAGTTCTCCAGTTTTCCAAAGTCAGGGATAAACAATGTTTGCCAAACACACGCTGCTAGATCAGTGAGCATTTACAAACCTAAAAGTCACTATTTGCATTGCATTTCCTTCCATTTTAATCAGTTTTCTTGAAATGTTAGCCATCAAATAGGTTTCTTTGCTTGTTTTTGTCAGACTCTTCACTTTCTCTTTCACATTCCTTTCATCTTGTCTGTCCTTCCCCCTTCCTATATGATGTTATTTTTCTCTCCTTTTTATTTTCTGCTGCAAGTCTTTTTGAAACCTTGCGCTCCTTGCAGTCTTATGTCCCTGACATATTTATTCTTCATCCTTCTTTTATTCTTTTTCTTCGTATCACTTGTCTAACTAAGCAGTATGGCAACATAAGCCACGACTGAACTATTTTAAAATTACTCTGGTCAGGGAGAAAGTCCGTTTTGTGAAATTCTTGAGGAAAATAAAAGTCTTCATGATGTCACTTTACCAAAGAAAAGTACCAACCAAGAATTTTCAGTGCTTGAGCACAAAGGTACAGTTTCCAACCATGCATCACAGTGATTAAGAACCATCTGAGTCTCTAATGATAACACACCTAAGAGTTTCAGCATGGGTATTGCTGGTGCTCAGAAATTTGCTGGCCTCCCATTCTTTGTTAGCGCTAAAGCACATGCTTGAGCAACGATGCAGAGGCTGGGCTCATGTTCCTTCACATCACAAGCAAAATCAATTTCAGTCACCAACAGAAAGAGATGCTAATGCAAAAGGTCATTAAACAAAACTGATTTCTACATGATATTGGAGCCTTAAATGGAACCTTGCAACATAAAAGTGATGACTGTGCACTGCTCTCTAAGCCAGGACTAAATAATTTCCAACATAACAAAGATTAGTGATCCATTTTCATGCACTCACTTGATGTTCTCCAATCTTTTACCAGCTGTGTGAGCCACCAGCATTTATTTGTTCTAGCTCCCAATCCTCCTTATCTATCCTTTTTCATCATGTGCTAAGCATCAGGAAACTATAAGGTCACAGAATGTCATTTAGATCAACCTACTCAAAGCAGAGTCAGTTATGAAGCCAGACCAATTTGCTCAGGGCTTAGTCAAATCTTGAAAACTTCCCAGGATGGAAACTGCACAACCTTGCTGGGCAGCCTGTCCCACTGCTGGGCTGTCCTACTGGGGAAAATGCTTTTCCTATATCCAGTCTGAATTTCCCTTGTTTCAACTTATGCCCACCGTGTCTCATCTTCCCACCATGCACCACTGCAAAGAGCCCGGCTCCATCTTCTCCATTATTACTTCATCATAGGTTCTGGAAGGCTGTTGTGAGGTCTCTCCAAAGCTGACATTTCTCCAGGGTGAATCAGTTGAGATCTCTTGGCCTCTGCTCACAGAGCAACTGGTCTACTCCCCCAGTATCTGAACTAACATTTTTAAGAAAGCTCAGAGAGCACCAGTACTGCCAGCCAAGGCCATTGCTATCCCCTGGCCAACTCAACTGATTTAGAGACAGACAACACAAAGAATGCATTGATAGAAATGGTACAGACTGGTCTGCACAAGGTTATCCATCTCGGCTCACACTGGTGGAACAGAACTAATACTGACCGACCACACCTCCTCCTAAAAAGGGCTGTCCTGTTTAACACCCCCACTCCAGTCAGTTCCCTGGAGAGAAGAGCTCTGTGTCCACTGCCACGGTTTGCGGTCTCTGTCCCTTGCAAAGCACAGGTCAGAAGCCACCCTGCTCCCCTTAAGAAGGTACAGCAGTAAAAGCTTTGCAAAAAAGTTTCAGAGCATACATCAAAGTCAGAAAGTCTCGTTAGCCAATATAGAGACTTTAAAGACAAAGAACAGCAGAGCTGGAAGGGAAAAAAACCCCACAAAATCAAAACAGCTGCAGGACTGTAATCACATTCCTAAAATCTCTATGGCATCTTCCAAGAGTCCCTGTTCTCTTTTTTAATTAATGAATACACACACTAGATTTTAAGTTAAATAGTTCCTTCCAATGAGAAGGTAAAGATGACAAAAGGGGGATGCTATTTTATTCTGAGCATCTGAAAGAGGACACGAAATATGATGATACCACTGTAAAAACATACCAAAATAATGTCTGCCAACTTTCCAAGTATCTGAGGTGGGTTCAGGTAATGGACCATCATGCAGTTACAACTGCTTCACTCTGGCTTCTGAATAATCTCAGTCAATGCAAACTGGGAACATTTCCTTACTATATAACACAGCATCAAAGATCTGAAGTCACCAGTACACAGTGGGTGCTCTGTACCTCAGCCCTGATACCCAGGGTGGGTACACCATATTTCCACTGTTCCGTATCATTAGAGTTATCTAAAATGGAGAAAGTGCAAAATTCAAGGAATTAATAACATTTCTTTATACGCAGCATGGAAATATGTATTTTTGCTATTGTGAACAAATATTTGAGGAAGATTCTATGCAACACCTAAAAAGAGTTTCTGCTGTAAAATATAGAAGAATTACTCTTCTGTGTCTCTGCCCTGATCAAGGATCACATACTATTAGCACCACTGAAGCACCAATGCCTTCTACAACTGTTCTGGAACTACACTGGTACAAATAAGAGAAAATGCCAGGCATGAAGACTTGTGCTGTTCTTCAATATTTGATAATTCACTTGGTCTAGCTAATATATCCATGAGCATCCAGTCATTTTATCATTTCTATTAATTACAGAAAATTAAATGTGTCTGTGGCACACACAGACCTTAACAGAAAAATGATCTACCATAAATTATTTTGTGTGTATTTTATAGTACCTTACTTTAAAATATAAACATCTTTATTTAGAAAAAATTTGATTAGAAAAACTGGCAAAAAAGAAAGTGATTGCAAGAAAGGAAATGTTGCAAAGCTGCATTTTCCCATAATACATACAGGATCCCTCAGTGGTTTGGTAACAAAATGCTGTATAACTAAGAGCATACTGATCTTTGCAAAAACATTTGATTTCTGTGTTTGGAAAAAATAAAATAGCATTCAGTGTAGCCTTCTCATTCATAAATTGTTGCTTATAAAATTCATTTCTAATTGATGGGTTCATATTGGAGCTCTAGAGGTGTGACTCTCATTAAACTCTGAATGAATGTATATTGATCCCAACCACAATCAAAGGCCAATAGAGCTTGCCTATATCTCAGAGAGAGCTACACCAATTACATCCCAGGCAAAAGATACCCAACCAACTAACCAACCATGGATGTTGAAAACCTCAAATAAATTATATTCTCTTCTGTTAGAAAATTAAATCCTGTTATTCTACGTTTTTGTGCTTAATAAAGGTATTACATACTAAACAGTGTTACATCTACAGATCTTATTCAATATTGTTGCTCTGGCTTTATGCCAGTTTCTTTCTTATGAAACCAATGTAGTAACTCTGGTAAAATGAATCCATGCAGTGATGAATGAGGTTTGTCTTAATCATAATCTATGCAAAATGTATTCATTTCATTAGCTGTCGCATCCACAGTCAATATATAGCATACAAGCAGTGCTACTATTCAATGTTACGGAACTCTTCAGAAAAATGTCACAAATACACTCATTTTCACACTGTTTGTTGAAGAACAATTTAAGAGTCTAAATTAGGGTTGGGGTAACCACAGTGAACAAGAGTTGCAAGTGTGAATCTTGCAAATGTGCAAGGACAGTTGAATTCATTGTTGTGAGGAGTGCCATTCTGGAAGTTTATTTATTCTGTTAATGGCTTAACAGTATATGTAGAAATAATATACTTGCTTTCAAAAAATGTCTTCTGAAATAATATCCTTGCAATCCTTTGCAGCTTTGAGATGCAAAAGCTTACAGAAGAATCTCAATGTCTAACCTCCTGCTCATCAAATCTTCCACAACTTTGCAGGCAGGCAGCAGTAACACACACGCTTAGGAGATCAATCGCTAACCCAAAATCTTGAAAACGCAGCCAAAGCAAGCCAGCTTGCCAAGAAGCTTAGGGTGAAACACACTGATATAAAGCAGTCCAACAATTTTAAATGACAAACTAGGAAACCTCGAAGTCTGATCACAGATTGTTGAGAACACACAAAAAAAGAAAAAAACCAGCTGGAATCCTTTTTTGTTTTTTAATGATAGAGTTCACCCAGTGCTAGTCCTAATTAAATAGTGGCCCTATTCCAATTTAAAATAAGGAACAATTAAAATACCCTTGTATTCAAAGCATCTTCTAGAGGACCCCATTTACTTTACTGAGTCGATTTTCCTGTATGGTCACCACCCCATTTATATACCCCAGAACTTTTACTAGTCTTGGAAATCTAACGGTACTTATTAAATATAGGCTCTTTTTTGTGCTAAGGTAAATTGAGGCCATGAACTTAGTGTTATTTACATCTCTCCCAATTAGACAGTTATAATGGATTTAAAGGCTAATACAAACAAGTTAACCTCACACTATAGAGACAATAACAGCATGACACGTCCAAATAGGACAGCAGCATGGTACCTTCTACATAGCAGGCATATTGTTTCTGAGAAAGCTCTCAAAACAATAATCATAGAATCATATGGGGTTGGAAGGGACCTCTGGAGATCATCTAGTTCAACCCCCCTGCCAGAGCGGGTCTACCTATAGCAGGTTGCACAGGAACTTGTGCAACTCAATACAATCAAAAAGCAAATTCCAGAAGGATTACCTTGTCAAGTCAAAAATGGAGACAGTCCCTACCATGTGCATATTTTGCTGAGGTTAGTTAAAGAAGGGAGTATTATCAAAACATTACCAATGATAACAGACAGTAGCAAGAACCACAAGAAACACTTCACATCTAATGTACTTCACCATATGCTTTAGCACCATAATACATCCATTTGCAACTGGGACATATGGTGTTTCTTCCCATGCCGAATATGCAACGGTCAGGTTGACCTACAACAATCCCACAGCTCAAAAAAAAAAAAAAAATTCAATAGAAACATGTTCAACTTGGTTATTTCCAAACCTTTTGGGCTGGTGGGCCACTCCTTCCCCTTACAGTTTCTCAGAAAGATATCCTTAGTATCAAAATCTTAATGATAAGGTTCTGCTGGTAATGTGTAACACCAGTTTCACAGGGCAGTTGTAGAACACCACCCTAACAGATATATTTATTTGCAACAGGTAACAGCCATGAATCTTCAACCTCCTTGCAGCAAGGCATTGCCAACTGGATAAATAGACTATGAGGGGAAAGCCTGTGCTCCAGAGCAGCACCTTGGTCTGCGTGGGGGATGGTGGGGAAGCCGAGGAGGTAAGTACAACCATGAAAGTCTGAAAGACCTGCTGGGATAGAAAAGCACAAAGTGTGAGCAGGACAACATAAAGTCCTTGGAAGTAGAGGCCATTTGAACCCCCGGAGCATGCTATCTTTTTAATAGATGACCTTCCCAGGCCACCCTATTCACATTTGCATGGGTAAAGGCTGTCCAAGGGTTGCATTCATCTAAGCCACAGCAACCTTTGGGCCAGAAGGGCTTTGTCCTGGGGACAGCAGTGATGCCTGCAAATGTGAACCTGCCCATTGTCCTTCAGGAATTCTAATGACCTGAAAAGCATTACAAATGTCCTACAGAAAACCATTCATTTAAATTATTGGACTGAGGGGGAGTCACAGGCTTTTTTTTTTTTTTAAAGTCAAGGTCATTATGAATGGCTCACTCAATACCAGACAAGATTTTATGACTCACAGGAGACTGGGAAAATCAGCAGCAACACTGCATATTTAGAGTATAATGTTTAGTCATCAAAGACGCTTTCAGAGTTATTGCCTCCCCCTTAGACACGTTTTTTTAATTGCTGCAACAGAGCTGCAGCAGTAACAAAGAAATATCTTCCCCTTAAATGCACAGTCATACAAGTAACTGATCAGCAGCTTTGCCTCGCTGCTGTCAGCATAAGAAAAATTGGCAAGTGAATTCGCATTTCAGCAGTCATTTTTGTATTCCACCACCCCTCCAACCGTGCAGGGGAAAATGATGTACGCACATCCAGAACAGATTACGTAGCATCTGAGGAAGAGGATTTCTAGATGCTCTGCACACCATAGCAAAAGCTTAGGAAGACAGAAGCACACAAATATGTTCCTTGCCTGGTCTTTACAAAGACTTGTTACAAACCAGGATAACTGCTAGAGTAGGTTGGATTTCTTTTTCTTTAAATTATTTTTAAAGGAGCAAAGCAGTATCGTTAGAAATCTGTGAGCAAATCATAGGCTTTCTGTGGTTACTCTCTCGCCCTCTTCCCAAACCAATCTGCAGTAGCTTTGTGTGCCTACCTACCTGCACAACCCTGTCTGCCAGGGGACACACAGCCATGGTCACAGGAGCTCTAAGGGCACCCCAGGGCAGAGGCAGACTGTCCACTGGCCACCGCAGACCAGCAGTGAACTTTGCTGAGAGGCAGCAGTCTAAAGACTGCAGAGTTTAACAACTGCAACACTTTGTTGCTGCAACATGTTTTAACGCGTCACCAACAGTAAAAGTCTAAGTGGTTTTTATCCCAAATGTAATTACTTGAAAATTATTAATAAAAGAAAAACATTTGGTATCCCTATCAATATTTGCAAAGGCAAAGCAAGTTTCCCTGGTCCAGCTTCACCCCTGTGGTGGAGGAGCCGGCGTACAGCATATGACCCACATAGCAGAAGTCAAACTTTGTTATAATCCTGTCCCCCTGAGCACTGAAAAATTTGGAAATCAGACAAGATGAATGCAGTGGCCCAGATTCTCTCTGTCGTTTGGGCAGTTTTGCATTGCATCATTAGTCTGGATTCACCCTGCAGGGGCTATAGTGATGACAGTGAGCCACAAGGCCTGCTGTATTGACATCCTCCTGCTCTATGGCTAGGACAAGTGAGAGCATGCTCACCTTCCCAGCTGCTGAAGTGTCACTTCATAGCTGTAGATTATAAATATAAATTACAGGAACCTTTAGGCTGCTATAACTTACATTGGAAATATCTGTATTGAATTTTAAGTACATGTTTGGGACACATGTGTGCCTGGACAATTCTCCTGTCCAGAGTTTGGACCAATATCTCTACTCAGACAGAGACCTCAAGGTCAATCATAAAGCAAGCATGGGAAAGAGCACAAGGTGCCAACCATCTGCCTTTCCAGTGCCTTCATATTACAAGTCTAGAGCCTTCCTAGAATAACCATATCCTCCAATACCATTAGGACAACTGGGATTTGTAGGCCATTTGATTACAGGCAGTCTAGTGCAATGTGAGGAGCTGGAGCTGACTCACATCCCGACTGCAGAGGTGCTAGGATGGTGTAAATATCTCTTTGTCCTGTCTTCTGCCTCATTGAGCTTTGCACCCATTTTATCTAAAGCAAGGGGATACAGGACCTCCAGGATCAGGTGCTGACATGTTAGGCTTTCTGCGTGAGGTTACTAAAAGTGGCCAGAAACATTTTGCATGGAACATTTGATTTTGATGAGGCTGCAGGAATCACGCCTGATTTCCTGCCAGGTCCCCTTCCCTGCTCTTCAACAGTTCTCCTGGCAGGTTGACAGAGAGTGGGAGTTTGAAAGAAGTTATTGCTCCAGGATTGTCTCGGAGATTGCAGAGCTCCTAAGCTGCTGGCTCCTCTACAGATCTCATTAGGCAGGATGCCAAGAAACTCAGAGCGGAGTATCCCTGCTCATAAACTCCAAGGCTGCCAGCTCCCTGTTAGCCCACCAGGCAGAAAGATAAGAAGTAAGGGTCTGGAAGCTCTGGAAATGTGCAACTCCACGGCATCCCAGGCAGCCAGAGGATCCACATGGACTGTCTTGAGCTGAGCACCCCAGAGCTTCTGATGCCTCTGGTTCCACGTGCCCTTAATTTCATTAAGAATTGAAAAAAATTCTAATTTTCATTTCACATTACTATAAAATCAAATTAAACAAATCCATAAAAATCCTCTGCAAAATTGCATGCTCTTTTCCCATGCTGCACCACCTAAATAGCAGGTTGTTATGGCTGGTGTACAAGGCATCTGGCCCTGCTCCCTAAACATACAGATTGTACCATTACTCAGGAGACTGAGCTTTCATGACATCCATCACCTCCTCTTTATCCTAGGTATTCATGCCCCCCTAATTTTATTTTGAAAACCAAGCCCTATAGGGAATAACATGTTTTGTGGGGTTTCCCCCTTTAAACGTATAGCCACACGTATAGCCGCACAGCCACAGAGAAAGTAAGTGGAAAGCAAAACCAAAACCTTAAACAGACACTAATTTTGTATCTTCGTGTTGTCTGAGTTGAACAGGATTTATTTTTCCGCAGCCCCTATTACCACAAAGCTCTATATGCAGGTCAGCAGGCTTATGTAACAGCGATGCATCTGGCTCTCTGTCCCAAATACGACAGAATATGCTGTGACTGCCACGTAACCTTGTGCGATGCTCATCGAGAGCTCATACCCATCTTGTTTTCCTGTTAAAGGAGACCCATTGAAATCCCAGCTTTCATTTTTCCAAAGACCTGTAATTGTTACATGTTCTCAGCCTGGTGCTTACAATCAGACACACTGGATCATTTTCATAAAGTTTTGTTGGTTTTTGTTGGTTTTTTTTTTTTTTAAATTCACTAGCACCCATCTATTCAAGTGCAGTTTTGTTTCTGGAAACAAAAGCTTTTGAGTCACTCATATTAGTTATATTTTAATATACTGTTTTAAGTTCAGTTGTTAACTTTTGTGTTCACTCCATCACATTTTCTTACTGCTGCTTCTTGCTCTGCCTTTTCCTTTGACCTTTTCCATTTTGTCACACATCCACCAGTAACCCCTGTGAAGTGGTCATGGCAATGGCCAGAGACTTCATACATGTCCACAGGACACAGCACAGAAGAGACTCTGTCCAGACTTACATTTTGTAAAATTCTTCTCTCCATTAAAACTAGGTTAAGGTATTGTGAAGGGAAGGGGACACAAGTCAACAGCAGGTTCCCAGCTCTCACGCTGAAATGAAGTATGCATAAATCCATGACATGCACTCATACCTGAGAACAACAGGTTTGACCTGCTACAGTAGGTACCATAACGTGTTTTATTCAGATATCAAAAACATGTAGACATCTACGCAAATCCCAGTTCTAGCCCAAGAAGATAATTCTAACTTGTAACTCCAGACTCCAGATAGAGCGGAAATGAAATCACTGATTTTCTATAAATACTCTAATTTGATTAAATGCACGGTGATGCGTGCATTTAGGAACAAGGCAGGCAGCCCACACCTGTGGAATGGTAGACTGTGCCCAGAGGAGCACCAAAGATCAAAGACTGCTCTAGCCAACAAATCAGCATGACCAACAAGCACAAACCAGAAAGACCAAACAGGACTTGGTATGTAAACTAACAGGCTGATCGACAGACAAGGCTTTGCCATCTCTCAGGGGTACCTATGCCGAGCAGCATGTGTGAAGTAGTACTTCCCTAGCTTTACTTCTGAGTTTGAGATTTTCCCAATTAAATTGTCCATTCTGTAGGTACGGCTTCACATCTTTTTTTTTTTTGCATTTGATTCCATTTTTTACCACAAATTAAAATATCAACACTAGACCAGGACAATATTTCAATACCAAGTTCACCAAAAATATTGGTTTTATCTGCAGAAGTATAGCCCTTAAACTTCCTAAATTTGCATCTGGAACACCACCCAGAGCATGGCTTCTTAAGTTCATGCACAAAGCAGTTGCATCCCCTGAGCAATTTTATGCTCAGTTAATATATGCAGTGCTATACTAAGCCCAGTTAATCAACACTATCTATTCCGAAAGCAGCAAAAAAAATTCTGTATGTCTATCACACTCCATCAGCTTTCCCCACCCACTTTAAGCAATTAGTTTCAAAGACTTCCTGACTAAATTTACATAAAATACGTCCTTCCCTCGTACACCTTGTTAATGCATTAGATGATAATAATCTTGGAGATCACCAGCGGCAGACAGGTATCAGAGATGACACTATGCCTTGAGCACACAGTCCCAGGAATTTATAAGGGCAGCAATTTCCTGGATCACCTTGGCACCTTCAATGGATTTACATGCCTGTGGAGTGAAAATGCTATTTGCTGTCAGAGATCCTCTGGGTCTGTTTGCAGAGAGAAGGCTATGGATGCAGATAACCTCTGCTTTGACTAGGTGGATGAGAAAAGAACAGCTATGAATGGACATAAAGCTGCAGTTGAAAGGCCAGCAAGCCTCACTGGAAAACCGCTGGAAAACTTCAATCATTTGCAAGAGGAGAAGCAGGTGGAACAATCTGTCTGGATAAGATTTGAGGGGCAGGCTTCTCATGGCCAAAATGTTTGGTTAATACCTTTTTTTTTTAGCCAGGACTTCAGCTGGCATAACTTCATAAGCTAGCTCAGTTCTAGACTGATGGCTTAAGCAGGTGGTGATGTATTTGTGGCTTTCAGTTAACGACTTGGTTTTGCAAACCCTCCTCACACAGATCTGTTCAAGAGTGTTGGAAGGGGAACAGCGTATTCAGGAGACTTAGAAGATTAAGCCCGAAGTACTAGGACACAACAGTTCTGTTGGCAATAAGCTACTGCAAACAGTTGCATAAGCTGAAGAAAAGCAAGAGGAATAGTTCCAAGTGTCTGCTTTTAGCATTATATTTACAGCTTTTCCCTGACTGTGCATATATTAAGCAGATTGCAAACTTGTAGTGAGTGGAGGGAACAATCTGGCTATTTATAAAGCAGTTAACCTTTAGGAATGACCTTTGTTTTAACATGAAGCTGGTCTGCTTCATGTTCAGAGTACCAGCATTTTCATCGTTTGGAAAATGAGAAAATATTCTGTAACTTTCTGTGAAAATAACCATAAAGAGGCTTTCAGCCTTGCAGTCTGAAAGATCTTGGCTGATGCAGAGCGTACGAAGATGGAGTCAATGCAATCCTGAGGCTGCGATGAGGCACAGACAGTGGCAGAGGGAAGAGGCTCCAGAGCACGTGCCAGGATGGGGGAGGAAAACACTTTTAAAAAATGTTTTTCTGACATGATGGCTTTTTCACTGTGGAGTGCTTCTCATTGACTTTCTTCTAATCAAAACAGACATACCACACCTACCTTCGGTCAGAAGTTACCTGCCAGTATCAGCTAACAGCTGGACTCGGCCATACGTTTATCTAGTATAAGGCAGGGACCAAAACAATAGAAAGAATGGTTGGCATGACACTATGTTTCTGACCTTACTTCAGTGTTTTCTTGTTTCCAGGGCAACTCACAAAACTCGTGCTAGAAAATCCCTGTCATAACTGAAAAAATAGATTTTTATTTTTAGATTTGGTTAACCTATCCATTAAGAAAAGGAAATGAAATCAAATGAAATTGGGATCTGCAGTAACACTGCCTTAGGATAAACACAATGTTGTCATTGACTACATCTGCGGAAACTATTAACTGAAAGTACAAGACACTGTTGTTTAAGGAGGTCCTGGGCTGGTTTACTCAGGTTACTTCGTATCTTAGCAAGTTATTTCATAAAAATATTTCAAACATGTTGTGACTACTGTACCTTCATTATGCCTTCTTTCATTTTCTTGGGTGATTCAAAATTAACTTTCTGATAAAAGACCATGGGAGCCAAACCCTCCCTTCCATTCACCTTCAAAGCCACAAAACAGTGATTCAAACTTTGGTTTTCTCCAGAGAGAACATATGATAGTCTCAAATTGCATACTAATACCATGAATTATTCAAAATCACAGCAGGTAACAACAAACATTTTGTTAAGCATAATGATACAGCTTAAACATGAAAAACCACAGAAGGAGTATAATTAACAACTAGAAAAGCAGAGTTCAATGAAATAACAAGTCCAATGTTGCTTGTGTACTTCATTGGTGGATGGTTCATGGCACAAGAACCAGGCTTAAGCAGTGCAGAACTGTTCTAGCCCCAAGAGACACAAAGCTTCAGATATGCCCTCTTGCTTGATGGAAGGACAAACCCAGAGGTCTGTAAGGAGACCAACTTCACCGCAGCAAACAGGAGATGGGAGACAAGAGACAAGTCTCTGTATTCTTCCAGTTTGCTTGTTCTCTTTGGGAATATTTGGAGAGGAATTCAAGACAGGCCATACTCCCTCCAGCACATTTATCCACTACAATCATGCCCCAACAAACTCGGATTCAGTGTATTATACCCCATCATCATCAATAATTCCAGCCCTGTTTTCTAAATGTGAAAAATGAGGCCTGGACTTTAAGAAACATGCCCTCTGTCATTCAGCAAAGCACAAGGGGATACTTCATGGGACTAATTAGTACCTCTTCTACACTGCTGTCTGACTCAGCACAATGTAGGGTATGCTGTAATGATGTATCTGGAACAAAAGGGAGACATTAATTCCAACACAGCAACATAGAGTATTGGAAGTGAGACTTAATATTTTCATGGTTTGAATTGTTCACATAATAACTGCACAGAGGAGGTTATTCAGAAAAATAAAGGGAAAAGTTACGTATTTCCAGGAAACTGGAGCAAAGATCAGTCATTCAGAAAAATACAGATCCCTCCTTTCTCTATCTTATGAAACATATCACAAAAAAATATTATTTTAGAAGTCTAAGAGGTAGTCATGGCACATGACTCCTCAGAAAAGCTTTGCATTGTTTATGAGGTGAAAATACAACTCAAGAAAGAGGAAAAATGAAAATATAAATACCTGCTGCAGTGCTCTTTAATGTTAACAGATGACCTTCTCTTTTGACTGAAGGCCTCAGGTTGGAGATAAGACATCTAATGTATTGCCAGCTATACCTCATTCATTTCCAACTTACATTTTGTATCTCCCCAGGTAATCATTATTTAGCGATACAGAAAAGACAATTCAAATCTTCCTAACACTCAGAAGTCATATTATTTTAAGTGAGATTCTGGCAAGCTCAAAGGGAAAAATAAGACCTTCACTGAAAGCATGAAATAATTTTTAAATAAAATGGTTCATTCACTCTTATTTTCTTCCACCCTTCCTCACTCCTTTATGAATAGATCTTCATGTGATGCCTTCAGAATATTCACCAACAGCACTGAGATGCAACTACTTCAACAGGTGTGCTCCTCCAATGGGGAGCAGCTTCACCAACCACAGCCTCTTCCATAGCATACATCTGTGTGCAGACAGTTATGAGGAAGAGAATGACTGTGCTTTCTCCCCATTTAGACGCCAAGCCATCATTTAACTTGCAGTACCAGACATCAAAGACAAAGGTCAGTTCTCTAAGTCATTATAGCCAAAAAAGCTAGAAGGAGATTGTAACACTATAAGGTCTCCTCTCCTCTCCGAACATCCCCAACTCTCTCAGCCTGTCCTCATCAGAGAGTTGCTCTAGCCCTCTTCATGGCCCTCCTCTAGACCCTCTTCAACAGGTCCGGTTCCTTATGTTGGGGTCCTTAGGGCTGGACGCAGTACTCTGAACTTCCTCCATCATTGCCCAAGGGATCTTAAGCACAGAGTTGGGCATTCAGTTACCCATCTGATTTTGGTGCCCAGCTGCCCTGGGTGTATGGGCCTTGCCTACACTCATCACTATAGTCTAAACCTTGAAATGCGCTCAGCAGTGCTCTGCCTGTGCCTATCTTTTCATAAGACTAATACACACAAGAGTCTCCCCTATATTCAATATATCTACCTCATCTCTGCCAGGAAGAAGGATAATGTGAATACTTCCCTGATCCTGCAAATCCTTAGTTACACAAGGAACAAGCAATAAGAATAAGAGCTTTTCAGGAGTAGAACCTATTCTACCAGCAGAGACTACAGATCAGTGAGAACCAATAGGGCAATTTTTATTTCACTGGGTCTAATGTTACTCAATCCGCTCAAGTAATGACCTCCTTGAGATGCCTAGGTTGGTGTTAGATGCAAAGGTTAATTGCTTTATCTCTCTTCCATCTTCCTGACAGCACCAATGATTTTGAATTGAAACAAATACCAATGTGACCAAATTTCAAATACCCAACCTTCCCACCAATAAAGGAGAAGCACCTTTTCTTTAAAGTTCTCTTCTATCTAATTACATACAAAAATAGAATAGGATATTCTAATTTACTAAATTACTTCTATCAAGGATTCAAAACCAGCAACGGGCTGTCTCATTAGCTGCTCTGCAGCTGTGTGAAACAATACAATCACCAGCTAATGCAAAAGCCATCTCTAGCCCATGACCTGGAGGAGGGAACGAGTAGAAGTTTGTGTCTGGCAGTTGTATGCTGTATCTTCTGCCCCTTCCCTCTGCTCCAGAGGAGAGTTCAGTTCACAGTCAAACTTTTTAGTTGGCTCTTGAGCACAAACAAAACCACTTTTGTGCTGGGAAGGAGGGGAGGAAAGCAATACGAATGGAATTGCTGATGCAGAATCTTTCTTTCCCTTTTTCCCCCTGCAGAAAGCTGCCAGGAGAGCAGCAGCCTCTCGCAGGGAGCGGGCTGACAGTCTCAACAAAGCAAGTCACAAAACTGATCTGGCTTTTCAGGGCCAGACAAAAAGGAAAATTGCTGAGACCCTTCTAAAGCAATGAGAGGTTTCCTTTGTAGGACTGAAGGCTGAACGAAGGCTCACAAGAGACTACAACTTTAACTCTTTCTTTTATTTCACTGGTTTAGGCTCGAGTGTTAGCTCACAGGCTTAGCCAGCAACTTCAATTGGTAGCACAGTTGAGCTGTGGCTACAGAAGTATTTTTAGGCTTGGTTTCCAATGGAAACAGAGCATTCATCACTGCTGTGCCTCTCTGTACCTGCATCCCTGTATTACTTTTGAACCCAATAACTGTATATAACTAAACCCAACTTAGCAAAAAAAACCCCTCAAACTTCCCACAACTTTCCAAAAACTCAGAGGCCTGGTAAAAGAAAGCAACTCCCACAATAAGCTTCCTCACTATAGAAAAAATGACACAAGTTAGGATGTTTCCCCCTGTAGAGTTCACATAGGTCCTCTGCCTACCCAAATACTGCAAATCTTCAGCTGGGGCTCAAGCCCCTGGGGTAGCTGTCAGAAATATTAAACTCAGGAGCAAATCCAATTCAGAAATCTGCCGCTTCTTCCCACTTACAACTTCTCATTCCTTCATCATTAGGACGGGTCCCCATGACAGACCAGCGCTAGAATTTAACGACACCTGTCTGCTGTGTACTCTCATCTTTTTTACCATAAGATGAAGTACCTAGTCCCCACTAGCACCGGGCTGCGTGCTCCAACAACTGTATTTAACAATGTGGACTTACCTCAGCTTCACAGAAACCACCTTTTCTCGGTTTTCAAAATATCCAAATGATATCCGCTTCCTTGGGTGCAGCTGTGGGACCCTTACTGGTCTGTCTTTTGGCAGTGTGACGGCAGACTGCAACAGATGAAGATCACCCATGCCATGATGCATGATCTGTCCCAGTGACCAGCACCTCTGTAGTTACCAACCTGTTCCACTGTCGGGCTTTAACCCCAGCCGAAAAGGTTTCGAGTGCCAGCCTTTCTCATACTCCACAAGTCAAGGGCCTAATCCCCGTGGGACTAAGCGCTCATTCAACGGGCCTCGGCGTTACATTAATCAGGGTGCGGGCTGCAAGCACCCCTTGATTATTTTATTTATCTAGATAGCCAGATCCTTCACTGTCTTTACATTGGTAATGCAAGGTTACTATAGCAACCTCTGTGAGACCCGCATAATCAAGATAGCAGAGAGGAGCTGATAGCAGAATTAATGTATTTATAGCCTTGAATAAGAAACTTTAAAGATTAAAGATTAATGGTCTATGAAATTCATATATACTCTACTCATGATGTTGCATTTATTCCATTTCATCTCCTTTTCAAAATACAGTTATCTTTAAATGCTAAACCAGAGTATGTGATATTAAGACAACAGTATTTAAACTTGCTGTTTATTTTCTATTTCCAGTTTAGCACAAAATTAAACTACTTTATAAAGTCCAAAGACTGATGTACATTTTACAGTACAATTGAGCAAGTTATTAGCACCTTGTAGAAGCTAAAGTTCTTAACCAGATTTGCAGATTATATACATTTCAACAATATTTAAAATGAGGAAATTCAGAGCTAGAAAGCCAGTTTATGGAATATTAAGCATGGAGATCATATTTTCCTTCAAATTCCTTTTTGTTTTCCTGTACTGAACTGGTCTTTTTAAGAAGTCGTTAAGTTTCATTCAGCTAGAGCCTTGCAGGCTAGCAGTCTACTTGTTCATAACACATCAAAATAATATAGAAAAGCTCGTTTGACTGTTCTTCAGCAGACAAAAAAAAGACATTGCTCCTGAATCCAGAGCTGAATGAAAGTTGCTCACGCAACCAGGAGGGTGACGTGAAGATGTACGTGGAGGGATATACTGGGGAAGCGAAGTATCCCTTTTCTTTTTCTTTTGCTGGAATGTCATTGAAATAAAGGTTCAGCTACTGTAAGAATGTCAGGCAGCAAGCATAGTTTTGGTCTGCGTTTCCTTCATCACTACTACACAAACTGCCTGAGTGGGCACACATGATCTTATATCAGAAAGGCATGGGTAGCTTTATTTGGCTTTTAACTGCTTCAGGTCCAGGACAGGCAAGAAATTCTCATTCTGAGTAATCATCCAAGCAAAACAGACACCACAGTGGGCCTTCAAGTGAGACTTAAGTAGCATATAAGTCATATGGTGACCTTCCATGCAGACACAAAATTCTGTCTCCACGAGACAGTAAATAAATGTTCATTGTTCTCTCTCAGGCAAGTTCTTTTCTATTTTTATTTTTTTTATATATGTCATGCTAATATAATTCTTCTCTGAGCCAACTCCTTCTCCCAAAGGCAGCAGGATTATTTTTCTATTTTCAGGAAGGAGGGAAATTGAGCTTCAAGATGCAGTGCCCCAAAGCCATACACCATAAAAAACCCCCACCAATATCTGTGGAGGAACTGACAGGGATGAACTAAATCCACTGTAAGAATCTTCTATCACTGCAGTCTTGACACAAAATGCAGAAGCTTTTTTGCCCTTGGAGTCTCATAATGCAGACAGCGGCTTAAGGGATTCTCGGACTCAACAGCTTTGTCATCAGATGGACAGTTGGATTTTGGGGGTTTGGGTTGGTTATTTGGTTGGGTTTTTTAGCTTTCATTTCTTACTGTGAGTGATTTAGCTAGAAAAGGCCTTTCGTATCTTTAGCATTTGGCTTTTTTTTTTCTCATTGCTTCTGTTGCAATCTGTTGCAATTTGGTTTTGTTAGTCCACAGCCATTTTCCTGCAAAACCACTAATTTCAAAGATATTCAGTTAAGACCACGGAGAGCAGAAACTGGTTAAATTGGGTCCATCCAATTTCTTTTCCAGTATTGATAGAGTTCTACTTCCAATCAACTTGCATAATTGACACCAACCCAAAAACCATCACAGTGTATGTCTAACTTCACACTTGTAACATTTAGACTTATTTCTCTTTGATATTTTAAGGCTTTTGGCTAAGATTTTTAAAACTTGCCTTCTTTAGCCTGCCAGCTATATTTAAATGGCCTGTTTCTTAAAAACTGCTGGGTATGTCACACTGTCACAGAACGGTGCTTAGCTTTTCTAGATTGCCGTCACACGTCACGAGTTAATCTTCGGAAAGTCTTAGACTGCACTTTTTGCAACACTCGTCTCAACCACCCAGAAAAACTCTTCCTATTCTGGTGTAACGAAAAGATGAGAAGAGGGGTTTTGTTCAGCCCATCACCATTGCATTCCCTTGTGCCTTTGAAAATGAACATTACATCTCTCTGGCTAATATGACTATACATCAGTTGTCATCACCTCTTTGCACCCTCCTGTGTTCTAAGCCTTTTATATTAATTGACTTAAGAAAAGGTTTCATTAGAGAGGACAGCATGCTGGCTAGCAATTAAAATATATCAACATCATTTCTGCAACCCTCCTTTGAATCCTATCCCATCCCTCTCATCTTTTGCAGAAAAGGGTCAAATAGTCTCTAAAAAAATGCAAAGACAGGGAAAAATATCCACAGATGTATCGAAGTGTTGCCTAAAACTTTCATAGATTTTTTTTTGTGTTAAAAGTTTCAGTCACTTTTGTTGATAAAACCAGCCTAAAATATCTTATATAAAATACCTGTCTAAAAACACGCCTAATAAAAGCCCTTAATGGTGCACGGACTGGATTTTTTTTCCATCTCACCAGGATTTGCATAGAAAAATTGCAATGCTGACACTGTCTGCATTTTAAGGGTGACTTTGTAGGTCACTCTTGAGTCTAACCTAGTGTCTGAAGCACAGGAAAGTTGGGTTCCTCTTCTTTTTCCTCCCCAGACTTCTTGGGAAATGGTGGGGAAGTCACCCAGCCTCTCTGTGTCTTGTCTCCTTGTAAAAACAAGGAATACTCCAATGTTTAAACACCTGATTAACCCCTCATTTTACCTAGACCTTTACTTATGTATCTTTTGCTATTGAAGTTCATTAAATTTCTTTATATGCTTAAACATACATTTAAGTGGTTTTGCTGATATGGCACTGCAGTGTACAGAGAGTATTCCCATCTCTATGGTGATATTAAAAACATTTTAAACTAAATAAGAATTTTAAGATCATGAACCAAGCCAATATTTTCTTTCTTAAATCCCAGGCGATCATGTCCATGCTGCCTTTGTTAAAGGATCAATGTGGTACTTGCCTGCATGTGTTTAAATTGAAGCCATTAATCTCTCCTGTTTGTCACCTCCAGATTAAAGTGGTTTTGCAACCAGAGATAGTACAGCATGCTCCTGATGTTGAAACAAAGCCGTCTCTCAGGAGGCTCTAGTTATGTGTAAAGGATAAAATTTGAATATTTTATGAACAGCACCATAAGCAAGAAGGGGATTGTTTGTTTATTCATTCAAGCTTTGATCCTGACTAACTGAAGTGAACTATATTTTACTATTGACTTTAACGGGAGCTATTTTATTGCAACTAAAAGCATGCAAGTATTTAATACACCATTAACAGTAAATAACCACTTTCTCCCAGGTACAGCTTTTTCAAGATTGTATGATTACGAGACCAGAGACCATATGTTTGCAACTGTCTGAAAAGTACCTGGTTTCAAAATTTTTTTGTTTTGTTTTTTTTTAGCAAATACCTGTTTTTAAAGGTATTTCCTGTTTTGCGAAACACTCTTAGGAGCAAGGAAAATAATTTATTTAGACAATTTTTTAATATTTTGGTGCAGTGCACTGAAAAGTAGTTTGTTGTCATAGAGCCTGACCTACTGAGATGTTTGAAGGTACTTTTAGTGGTTTACAAAACCGTCTAAAACTCACTTAAAATAACATTAAATTCTCATTAATATTTTTTGCTTTGTCTAACTTAGGAAGTAATAAAGTACAATAGGAGCAGATCGAGCAGAAAGGACACAATTTCCATTCCATACAAGTTTTGGGGGGGTGATCTGGGGATATCTTTAGTCTTGTCTGATGGACTGAAAGCCAGCAGCAGCTGGAGAGCATTTTCCAGTTTAGATTCACTTAGAAGAAAGCCGTTTTGCCTGCTCCACTGTGTTATATATAGTGCAGCAAGGAGGGCATAAACTGGAAAATTCATTTCAAAAGTGCAAACTAAACAGTCAGGCCATCACATCCAATCTGAATGCAAATTAGGCATTTACAACATGTAGAGACTTGTATACACTACACCAATTAGCCATCTATCTATATATTTTCGTAAATTTGGCACTGCAGACGTTATTCCTCACATTACTCCTGAAAATCAGTGAAGTCCAGTCTGGGAAAAAGTGAATCACTAGTATATGATGCACTGCATAAGTGGTGCTACATAAATTAATATACAACTTAAGGAGACAACTTCACAAAAGAAAGTTATGTTTCCATTTGAAAAATATTCCATAATATAATATTCCATAGCAAAACCTGTGTTGTTAGAATTAATGTAAGCACATATTTCTTAGCTAAAATTTAAATAACAATTTCCATCTCTTGTTGAGCATAGAGCTGAAGAAAGCTGACAGAATGTCCCATGCAGCCCGAGAGAAGTGTTACTTCACTTCTTGCATTTTTCTCTCATTCCTCACTCTGTATCTTTCCCCAGAGGAACTCGCTAAACAACAGCAATAGGGATTGGGACAAAGATGATCAAAAGCATGTCCAGCTGGGGACACAGTGTGCAGGACATTAGTTCTCTACTCTGGAGATGCCCTCTACAACCCTACTTAACATGAAGGTGATGGATTAATTTGCCCCCATCACAATGTGAGCCAACCATTTCTAATAAAAACTATGAAATAAAAAAGTATTGCTCATCAGCACTCACAGACTTTTTGCTTTTACCCACGACAACTAGTTTTCTTCATCACTAGGTTTCTATTAATTTCCTCATTACAGTCTATTGTGGTATTTGCCAAGACAGTTGCCAGTTTTATCTGGCATAGGTCAAATGATATCTATGTTAAAAAAAAAAAAAAAAAGGGGATCTTAAGCTATATTAAAGAATTAAAAAAAATATAAAATCTGCATCTATTGAATAAGCCATTCAGTATAATCAGAGACTTTAAAGATCTTGTGTGAAGTGTTTCAATTAAAGTTTTACAAGCATTAATTAAAAATAAAATTTAACCTAACAAACATGCATAAACTATTGTACAACAATAAAAAGCCAAGAATCACTGCATTCTCATTTTGGTGGGCAAAACTATCATGCCGTGACTAGCATACAGCATAAACAAGGAAGATATACCTCTCTTATTTATCTGGATCAAGATTATCTCCTTTTATTTTTGTCAGACTTACCACTAAGATTAAGTTGCCTGCAATATGTGAAATTAATAATTTGCCCATTTTGATTTCAAAGGTAAAAATAAAAATTAAAAAATCCAAAAGCAAACACAACTGCTTTTCAAATGAGGTAATTTGTGTTGCATTTTTAATTCAGCAGAATACTTGATTTAATTTCTGTGGCAACATACAGCACAACCTGTGCCCTCCCCTGGACACGTACTATGCAGGGACACTTAACATGGGAGGCATGTCCAGGCGTAATAAATTAGAGAATCTCCTCTCTGGAGACAGATCAGCAAGAAGGGGACATTACAAAGCATGTTCACTTCTGACCATTAGTCACTCTGGCCTGGGTAAAAAATAAAAAATATCACCTTTAGACCTAAATACCTATACATACATGAAGGTTACAATATAATATACATTCTTTTAAAGGTACCTTCCATAGCTCGTTGCTGAAGAGCTGGCTTGGTGGCTTTCTAAAAGCACTACAGAGCATTTTAAAAAACCGAATCAATAAAAACATTTAAACAACTATCATTACTTACTGATGTCAGCCTGTGCACGCAGGGGCATGTAACGGGAGGCATTTATTATTCCATTTGCATTCTAGGGTGTCTATAACGCAGAATCGCCCGAGTCAGGGGGACTTCTCTGAGTAGCCAGTGCTACGAAACGTTCGCCCAGCAAAACTCAAACTCAGATGTCACATCTCACAGACCAAGCATTCTTGGTGAGAAAATCTGATCTTCTCACTCTTTTCCTTTGTGTGCTGCAGGAACCTGACTTTTAAAGACTTTCGGAATACCATGGAAGGACCTAACATAAATCTCTTTGCCAGAGACACTCTCCACCTAGCCAGTATTTTTCTTCACTTTTCACCAAGCCAGTATTTTTCTCCACTCTTCACCAAGACACGTCTGCCTCTTACTTTCTTCAGTAAAGTGAAATCATAACTTTCTTAACCAAGCTTCAGAGATTTCTTGAAACTTTGAACTCCCTGTATTTCTAACCCACACATCTTTACATATTAATTTTATTAAATTCTCACAGCAAATTTTGCCATAGCTGACTACTCTTTTATTGTGCCCTTACTAACAGTTTTTCTGTGTTACAGTGAATAAAACCAGGTCCTAATCAGGTGATCTGAGGTTGCTCTTTATCTCCCTGCTCTGGTAATCTCCTGATTAATCTGTATCAAATCCAAATATCTGTGTTAACCGAGGCAGGAGGTTTGATTCTTAAAACTGAAACCAAACACCCTCAGCTCTCACTTTCCTTACAATTAATCCTAGCTCCAACTCCATCTGCTGTCACTTGGAACTTGCCTTTAACGAGACACTGTAACTCTGTTCACCCAGATACATGATATCTACTCAGGAATCACAAACAGATGCTTCAGCTAAAAAAAAAAAAAAAAAAAAGTAGCACATAACCATTTTGTGGATTTCTGTTGAATTACCTTAATGTACTACTGCTCCGTTCCAGGTTCTTTGGCATAAAAGGGTCTCCTTATTAGAACATGCATATATTTAAAGTAAAAACACATTTGCAACAGGCAATAGCATGGATTCACACAGAGATGCTCTGAGGATAAATATCATTAACTTTCACATGTAGAATACAACTGCTACCTTACAAGAGCTGTCAACCTTCTGCTGCATTTCAGAGCAAGACTGAACTTCAAACCATGGCACTTCTCTCCTACAAATGCACTGGACACTTGTCTTCTCAGGAACCAAGCCAGAAACACCAGCAGTTTGAACACTGCTTTGAAATGTGCATAAAGAGCATGAGTTTTCCAAGACAGTCTGGAAAGAGAGAAAAATATTACTTGCGAAATGAATTAGTTTCCTACAGCCTTGTTAGCAATACTACTCACTAGGCAACATTTTCTGATGTAGACCAAAGTAGTAAATGAGTACTAATCCTTTGACTCGAAAAGAGTTTTACCTGACGGCAGCAGCAGAGTTCGCAGTACTTTGTGTGCTACGTAATATGGGGTACATGAAATGAGATACAGAGGAGAAATAGCACTGAGTTTTATTTAATTCTGGAAGTCTTAAGTTACATTAGAGCGTCACATCAGTTGTGATCAATGCAGGTCTTCTTAAATCCTTGCCATTTAAGGTCTTTGTTCTCTACTTGTCAATCCTTAGAAATATGGAAAATATCTTTTTGGCAAAGTACTTAATGGCTTCCCTGCTCTAGGTTTTGGCATCTGGACTCCTGCTGTAAAGAGCTCACAAAGGATCATAAAATTGTTTAAAAATTACATTAGTTTTTCCATGCTAAAAAATATTATGGCTTCAAGTCTATCATCTCAACCTTTTAGGGAACTAAAAGTGTTAAATCGCACTGAAAAAAATCTCCCTTTCCTGTGGGAGAGAATACAATAATATCCTGGACTTTAACAATTATCCTTGACATAAAAATGCTTGTATTTAATGGCCCTTGAGAGAATCTTACGCCCTTCATAGGACCCCCAAAGGACCAATCTGTATCTGTGAGAATTTCACAAGAAACAGAAAAAAAATGCCTTGCCTGTTGTTTTTTTAATGGCAGCTCCTAGCTCCGTGGCATGGAGTGCCAAGGAGCAGAGATCAGGTGGAGGGGCCAAAGGGGCAAGATAAACTAATTTATCATATGACCATATGGTTTATGGCATTTCTGGATTCCTGAATTCATTTTGGATGACAGTCAGGGTGAACTTCTCTAAGTAGCTCAGAGAAATAAACCTAATCTCAGTGTACTTACAGTAATAAATGCAAATTATGCTATTAAAGAACTACCATAGCAGACTCAGAAGCTGCCTTCAGAGCCAACAAGAAGCATGTAGAAGGCTAACCTGGAGTAATGGTACCAAGAGCAAACTTAGCCTCACCCCACTGCTTACAATGACTAACTTGATGTCAGCTAGGGGCTCACTGGGGGAAGAACCACAAATACCAGGAGAAGCTAATGTGTATCTGAGAAGGCACATCACATATTGTGTGTCAGTAAAGCCCCTGAGCAACCAACGGGCTAAGAGACACTGCTGAGCCCCCAGGAGAGTTTCAGAAAAACTGCCAGGAAAATATATATGCAATACCATGTACTATTAGCTTGTGACACGCTTTTTTTTCCCAGAACACAGCATTTAGTGTTTATTCTCTTATATCACTTCTAAAAAGTGAAGAAAGTGAAGAAAGCATGAGAGCATTAGAGGTATTCAGGGACCAGCACACCCATCTCTACCAAATTATGCAGTTCAGTGGTTGCTCCACATAAAATATTGATAGAATAAATAATGTCTTTCAACAAAGACTTGGGTTGCCTTGCTACTTGCTGAACTCACAGCAGACTTATACAATTCCTCCTATGGGCATAACCATGGCAGAAAACAAAAATAGGTAAAAAGTTGATGTGAAAACCACATTTAAATGATTTAACAGATATTTAATAGATATTTGCCTTTAGTGGTCATGAATTCCTAGGTGGATATTAAAGGGTGATTTATGTTTCATAGCATCTACTTTATCAAGATTTGATTAGATGGACTCAAATGACAAGTAGATGTTCTGTCAGACTTGGAGACAAGCAACATAAAAGCCTCTCTGACCCCAGGACGTCTTCGATATTCACATGGTTAAATAGAAATTGTCCTATTAAAGATTTCTAACCTCTGGTTCCAATCCCATCTTCAGATTCACACCCACCAATGACTGCAGAAAGGCAACCAGAGGCAGTAATGTGTATGTAAAAATTTAAAGCCCAGGGTAAATATATTTGGTCAAATCCTACAGTCACTATTCTTCTTTCCCTCCTCCCCGTAGGCATATTTAGGTAACTGGCTTGCTTAAGCATCTTATAATAATTAAACATGCTTGGTATTCAGGCAATTCTCATGCTATTTTCAAGCAAAAGGTACATTTCCAGGCTTTCCTAGGAATCTGCCAGCTTGGTCCACCTGTTCCCCATGTTACAATAAGCCATAGGAATGTCTGTGGCGACCCAGCATTTCTTGTATAAATGAAGTGGCACAGGTTCCTTCCAGCCCCCCTCTGCTGGGAGCTGTGCAGATACCTCCAAATTCTCTTTTAAGTCGGTGTCTACACCTTCAGTCCATTCAGTTCAGTCTGGGCCACTTGGATTCAATTTCAGCTTTGCATGGAAACTTAATCCTCAGGAAGCAATGGATTTCGGGGCGACTGCTTGAAGAATCAGCTCTTAATGTAATGCTGAGCAAGGGCTTCAGCCATGAAACTACAATTTCTGCTTGCAAAAAATTCTCCTGAGTACCACAGTATAAATGCTGACCAAAAAAACCAGACACAAACACACGGTAACCATGAGCAATAGTAATTCTTCAACTACTGTCTTAGTATGATGAAACACAACCAATTTAAGCATCCTTAAAGAACTGTCTGTAAATGTGTGTGTATATGCAGAGATCTTTCTTACACCACAAATCATGGAAGTTATTGTAGTATGGAAACTGTTCTTAATAAAGAAAATGGGCCTACTACTGTCTTTAGTAAGGCAGGATCAAGCCCTTGTTAAGAAGACGGAAACAACATCACTTGGAAAGTTCGTAAGTCATTTCAGATAATACATGCATAAATCCAAATGACAGGATGACTAGAAGTACTGACATCGCACTCATTGGGATTATGTTTAGAGAACTGGAAAGGGCAGCAAAGACATATATTTAAAATTAATTATGCATAGGAAGATGTGGAAGAATTGCAAAGAGTACATAATTTCGAATTACAGATAGTAGTGGCAGAACACTCTGTGTACCTTTAATATTGCATCTCTACCAAAGTAGTATAAAGAATAGAATGTACTAAATTTATCTCTTGATAATAGGACACATTTTCAATAGTTAATTGGAAAGGGATTTCAGTTTTCATAAGAAAAAAAGGGGGCAGGCGATGCTGGATCAGTCAGCACATACGTGCTGGTTAAAATGAACCCACACCTAGAGCCAGGTGAGCTGCAGCAAGTACTGTCTCCTGCCCAGCCAGCTGTCAGGAGCTATGAGAAAGGGTTAACAGGACTGCAGGGGCTATGGAGGGAGTGAAAAGGGCAAGGGGCATAATAGGACTGACCAGAGGAAACACTGAACTTACTGTGAAAGTGAGGAAACTCTCTCTGATTTGTGATAGGGGCAGATAGACCAGCAAGTAGAAAGAAGCAGTCAGACTCCCATAATGAACCAGACAGCATGTGTCCTCCATGAACAGTAATGCAAACACTTGGGTGATTAAAGCATGAAAGTACAGACTACAAACTCTCATTTTTGTGGAAAAGTATCTCTTTCAAGACTACACAAGTTTTCAATAGCTCTATAAATAGAAATTATTGTATCTATTGATGAATATACGATTCCAACATCTCCCACGTAGTCATTCTAGCACCTTTCTCACAAATAAAATGTATTTAATACAAATAAATCAGTTTCCCATTAAAATTACATGTCAGCTTTTAATACATTTATTTGTATTGGGTAAAACATAATTTGTCAACTCTTCTTTCCTGACATAAGAAGATTCAGGGCTTAGTGCACTGCCCTTGCATTTAGACCAGACTTTGATACCCTGGTTTGCTGCAGACCATGCATGACCTTGGACTTAATCTCTCTGTACCTCAGTAAAAGATAAAGCTGATGGATTTTAAAGGCATGGTGATCTTGATTTAAGAGTGTGGGGATCTTGAATGTGATCAAAGCAAGCATTACACAGTTCATGAGAGGCAGGTAAATAGTTGGTACGAATTGGATGACTCAGCAACAGTCTACAACCCAAGTCCTGTCTAAATCTAAGTCTTGGACCAGAACCAAAGAAGAGTGAGAAATCTAGCCTTCTAGTGCAAATAGGAAATATAATTAAACTTGGTATTCCAGCTAAAAATATAATAACTATATTAAGAATAATTTTAAATAACGGATTCTAAAACTGTTCTGACGACAAATTTCTACTTAGTTTGCTGGCTTTTTTTTTTTTTTGGTAAGGCAACAGAATAGATTATATGTCAGTGATCACTGTGCAAAAAATGTCAGATCTGAGTTTGTCATCAGAAATGGTTATATTGATTTTATTGAGCGTTTCAAGATCAATGTGCTGTATTTGAAAATTAACACTCAAAAAAATTAGCATACAGGAGTTTCTCTATCTAAATGAACCTATACAAAAAAGTAGCATCAAAATTAAATAAAACTTAATGTCTTTTGAGATAAAATATTAAATGTTCATTTGTATTGAACCTACCTCGTATTCTGCAATGAACGTCATGTTGCAAAATCCTAATTCACCATCTACAGAATGCTCGGAACCAACCACCAGGCTGCCTCTCCCCACTGTTTAATAACCAAACCAACTGGCAAAGTCATCCCTGGAGAGAAAACAAAAAGCATACAGCAAGAATACTATTTTCATTAGCTTTTCAAATCATTGACATAGTGTAAATGCAGACGCTGGAGCTTTTATCTTTTTTAGTGAGCAAAGTCAATTTAACAGTGTCCCCAGTTCAGTACAACATTTCATCCGAGTTCTTACGGTTTTGTCAATTGTTAACCCTCTGGCCAATGTAGCGTTCAAGTTACAACACAATTTCAGCATATGCTTTAAATGCTTTGGTTCAACAGGGACATAGTTTTCTAGTATCAAAGCTTCCTTAGCAGTACTGTGAATTTCCCTATTAATCCTAGATTTTGGAGATTAGAAAAACACTAACAGTTACTCATCTCAGTCACTATCTTCTGCATTAGCTAGGCACTCTAATGAAATTTTCATTAAAATGTTGGTTCACACGTGGTAGTAAAATTATTGTAATGAAAGGGGACTTTTGTTTTCTTTCGTTTAACAGACAAAAGAGTGAGCAAAAAGAAGCAGGTGTAATAGTATAGCATGGAAAAACAGACAATATCTGAAAAAATAGCCGCTAAATTCTCAAGGCAGGAATCTCAGAAAAAAACAATACTTCAACCAGAAAAGGCTGACTGTCTTTCTTAATATTTGACAGCAGAATGAGTATTTGGGCATTTTCAGGTAGAAATGTGTCTTAAAAACAAAAAGACTTTGGCTTTAAAGGTTCTTTCAGAACAGGTAGCAACTGAAAAATTAAGAGTAATCATGAAGTTGTTAATTGTGCTTTAAAGAGCTGACAAGAAGAGACCCTCATTCTGTTTTTCCTATTCCCTTTGTTTCGATCTGTATTAACCTGAGACAGTAATTTGTGAAGCAGAGTCTTTCCAGAGTGCAAAATAGTCTGGAATTGTAGAGAGGAGACAGAGAGATGATAAATGTCAAATATTTCAAATAGAAGCACGTATCTGGAATACAAAAGAAATGGTACCTCCTTACTTTCAAACTCAGTCCACCTTCATGCTACCTGTAATTGCCAGGTTTATCTTACAAGCTCTGATAAGCTTGCAATATTAGTTGTACCTCCAAATGTTTAGGCGGTGCTCTGGAGTTGGCCCAGTGAAAAAATAACAATTGACCATTTACACTAAAGTCTGCAACTTTGAAGAAGAAAGGTGTTAGGACTTTTCAAAAATGTTTATTCTATATATGGCCTGAAAAGGCTTTGGAAATTTGAGTTCACGAGCTAACAGTAAACATGGGTACTGTTTGTTAGACAGATTCTTGTGCAAACCTTACACTCTCGAGTGAAGACTGATTCTTGGGTAAAAGTACGTCTAAGTGGAGAGGGAAACTGGGAACAAGAGCCAGGGTGAACTAGTGAAAGCATCGGCAACAGGTTCATAGCAAAGTGGTTCTTAACATGTAATTAAGTGGTGGACCTCCCTTCCACGGTATACTGCAAGTACAAAAAGTTTATGCAGGTTCAAGAGAGGCTTGACAACCTAATAGAAGAAAAATCCATCAAGGTTCACTGAATGAACAGAAACCAGCTCTGCTTCAGAAAGTCCTTGAGCAGCAAATGATGAAAGCCCTGGAGAGTCTCAGTCTACCCTCTTGTCTACCCCAAGAGCTGCTGGCTCATTTTTTTATGGATCATCCTTTTCCGTCCACAAGCATCCTTCTATCCGCAAGCACGTTTTCATTCTCTAAGAAAGGGAAACAACAGAACAACTTGGCTATTTGCCATTCCTCGGCGTTTTCCAGTGGAACACACCAGGACTTAACCTTGCGAGTGAGAATAAAGCCAATTTTCAGGAAACCATGCCTAACGCAACTGCACCAAGAATTTGATTGCTGTAACTTAATTGCTGAAAGGATGCCCACAGCACAGCCTCGGCAGGTCCGGGGGTACCACAGGGGCACAGCCTGCGCAGCCCCTGCGCTGGCAGCCGCGACTCTGGGGCAGCAAAGCCCCCTTTGCCAGCAGTAGCCGCTGCTGTCTCATAATAAAAGGGTCTGAAAAAGGCTTCAAGGAATAAAATAAATTCTTAATGATGCTGCCCGCTTTAATAACTCATTAAGGGCGGAGATATTAGCCAGAACCAACTGTCACGCACCACCAGGATTGAAAAAGCTGTTGATGGGTCTGGATAAAATCTTAAAGAGCGCAAAGGGAGCTCTAAGAGCTCTGGCAAAGGAAAGAAAACTCAGCTGGCTGTTTAATTTGCGTTAGCAAACCAGATATTACTTCTGTCTCATATAAAGCCACTTTCAGAGGAATAAAAAAAAGAGAAAATTCACAACCGCAACTGAAGGGACACAGCAGTAACAGACATCAGCTCTCTCCATGGAAAATGAGGTATTGCATTTGTCACAGCTGAGCTTATAAAAAGGCTGTCAGCTGAAAACATATGTTGTCACGGGGTTTCCTCAAAAGCCAGGTGAGTAAACAAAATGAATGGGAATTCCTGCCTAGACAACATCTGTTTCTTCTTTTTGACCCATTCCCTCTCCCCTCCCCAAAAAGTCCTCCAGCACCTGGGCTCCGCGCAGCCGGGCACACGTGCTTCCCCGACCCTCGGTACACGGCACGCTTTGCTCTCTCATTTTATCTACCACATCTGAGTCAACCCGCCTGAAGATTTCTTATCCTGGCTGTGTGCTGTGGAGGGACAAAGGCCTCCAGCATGGTGAGACTGAATTTCACATAAAAAATGAGAGCATTAACTGGCTCAGCCATGAGTTCTTAAAACTCTGGGGAATGGAAGGAGACTCCACACACCCTCCTTTTCCTCCTATTTTAAAGAATAGCCTGACGTATCGTATGACATTTGCTTCTTAAAATGCACCCATAAGAAATCTAATAAAAAGTGTTTTTCTCTCCCTTCA
Source organism: Xenus cinereus (assembly GCA_025774025.1). NCBI lineage: Eukaryota > Metazoa > Chordata > Aves > Charadriiformes > Scolopacidae > Xenus > Xenus cinereus. The sequence continues at coordinate 53,878,525 of JAOXJK010000032.1, read as the reverse complement.
CGATCACTGTATGAGTAACACAGACATAAGGCAATCCAGAATATATCTGGTTTTACAGTGCTTTGCTCCTTCAACAAACTGAAAATGCGCCACAGAAACGCAAACTTGAAGACAAGCGATTACAATACTTACATTATTTGTTTCTGATATAGATCATTTAGCAGCATGAAAAGCCCTTCATCACTGGAGAAAGTTGTTTGTATCCTCACCACAAATTATAATGTTTCTGGCTTTAACTATGCTTCACCGAAGAATTAAATATGTGCTAAAGAATTAAGAATATGTACAGATTTATAAAACATAATAATCAGAATTGAGAAACAGAGATTCAAGTTCAAATCTTTGTCTTGCCTGGCACATGTTTTCCTTCTAATCCTTCCCCCTCAACACAACTTCAACTCTTTTTCCAGCAGCCTCTGCTTCTGCTGCTGGATGGATTCTTGTTTCCACCATTTCTTCTCTTACGTCTTTTTCCTCTCCCTCTTCACATCTTTTAAAGTGACTACGAAAGAAACACCTTCAGCCAACTCAGCCTGCTAGGCTTAAATTCTTAGAAATTTCACTGTGGATTGTGGACTTCATGAATAATGAGACCCCATGCAACCAGAAACCTGACCAATGCTCTTTTCCATCACCTCCTGTCACCATGAGAGTTTAGGAGCACTCCTGGAGGAGACGGATAGCCAAGCTGGCCTAGAATTAAGGCTAAATCCTTTTTTCCCAGCCACAAGAAATCTCAAAGCTTCTCGGCAGAGAGATCTGGTTTCACTGTACCAGGAAAACCTCGTGTTTAGGGAGGTGGCAGGTGGGGTCTGGTGGGACTCCCCTTCCCACCCAGGAGGCACATCAGATGCAGGCTGTGAAAGAGCCGAGCGCCTTCCTACCAGCTACCTGCGACGTGGCTCTGTTCACTGGTCCAGATGGCTAAAGGTCAGAACAAGAAAAAATTGTCTTTTCTGGAAGTTAAGAATTTCGCTTGTCTTTTGGACTGCACGTCCCAAACCCGAGTGTTATGGCCCGGACTCACACTAAACCCACTGTGTAAGTAATCAGAGCTTGCTCCCGTTTGGGTTATTTGTGTCCAGTCTGAACATTGAAATACAAAATTCATAACTCAAGTAAGACATTGAAATACAAAATTCATAACTCACTGATGAAATATGTGATTGCCAAGGCACTGAAATTCCCCAAGAAACAGGCCCTAACTGAACATTACCTGAATCTGTATAAGCCTCCACTGAAACTGGAGTGCACTTATCCTTCACAGACTTCTCTAGATCACACAAGTATTTGCAAGCTAGAAGTCTCAATTTACAGCTGTTTGATAAATATGAAAATTAATAATAATTCCAGGTGCAAAATACTAAGGAGCAATTGCTGCTAGAATCACAGCTGAATTAGCACATTTGGAAACCATCCATGCTCTCGTGGCTCTGATGAAGGGGCAGCAGCTTTTGCTGACAGAGCAAAAGATTATCAGTGGCAGCAACAAGAGGCTTTTTTAACTCTGAACTGGTCTGTGGATGAGCTTCCAGTCAAGCTGCCCAGACATTTTTAGACCAGCAGCATCCACTCGGGATGCTGGATGTGGTAAAGGAAAACTCACTCGCTGCTGAAAGAGCCCAACAAGTAAAATCAAACCAAGAAAGAGAGAATAAGCAGTATCTAGAGACCACTAGTAAGAAGAGGATGAAGGAGGTGTGGCCTTCAAACACCAGGAACTAAATATATCCTTTTCTTAATTTTTCACACTTTCCTAGGGTCCATTCAGTCACACAATACTCCATTTCTGCAGGACTACACCACCTGGATTTGTCAAAGGAAAAAAAAATTCCAAGTTTGTTTTTAATTTCAAAGAAAATAGGCTTGTCCTCTTCAACTACAACCAGCAAAGCAGTGAATCCTACTGCTCCTTCATATGAATGGGGATACTAGGAATATATTTCAGTACTTTTTCAAATATTTTAGACACTAGCACTTCCCAAAAAATTATGATACAGAGAACAGAATCACTTATGAAATAAAAGTCTTCCAAGGACAAAGCAGCAGTGCCTACATCCTTATTGCACTCGGGTACATCACGATGACTGGGGCAACAGGAATTAATGCTGGAACGAATCCCATGCTCAGGGAGAGAAGCAGGGTGCAGACCTCGCTGCCCACCCAGGGTATCAGAAGGGAGCATATCCCCTCTGATACGTGAATCTTCTTGAAATCTAATCAAAGGGCCCAGGCTGCCTCACACAAAAAACCACAGATAGCAAAAAGCTGCTAAAAATGCACAAGATCCAGTAGTCCCAGGGCAGCGGCAAAAACACAGCATCAACAAGCGCCACCTCATTGTACAAAGAAAATAGCCTCTCTTTGGTTAGTCAAGACAACATTGTGACTATAATGACTCTTTTAATGCCAAGAATATCTTGCTGTTCCAAAGGGGGAATCCTGAGACAGAGCTTGCTTAATTTATGACAGATTGCATGACTCGGATCCCACGATAACAGGGACCCTTGCAGATATGTATTCCTCCAGCATCATTGGGCCCATCATCATCTTGCTTTCCACTCCCTCAAGCAAATTTTCCTTTGTTTTAGTAAATTAGGCAGCACCTGTCTATACAGAGTAATGGGGATCTTTGCCCTCCCTTATTGATTTCTGGAGAGAGGGAGGAAAAAAAGGGATATTCAATCCCCATCCCAACCCACCCAGGAATTTGGACTGCTTAGAGGGCCTGAATAAAATGAAAGATGAACAACATGTTTGTTAGATGTAATAATGTATGCCCATATGGAAGAAAAAGCTAAACTGTCCTTTCCCGTGAAAGAAACTGAACAGATTGCCTAGAAATAGGCAGCTCTCATTCCATTTACTGAGGGAAGCAAATGCCATCCAGATGGAAATTATCAAATGGATCAAACAGCTACATTTTATTCCCAAATGATCTTTGTTCTACTTATCACTCATTATACCAGGAAAACTCTTTTTCCTATAGCCCAAGTGCAGTCAAGAGGATATTATTTATCATATGCTCATTCAAAATATCCTGTATCGAAGGTTTCCCTGAGGAGATATTGATCTTGACACACAAAATGGGGGAGAAGAAAAGTGTCCTTCTTAATGGGAACATTCATTTAAGATCGCTGGAATCTGTTAATTCCCATTAAGCCCAACATGTGACTGAGGATTACGCTGTCCTTGTAGCGCATCAGTCAGCTCTGCAGCCGCTTCCTGATGCCCAGGGTGACAAAAAGCCTTTCCAGCAGTCCTATTGCTTGCCAGGTTTTACAAAGGTGAATGTTACCAAGTCCCAACGAAACCGCCTCAAAGTTCTTCAGCTGCTTTTATTGGTACTCGCCCCATAGGTGAATATTCCATTTGGAAATTTGTACTGAATAAAAATAAAATTTAAAAATCACAAAGAATCTTCATCTTTGGACCTACATGATTATATATGGCTTGTATAATTAAATTCAATAATTTAGGGGACATTTTCAGAGACGTAAGAATAGTTAGTTACCAATTAAAATGGAAAGGCAATGAAATCTGGATACCTTCTTACAACTTTGAAAAATCTTCAAAACATTTTATATGGTAAAAATCTTATTTGTTTAAGCATATCCTCCTATAAATTTCTGATTATGTTTATGGATGTTTATCTCTTATCATATTGTGTTATATAAACTCTGGCTACATATTTTGTTATAATAATGATTTTCTTTTACCGTGAAAACCTACAGCAGCGCAGGTACAGTCTTTTATGAGGACATAAAGCTGCTAACAGCTGTGGCTGAATGTCAGGATTAGATCAAGAGCATTTAATTTAACTGGGCCACGTAACACTACCTTTTCTTTCACATTAATCATTGAACACGAGTTCAACTTGTGTCACGAGTATATCAGGTGGGCCTATAAATTAGGCAATAAATCGGAAGTTGATTTTTTAATGGTCATTAACAGATAACACAGAGTTCAGCTGCAGCAATCCAAAAATGCCAAGGATCCCACGGCTTCACGTGCACAGGGCAGCGGTGCAGCTCCTCGGACCTGAGGTCTGTGAGACTGATGTTTTATTCTCTTTGAGCCTCGACGGATGGGTGTCAGCTTTGCGATGGCCGGGGGTGTAATGGCTTCGCTGCAAAGGGAAGACACACCAGGCACAGTGACTGTGGGAGCAGCATGAACTCCCTGCCAAGGGACAGAAGGGAGGGGAGATCCCCATGCATAGGGGTCACAACGTAAAGCACACAGATGGAAATGGAAATGCAGTTCCTTCCACTGAAAATCAAGGAGGAGATTGGCAAGCAGACTCAGACATTTCGTACAACCCTGTGACTTGGTAATCAGTCCCCAAACAACCGTTCTGGAGCAGGAAGGAGCCCCTGACATTAAGCTTCCAGAGTATCCAGTGGAGATGCACAAAACAATATATTGCTACGACCTCTGTTCAACTGAGCGCTCAAAAGCAGTAAAATTCATAGTAGGTCATATATCATGACATTTCAAATAAGTCTTACAGACAAGACAACCTCTTCTGAGGGAAAAGCTAGGCCAGGAAATAAAATATGAATGTTTTTACATTCAGAAGGGGTCAGACTTATCCACAGCAGAAGTTAGTAATCCTAATAATACCAAGGCCATTTTCTTATTGATATGCTATTTGTTTATAAAAGGCTTAACATACAATGTACAACAGTGCTGCAGAAAATAGCAGTATGTTTACTTCGAAATAGGCAAGGAGTATTTATTTTCATGCTAGAGCTTAGATTTTTTTTTTCCAAGAGCTACTATTAAACTGAGGCAGAGCCTTCTTCTCAAAATGGTCTATTAAACTGAAAGATGTATCTTGCCAATCACATAATTCTCTCCCCAGCATCCAGTTTGCCAGTGCAGAGAACACTCGTTCTTAGTAGATATGTTATCTTCTAGAGACTTGCAGGAATTTGAGCAATTGCTTTTAATTTAGAAGCAGCAGAAACTACTTTCCTTCCTTTACACTCTGCAAAGCTCCCAAGGAAGCATACCAACAAGGATTTGTTTTAATATCACCTTACTTAGGACACAGAAATTAAGAAGAAGAACACAAAAGAGGTCAGAAGCCCTCTAAAGGAAACACATGTGCTTATGTGATTTCCCAGGAGAAGGGCAGTGACTGCAAGTACTAATCCACTGAAGAAAACCCTCCACAGCTCAGGCTGAAACCACGCGTTTGAATACACTATTTTATAAGTTGTTGCCCTCTCTTCTGCATTGTCCTATTTTATGCTATTCAAGGGGAAAAAACCACAATAGCAGTGCACGCATAAAGAACAGCGAATTCTGCTTATTTTTATGCAAAAGCTCCTGAATATGCACTAGATACAGCATATGCTCAATGCCTCACTTGATGAATGCTGCTTCTGATCTCCTAGGGCCTCAGGAGAATTTGCCAGGTCAACAAGGCTTCAGATCTACATACACATCTTATTTCCTATTTAATACATTTATAAACCGGTACCTAAACATCTTACAGTGAATCCAACAGTCAGTCACGATAAATTAAGACAAAACTATATAGTTAATCCAAAGTGTAAGTACAAAGTAAAAGTTCAAAAGCACAAAGGCAGAATGTTCAAAAAAGAGCTAGAACAACAGAAAAGAGAGGTTCCCGAGTGTGTTCATGTCCCTTGTCTCTTATGAGAAGGCTAGTCCAGTGTTCAAAGCAGTCACCTAGGACACAGGAGGAAAATTGCAAATCTTTGTCCTGCTAGGCACTACCAGATCGCCACAACCAAGCCCCATATGACCTTGGTCACATTCACCACTAAAGTACTTTCAGTGAGAATCACCTTCCCTTTCTTCTGCAGCATAGACTTGACATCTGGGGCAGTCCCCCTCCACTCATCCATATAGTCAGTGAACTGAAAAGGCACCTCTAGAGTGTAAATCATCTATTACCTGTTTAATACCTACATTATGATGAGATAAATCCCGTCCTGGGGATCAAGGGCTCAGATTTCTCATGACTGCCAGGGACTCCATGTGGATTTGTTATTTATTTCCACCTAGCTCATCTACATCATACAAATCTGTCTGCACATCTATAAACAGCCATTTGCAAAAGATCCACCATCCACAGAAGATCTCTAACTAACTGTTCATTCAGAAGCCAGATCATCTGATGATCACGTCCAGCACAGAAAAGGCACGTACAATTGTAAGGGTGGCAGAAATAAGCAGAGCCCAGCCCCTCACTATGAAGACAGTAGCTACATGAGGGACTGCAGTTTCTCCTAAAAATCATATCCTCCAAGAGACAAGAACATCTTTGTGCCCCCCAGGCGAGGCTCCCTGCACAGAGTCACAAACTATTGGTTCCCTCCAGGTAGGCAGCCTCACCCCTAGATTTTAAAGCCTGCTCACCAGAAGGGACTGTCTGCAGCCAGCTGGAAACAAAGATGTGGCTGCTGAGAGATAAAGTCCCCCAGCCCACAGATGGGAAAGCAGAGAGGCAACACCCAGCAGATGGTGGGGGCAAGGGAGGGCAACAAAAGATGGCCACGTTCTCCCTGTCTGCGTCTTTCACCAGGGGTGAAAAAGAATTGCTCACAACTCAGACCTACATTACAAAATTCAACAACGTGCTTCAGGAGCTTCCCACTTAAAGAAGGCTTTGCCAGAAAGCCATATGCTGAGAGGCCACAGCACTTCAAAGCTGCTCGCTCTTGTCCCAGCACAATTAGTACAAGTCCAACCCAAGCAAACTTCAAGGAAACCTTTACTGAAATTCCCCTTTACTCTGCTCCATGTTCTCACATCATGACCAAAACTGCAGTGACTAGACAGAACAGAGAACAACTTAATTTCTGAGTTATTGTTGATTAAATGTTCCCAGTAACCCAGCAAAAAAAGGAACTCTCTCTCCATCCTTACATGTGTGACCTGATTCACTAATGGCTTGAACATAAGCACCGTTCCAGTGCCTGAGAAGCCAGGTTTACAGCTGCTCTGGATCACCAGACTGAAACCAAGCTGCTGTGGCACCCTGGTGAACCTGACCCATTGTCTGTAATAAGATCCTCTGGCTCTTTTTTCCCCATTTTTTTTTCTTTTCTTTTTTTTCTTCTCTTCTTTTTAAGAGCTGCTTACTTCATAAGTCATAACTTTGTCCCTCAAGAACTCACCACACTACCTTGAGCTTTCCAAAGGCAGCTTTTCCAAAGGCAGGTTACGTTGCACAAAATACGACAGCAGCTGCAGTTCAAGAGATCCTTACGAGGGGTGCAAGTCAGTCTAGCTCCTACTGTGGGAACCTGGCATTTTCCCTAGTGGTGCCTCATTCCTACCTAGTAAAGGTTCAATAGTTTATACATATAAAAGCAAGACAAAAATGTGCTGAGAATATTTTATGCAACTACTGATCTTTTTTCTTCCCCTCTTTCAGCAGTAAAAGAGACAATAGGGAGCTAAACTGCTACAGGACAAGTGTCCTCCATGGGCCTGGTCCCACTGTCAGCTACACTTGGGTTGACAGGTGGAGCAAGCAAGTAAGTTTCCTTCCTATGGAAACAAGGGTATTTGGGAAAGGGGGAAGACAGACTGATACATACCTGGATTTTAACCTGCAGTGGAGTCAAGGTACAATCAGAACTTCCACTGCAAGGTCGTAGTTTCTTCTTAACATAAGGTTTAAATTCAGTCTTTAAAATAATAATAATGAAAAAAAAAAGTCTCTTCTCATGTCACTACTTCTACTAGCAAATCACAAAGGAAAGAGGAAGAAAGAAAAGAAAAAGAGAGAAGGATCTGCAGAAGGTTACTTCTCCCTATTATTTTACACTACCTTTATTTATGCTAAACCCCATGCAATTATATATATAGATATATATGAGCACATAAATATTTTATACATATTTATATGTAAATGAACATATTATTCTATGGTTCACCATTATCCTGACTGGTAGGATCAGAGCCACAGTCTGGGGAAAGACAACATTCCTAGCTAAATCTAATAGGCCACAGTTTCTGAAATATTCCATTCTATGTCCTAGTCCTTCCTGTCCTCTTTATTCCCAAGAAAAAGTTACTGCAAGAAAGATGGACTTAAGTCAACACTACCAGCTGCCTGACCTGCTGTGAATATGCTTGTACAAACTGTGAATATGGTTTAATCAGGCCTTAAGAGAAAAGTCTGCCCTGTAGAAAACTTTCGTGCATTATCTGGTTTTAATTAGGAGCTTTAATATCCATCAGCTTACGGGCTAAATGAAAAGGCTATTACTAAGAAGATATTAGTGCTTTTACAAATCAGAATTTCTACTCAATAAACATAAACAAGAATTAGTAAGGACTACAGAAAATGTAATCATGGGGAACACATTTTTGTTCTAACTCATACAAATATCAGTCGTAAGCATGGAACTGAGTCACCATGGGCTGAGCATCAGAGCAACTCTTTTCCATTTTCTGCAGATGTTTAATCTCCAGGAGAATCTAGAGTGGATATTGGCATCATTTACTTTAAGACACAGAGTTTTGTCATCTTCCCTAGTTTCCAGTGCCTTCCAGGCCTTCTCCAACAGTCCAGTTCTCAAAGAGAGATGCAGACCATGTCCATTCCACTGATTGTGACCAAATCATGTCTGTTTCGTATGTTCCTAAAATGTAACTGGCAACTGACTTTATCTTTTGAATTTGCATAATGAATTCTTGATAGTTATGTGAGATTGCATGCACAGGTGAGTGTAAACAAAATACAAAGCATTCATAATATTAAAAAAAAAAAGTTGTCATTTTCTGAAAAATAAGAGGAATAGAAGGAGTAGCCTAATACAGGCATTGGGATAGGCTGCCCAGAGAAGTGGTTGAGTCACCATCCCTGGAGATGTTAAACAACATGCAGATGTGGTGCCTGGGGACATGGTTTCAGGTTTCATGGTGGACTTGGAAGTGTTAGGTTAATGGTTGGACTTGATGATCTTGAAGTTTTTTTCCAACCTAAATGATTCTGTGATTCTATTAATTGCATTGACTAAAAAGAGCTTTCCTAAAATACACATGATCTGTCATTGTAGGTGTTCTGTTTCTTTTCATCTCAACATAAAAACTGGCATTATATTCCCTCTTTATGACCTTTTCTACCAGAGAAGAGCAAAACAGATAAAGCACAAGTGCAGGAGAATTATTAGTTTTCTTTGATTACATAAAAATGCTTGTTCAGTGTCAGAAGAAAGTGATGGATTTATGTTTTCCTTTGCTGTATTTTTTTACACTTGTCATGGGAGAATGGCTATTCCTTACAGTGGTTTTTGAGTTTAAGATTCCAATTTGTCCCCCGAAGTGCGTGCAGACTATCCCTACAGTGCATTTGTAGCCTCAGGTACGTAATAAGGTTCCTTTTTAAGTTTATCTTTCACATGGCCTTTAAAAAGGACTATGCACCATTTCAGGTTACTATTTCCACGTATTGCATTTGTATTCTATTTCTAAGTAATACTTCTGTTAAAACTATAGAGAAAAGGGATGACCTTGCTTCTAAAGTGAGATATTTTGACCTCAGTACTGGGGAGTTCAAGTCTAGAAAAAAAGAACTGGGTAAATATTGCCTGAATATGGTTATAAACACTCGTTTGATGTGAACTGTCTACCCCAGCAAATAGCTTTCTGCGTTGTTTCAAAGAGGTTCTTTGTAAGTGGAAGAGCCTGAATGGGAAACAGGCTCAGTGAGCGCCTGTCGGGAGGGAGCACACTGTCGTCCAGCTTCCTTCCAAGTGTCCTGATCATCCAGTCAAGCACAGATAATGTCATTTGACTCAGGCGGGCCCACGGATGACAAACAGCACACCGCAGGTGATTCAACACAAGACAACTCTTCTGATGTGTTCTCCAAGCACATTGCTACTGATCACCCTCAATTTCAAAAACCCCCAAATCATTTACAGAATAAGGGGCAATATTAATTATTCTGTATGAGTCACTCAGCAAGCTCAGACTCCTAAAGGACCTCGGCTTGGCAGGACACCAATATACAAACCATCTGGCCTGCCACTGAACGTCTTAGAGCTGGTTTCTATAAATGACTGCATTTAAAGAATTTGAAGGAGCTTGTTTGATGGTGCAACGCATCATCTGATCTTCTTGTACGTCAATTAGTGCATAATTATTTGGCATAATCTATCACTTCTCATTTGTTCATTCAGTAGTGGGAAAAAATGGAGTAGGACAGAGGTTTAAATAAAGAAAACCTTTAGCTGACCCACCTTTTCTAATGCTGTTACATGCAGCACTCCAAACGGATCGCTGTTAAATTATTAGCATTCCTCCACTCTATAGTCTAAAATATCACATTTTTACTTAAGAGAAATGAGAAGCAGCTGAAACGGCTGGACAAACGGCAACGATGGTATCTGCTCATATTTAAAAAATGCTTTGTAGTAGGAAGAATGGATGTCTTAAAAAATTAAAAACCCAGGGGGCTACAGGATTTTAACTGAAATCTGTGACTTGTGGAGCAACGCTACAGATTGCCAGCACAGAATCCATTTGCCTGAGGAATTGCTCGAGTCCATTTTGCATTACAGTGTTTCCATGCAGGTAATATGCTTGCAAATGTCCGTTCCCCCCTCTACACCCGTGTGTGTCTGCAGCCCTTGTTCAGGAAATTATTAATTCCAGCAGGAGGAAGAATGGGGCCAAATAACCTAGTTAGATTAAAATGAAGCCTGATAGCTTAAAATAAACGACACTTGTCTTTGATAGAAAAGGACTAGACTGAGAAAACAACTACATGGTAAGTTACTACAGTCCCAATCACAAAGTAGACAGCTACACTAGGATGACAAAGGCTTATTATCTTACTATCACAGGGTATTATTATTAATACCCTTATTATCAGCACATTTCAGGCATTACGATCTGACCTCCAGCCTGAACTACCATGCTCTGCATTTTACTGTCAGCAAGATAAAGCTCAAAAAATATTTCACAAGTGCAAATTCTTAAAGCATCATTTTATCAAAATAAAAGTTACCATGTTAAATATTTACAAGTGTTTTTCCACATCAAAATATCTTAACATTTGATAAGGCAGCTGGTGGCTGGGTATCAGGTATATCTGTCTTCAGAAGTGCTGGGCAGGCATTATGAAGAAGAGAAAGACACATGAGAGCAGAAGCCCAGATTTTGGAACCTCACCAGTGTCTCCTCTGCTTAGACAGTGCTCCAAAACATCGCTTCCAGGGGCGATTTCCCCTGGCATCTGGTGTGTATTTTCTAAAGAGGTGCTGGATGAAGACCAAATCAGTTACTGCTGCGAGCAGTTGCACGGCTGCCTTGCTAACAAATGAAGAGGGGTTTCCCACATTAAAGTGTGAGCGTGTGCATTAGTATTTCTTCAAAACTGGTGATTTTGTTTCTAGCTTCTGAAAAGCAGCCTCAAACAAAATAGTAACAGACTATGAACCAACTGGGGTAACCAATGGAGGCAGATGATCACAGGAACAGTGTCACATATTACCATGTGTTAAAAAAGCCCCTTTCTAATAAAAATAAAGATAACTGGGAGATTTGGATAACAGATGTTTTCCAAAAGTATTAACTCTGGTCGGCCAGTTCTCCATATAAATGACACTTCAGTGTCCTGGGGAATTTACAAACATGCTCAGTTAAACTTCCCAGAGTCAATCAGCATCAGTGCCCCTGCACACACACACTCTTCCCTCCTCCCTCTCATAAGCAGGATCCATCAAAGGTTGATGCAGCCCAGACCCCGTCTATTTCTGAGCCAAACTGCGAGGAAGCGGTGTCACAGCTGTGCTAGTGCAGGTGGCCTGGCACCGCATACACTTCTCCCTCATGTAGGTATGGGCGTTTGGCAGCACAGGGTGCAGTCCGAATTATCCATCCCTTGAACTCAGCTGTTACTGTACTCACGATGCCCAAGCATTCACCTAAAAAAAGTGGTTGGGAGCATGTCCAGTAAAACAACTCAAGTTAACCCGCAATTTGTTACTGAAACATAACAACTGAAGGATGCTATTTCACAGGTACTACTACCTACTGGAGTACATTGAGTATCCTGCTGTAGGTCAGCTTCTTAAAAAAAAAAGAAAAAGATATAATTAAAAAAAATAATCCTAAGACACTAAAGAAACCCTAACAGCAAAACTATCACCCCAATTCCTGTAAAATGATTTTCTACGAAGTCCATGACATGGCATTTCCTTAAGTTTCAGAAGAAACAGTCACTCAAGCCAGATGTTCTTTCAGAACGTGCCACTGCACACTGAAGAAATGGGTTATACGTAAAAGTTAAAGTGCTTTAATAGATTGTTGCACAATCATCTCAGTTAAAAGAAAAGCAAATCGTAAAAAAACGGTGAAAAGAAAATGGGGAGGCAGTCCAGCTACTGAAAAATCTGTAGGTTTCAGTGACCTCAAGTGTTCTAAGAAATTTTGATCATAAAAAATGTTACAGCTCTTTTTAATGTAAATTTTCCAGTTATGTCAAACTAGTTTCCAGACCATGCTAACTAGTTAAATATCTTTGTTTTAAAAAAACGATTAGTACTTTTGTAACAATGGGGAAATCACATTGCTAAGATGTTTTACCTTGTTTTATTTCTGCAGGTTTTACTCTTTCTTGTCCAGCTGATTTCTCCCCACAGGATTTTGACCTTTATTACTTGCTGACAACACATCTGACAAATAGCTTTTTGCTGTGGTAGCTGAGGTTGAGCCATCTGTTTTTTCTCTAGAGAGCCATGCCTTATTCATAATGGCATTTTTCTGTTTTATTCCTTGGGGAATAGCACCTGCATGCTGATTTCCTATTTGACCCCAAAATACATCATCACGTTTCGACAACCGATCCCTCCCCTTCATGGCCGAGAAAGCATCACACTCCGGAGGTGCCAGTGCATCCTTCATCCTTGACAGCAGAGGCCAAGGGGCTTCCTTGTGGATCGTGGGCAGGTTGCAGCCATGATCCTTTCGATCTGAGGTGGAGGAGACAACTGAAGGCATCTGATGAGGAAAGAAGAAAAGAAAACATAACCTCAGATGTCCCAGGCTACCTCTGTGTTTTGTGGCTGGTTTGGGCTGTAGCTTCCCATACAATTGTACAGTAGGCCTGTGTCATGCTCTCATTGGGATTAAATTAAAGCACACATGATGTATATTAAAAGAAAAAAAAAATCCTGGAGTTTACAAAGATCAGGTAAATCAAAGAACTACTTGCATTCTGCTCTCGCTAATGATTTTTTTTTATGACAATATTTTCATTGATTGCATATAAAAAGTTATATGCGATCAGGATTTGCACTGTCACATATATCCTTTGAACTAAATAAAACAATTTAAGAGTTTCACGTTATGGGCATTCTGAGTCACCATTTCATTGCATAATAAATTTCTTAACTAAAAGGAGATTTCATCTTGCATGATTTTTTTCAACCATTAATGCCAAAAGCAGGATCTATGCTTTTACTTGTTTTATTAAATTTATTTTAATCCAAGATTATAAAGGAAATTTGGTAGAGTAATATTTGTAACCACTCTAGCTAACTGGCTCTAGTAATTGCATACTTGAATTTTGTTTCTGTACAGTCATGGAGAGGTTATGTTGTCTCAGAGAGGGTGAAATCTCCTGCGTGTTTAGTTTAGCAGCAGACTGTCACAAATGCAATTGCAATTGATCAGCTCTGTTCTTAACAGGATTCCTGCAGTTAATGGAAATTACTATAAAGAGCTTCAGGGCATAGGAATAATTGGATCACTAAAATAAAAAAGAATTGGAGGAAAAAAAAGGTAGGACAGTATCAACATGATAACTTTTTATTTTTTAAATGTCCAACAATTTTCAAAGATGGTCTTACCAGAGAGCATACCATGATGAACACAAAAATTTTTAATTATTTTTACATGCCTCAGGCCATTCCTAAACAATGTGGAAGAAAATGTATCATGAAAAACATTAAGCACTTATTATCCTCAGCTTGTTTAAACTAACAATCAAGTGTGCATCTCTGGAAGCAATCATTCAAATATCTGTATGGTCTGTTAAGTGACTGCCAAGAATAATAGATTTCACTAAAGTAGAAACAATGGCAACATCTTTACTGACCTGGCAATTTTTGCGTTGGTTTTGTCTTAGTTCTCGATGCAAGGCTATGATCCTCTCTGGACTTGTTAATTTTATAGGAGAACCGGCATACGCATTTGGAGTGATGTGAGAACTGTGGGTGCTATCCACCTCTTGCTGAGAGTTTGCAGGTATTGACCCAGTCTTCCCATTCACTTTGACATATGTCGCACGATCCTCTGGCTGTCCATTGGCCTGTGAAATGTCCGTGGAAGAAGGCAGCATCTGCAAGAGAAAATACTGTTTTAAGAAATTCAGGCTAGATAAAGATTTCCAACACTGTTTATTTCAGATTGGTGGAAGCCACTCGGATGAATTCATTGCAATACATGTTCACAGAAATTAAATGTAAAGACACTATATATTTACCAAAATAAGAAAAAGGATAATATACCAATTACTTTAAATGTGAAACATTCCTGCATCTGTCTAAAATGGAATTCTGCATTCATCAACTCTTCCCCAAAACTAAAAAAGTCTCTAAGCTTTAACTACAGCCAAAATTTGCAACTGGATAAGAAGAAAAACTAGAAAAAAAAAAAAGTAGAAAAAAATACTGGTTTTAAAAAATGCATGCTAGCTCTCCTCTTAAAGAATCCCCAAATTTCTAACATGATTCTTTTACATGTATATTCTCTCACTCCACACTACACAACAAATTCAGGCTTTTGTACATACACCATGCTCAAAAAAGTTGTATGGACTTCAAAAGTGTATTAGTTCAACTGCATGAACTCTTATGCAGGCCCTTCTATTGTGAATCAAAATAATATTAACTCAGTGAATCTTATTTCACCTCCAAATTTTAACACAACAAACATTATCCTTCTTGAATATCTTCGCTGAACTGAAGCCAAATTTAGAGAGAAATGGCAGCTGTTTAATTATGCACCTTTTCATAACAGTTGCAGGCAGGAGAAGAAAGTCTCCCTGAACATAAATGACTATCACAGGGCTGTAGCATTTTATCATCCAAATACAAATTTATTAAAGCTACAAGATCAATGTTTCATTTTTTCCTGCAATTGCACAGAAAAACAAACATAAGATTGTTAATGACAGTTTCAGTCTTTGAGTTTTTAAAAATTTATTTATTTCCAAATTAATACATCTGATTATGAGTTATCACCTCATTGTCATTAGTTCTATTGCAAAAGCGCCAGAAAGGCAAATACTATAAATATACCACATCAGGAATGGTTACTTAATATAAACCACATTTTGCTTAAAAGAATAAATTGGTTTTGCTCTGTACATCTTTGATGAGCATCAGCTGCATCAGTTGTGACCATTGAAAAGAAATAAATCAAAGGATTCTGAAATGCCGTAGCGGTATAAGATTGCTCTGGTGACCCCCCCCAAGCATTTATTGACCTGCTTATACATCAAAACACAATTCTATGACGGCATGAAGAAGAATGTATGGTATGTTAGCTGTTGCTATTGCCAAGAAAAGAAATCTTGCAGGAGTGATCGCCGTGGAGTTTTATGAGAACCACACTGCTTGCAAGCAGTTCAATAGCAGCTGTGACACCAGGGTTAGAGGGTGCAGGTCTCAGTGTTAGGATATAATAGGGTATTCATGCTGCCCTACCTAAATAAGCGCTCTATCCAGATAGACTCCCTCTGTAATCAGTGTACAGAAAGTCTTTTAGGGAAGAGCAGCAACCTAAATTACGTGCCCAAAGTTGGCCATAGTACTGTCCCATAGCCTTGGAGGTGACACTGAATCCCAGCTGCTGATGTGTACAAGCTAGCCAGACCTGAAAAAGCTCATCACTCTCATTTCCTGCTTGCAAAACGACCCTCAAAGCTCATGGGCTCCCTGAAATATGTGTCTTGTGATTCTGAAGTACACCAACACACTGGTACTCAGCTCGTAGGGTCAGGAGGGTGGCTGTGCCAGTCCATCTGTAGACTTGGTGTGCTGCAGGACAGACCCTTCCCCAGGACACACCACATGAGAGGACGTGAGTGGTAAATGCTAAATTCATCCTATTTCACCTTCTGTTCTTGGCTCCCCACCATGAGAGGAGTGAGCCAGTGCTGCTGAATTCTGGCCATTGGTCCTGTTAAAAGTACCAAACACAAGCATGTTTTTGGCCAGCTAAGATCTTCCCCAGGAACGTCTACCACCTGGCTCATTTACTTCAGGCTGAGCAACAGGCCAGGAAACAAGACAGTGACAACCAGGAATGGAAGGACCACTCATATTGGCCAACTTTGGGCACGTAGTTTAGGTTGCTGCTTTTCCCTAAAAGACTTTCTGTACACTGATTACGGAGGGAGTCTATCTGGATAGCGCGCTTATTTAGGTAGGGCGGCATGAATACCCAGTCATATCCTAACATCACAGGCATAGATCAGTTGGAAAGTGAAAGCTATACATTTGGATGTTCCCCTATGATAACAGAAGCCAAAGGCAGCTTCAGAAGTCCTTGGTTTCTAACCAAGGTTATGAGCACAGTATCTCCCCAGCCCTCACAAAAAATGCCGGCTGGCTGAAAGCAATGGAGGGGTTACAAAGGCCAGCCCTGAAACGTTTTGAGGCATGAAGAGACTGGATCTAAAATTATTTGATGAGAATTTCCTCACTACAGGAAGCACAGTTAGAGGCATCCCTGGTGATAGATGACAGTCAGCAGGAGCAGAACAAGTTCTGGAGCTCAATGACCCGTGCAAAGGCAAATCACTGTCCTCCTCAATAGGCAGGAGAGCTGGTAAAGATACCAGAAAAAACCAGCACAAAATCAAAGCTGTGACACCGACACATCACATTTCTAGAAAAATAACTTCCTTGCAGGGTCCATCCTTTCCTCCTATTTCCTTCAATTATTCAGCCCACAAACTCTTTTGCCTCTTGGGATTGCCAGATTCGGCTCCAACCAAGGAAGTGAAACTCAGTAGAAAGGTGGTACAAACCCTGATCAGAGAATGCTACCACACTGATGAAGTTTTCACAGTATGGTCTGCACTATATTTGAAATTTGCTATGATTCTCTCCGAAAGGTTTGTCATCAGTGTTTCATAAGACTCTGTGAAACACTAAAGATCATATTTGCTATAGTGCTATGGGTAGGGATGTACTAGGGATGCGTCTAAGCAAAAATCCTGCATTTGTCATAATGCCCAGACATTAATTTCTTCTTTTCTTCTTGTTTTTTGGTTTTTGGTTTGGTTTTCTTACAATATTGATTCTGTTTTCCTTCAATATTTTTTGCTTTCCTCTCAAGTTTCCACAAATTACCCCACTAGGAGGAAAAGAAAATATTGTAATATTCCACCAAATGTGAAGAAGTGTAAACTTGTGTGCTGCCAACTTCTTGAAATGATTGACATTAAAAACTAAAACCACTACCTTCCCCCAACATTGCAAAAATAAAAAGACATTAGTGTTAGAGATAAGAATAAAATGTTTAAATTAATCTAGATAGTTTTAATTGTACATTTTATCTTAAACGATATTCTACCATTTATCAAATAATGGAATAAAAATAAAGGAAGGTTAGTTTTTAAAACTTTTCTTTTTTTAAGCATGGCTGTTACCCTGCTTGCATTTGCTGTTCTAGACAAACGCATGCTGTTGCCTATGAATTAGAGCAAAAAACACTGCTAAAATATCTGTATTATGTATGCAGTCAGGAAATGGATCTAAATCTTTGTCAACCAAACCCTATTTTACTTTAAAACCTTGAGTATGTACTGTCTCCTCAGACACCACAAATTCTTGAGATACCCTCTGTACAAACAGCTATTTAAATAATTATTGAACAGCTTTATCAGTTATTTCACTGGAAAGGCCAGGCTGCCCTTAACTGTTTTTAATCTGCATTTTATACCCTTCAGTATTTTTAATCAGCTTTCTGAAGGTCAAAAATAACATATCTGTCAGCAATGGATCATACCCGTCTTTAAAATGATTACTAAATAACAACCACCATCTCCTCTCTTTCATCCCTTGGAATTCCAATGATTCAAGTCACATTTTCTATAATGTCAGAAAAAGAAGCCTCTTCCTGCAAAAAACCTTTGTCTTGAAAGGTCCCTTGGTGTTGATCAACATTGTCCCCAAAAGACTGAAACCCCAAAGTTAAACTTGTTCTTGCCTTTGAGAGTGGGATTTATCAGACTGAAGCATATCTCTTCCTGGTCTGCTTTACAACCAATGGAGTCCAGCTTCTCCAACTCTTCCCACTGTCTAAAGCAGATACTTAAAATAGGCAGGATACCTCCTTGTAAGTACCTTTTTCTCTCCACTAACTATGAAAAGAAACCCCACAGATGTGATTGTCTGAAGAACTGACATCAAACATGAAATATTTCTCTCCCTCAGTGCCAGAAAAGCTTCTGATCTCACCAGTCACTCACAAATCATTTTAAGGAGAGCATCACAGAATATTATTTCAGGCCTGCTTCCTTCAAATATGATTCATGGGAAAGCAGTAAGTGGTTTCTTACAAATAAATGAGTAGAAGTAAGGGGAAGAGAAAAAAAAAAAAGGCAAAAAGCATTGTTCTACCAAGAAGTACCTCAGAAGAAATCCCCTGATACAAAGGAGGATTAAGCTATACTGTTCTGCACATTTATTCCCTATTCTCTAAACCAAATAATTCACTACACTGGACGCATTCTTTGCCTGGAGCTTCCCATCCATGAAGGTTAAGGTGACTCCATGAAAAGCAATAAAAAGCACTACCATTTATGCCTGTAATCCTTGCACAAATTCCCTCTCAGCCCTGAAAAATGGGGGCAAATAGCCACAATAGTTTCAGATCCACTATGGAAAGAATATATAAAATATGTCATCAAGTCAAAGCCTTCTAGCCAAGGCAAGTTGAAGTGAATGAGTACAGCAGCATTATCCATTACAGCCATCAGTCAGCTGTACAGAGGCTGTTGACGTAAAACCAGGACATGTTGGCTCAGTCATCTGAGGGAAAGAATTGAACATACTCGTGTTCCTCCACAGAGGCCCAGAAAGAGAGAGAAAAGGCCCTAAAATACTGCACAGCTGCACTGGCTGGGGTGAGCTGATGTAAAGGGTAAGTCAAGCTCTCCTGCTCCTCTGTGTGGTTCTCTAACATATCAAAAGCAGCATGGACATACACTCATGGACACAGCCTCACGTTCAAGCTAGTCAAACTGGGTAAAGCCTGTTTCTTGAACTGCAAGTAGACACCTAAATTCAGAAAAAAAATGGAGCCTTCTATTTCACATTTCCTATTAGTTATCTGAAGGTTCTTCTCTTGTATCCCACTGTTACCAACTCAAGTAAACCAGTTGTTGCAAATCCCAGTCCCAGTCCTTTTTGTGAGCTGTTCAGTGAACCTGAATGTCTAACATCAGTTGATGAATGATGTCCTGTGTACTTTACACCAGGAAAGACAGAGAAACAATCACTGTTAATAATGTCCTTGATTAATTCTACAACAGCAAGAAAAGAAAGATGAGGAAAAGGCCTTTCCAATTGAAAAGAAATAAATAAGTCAGCATTTAAAAGAAGATGATTAAAATGGAACATGACAAAAGGCCACATATTCTGTGCCTGACATCGGGCATATGAATCCTAGCTATGGCACTGTGTTGAGTGCCACGTGCACCCGCTGGAGGCAGTCCTTGTCCCTGGGATGTCCTCTTCAGATACATGTTTTTCATTTTCCAAACATAAAATAAGACAAGGTTTTAATTATGTCAGTTGCTCAAATTTATTACTGTGTCTTTACAAGGGGCTTCCATGGTTTCTCAGTTTAGGTCTTTAAAACGGAAATCACAAAAGCTTAGAAATTAACTTCTTTGTGCTTCCAAAAAATTTCAAATCCATATCAGACATATGTCTGATATTGTCATTCCTATGGCTCCCCAAAAGGCTATTTTTTTTCAAAATTGAGAGGCAGACGTGATGAAGATTTTCCTCACCATCCTGCACACAATTTTTGTTTTCACCACAGTGCCATAGGTGTTTTCTTTAGAGGAAAAGGAATTGAAATAAAACCTCTTCTGTGTAATAGTATATGTTTATTATGATAAACTGAACTAAAATTAAATTAAACTACACTAAATTACTTAATTAAACTAAATTAAAAATTAAGAGCTTCATGGTGAACAGTTTTATAGCAGGAGAAGTCATTCAAAATCTAGTCTTTTTTACAGGGACTTAAAAGAATATTAAAGGAAGGAAAATTGACTTTTCTGAACAGACTACTCCAGTGTATATCTGGCCACAGTGAAACACTCCTGGAACAAAATCATAAGGTTTTACATGATTCAAGCGAGTTTTATTATTCAATCAAAAACATTTGAATGTAACACTGCTCTGTGAAAATAATCAAGAATAACAAAACTAAAAATGTGTACTGCTCTGCTAAACTAAAGTGATTTGAAGTTTTGAGTTAGTGCAAATCAGCAGAATAAAGCCATTGGGACAACAGTGATTTATTGTCTCTGAGAATAAAGTTTAGAATGCTGAAAGTGAAGTCTGAAAGGAAACTCCAAAGATGATTGGTTTTGCATCACACTCTCTTTGTGTTTTAGTATTTTAATTGCGATGAGCATGAGGAAGAAAATACTTCTGGCAAACAGAAGGGAATGACCAACCATCCGTTGTGTCCCAAATGAGCAGAGAACTGAAATTCACGTTTGTCTTTAAGCACGAGTAACTTGTTGATGCCCATAAGCCTTCCACTGAAGCTGAAGCTTCCTAGCACACAGCTAGGGTAGATCTGTCTAATCTACATCTAATTCCAACACAGTGTGGATGGAAAAAGAATTCTTAACAGAATTTTAAAACGTATTTTCTTCTGAGAACTGGACATAAGAAGTTTTTTACTGAACTACAAAAGACACTGAATTGAATACAGAGTCCCTTTTCCCTTCAAAAGGCTCTGGATCAGCCCTTCATACATCACTGCAAACTCTCGGTTGAAATTCATCATTAAGCCAAAGCAGGCAGGTCTGCTGCCAATGTCTAACAGGCTTCCATTTGTCACTGGGTCCAGAAATTAATAAAGCCAATTGCCAATCTTTAATTTAAGAAGGAAAAGAAAAAAAAAAACAACAAACAAAACAAACGAAAACCCACAGCAAAACAAAACCAGCATCGATCCACTAGGTTTTCTCTAGAAACGTTCAAATGTTAGGAATGATTTAGAAGTCAAAATCTGAGGGGAAGGAAGGGAAGGGGCTTTCAAAGGACTTTTATCTAAGTAAAGCCTGGGCATAGCTCTGGAATCTTAGATGTGAATTCCAGTGAGAATAAGAGTTGAAACACAAAAAATGAATCCTCAAAGTTGAAAAGCCAGTTTGGTTTAACATATGTCTACAGAATTCAGTACAGGACTTTTAAAATCAAAGGAATGTATCACATGAATATGAAACGGACTCTCTTCTTTTTAATTGTAACCATTATTTATTAAATTAGGAGTAGCAATACTTGGACATTTTCTCACTGAAATGTTTTCCATTGGAAAACTAATCCATAGAAACCTAAATTTTTCATGGGAACATACAGATCTGCCTTGGCAGAAAAGGTTTCCCGTTACACATGGAATTACTTATTACAGACCAGAATGGTCAGAAGCTCAACACCAAGCTTCCCAGCAAGACCCACTCTGTCCTCTGTGTGATCAAAAAAACCAGGCTTGAATCCCAGTGTGCCTGAGCCTAAGTGAGACCTCTGGACAGTATGGAGCTGGGTACTACGGGAAGGGGTTTGTGCTCCACTTAGCAAGTATAGCTAAATAACTATTGAAGCAGGGAATTGAATGCAGCGCTCCTATGTTGCACATGAACTCACCGGCCATCAGAATACAGATTCAATCTAATTCTCTGCTCTTGGAGCTGCTAAGCTTTGTGATAATTAGACATTCAGGGAGACAGTGTGAGTGTGAACAGTATTTTGATATTTATTGTATCGGGAAGCTTCACACCAATGTTCATTTATCACAGCACTGTCTGAGAAAATGTCTGAAGGCAGTGAAGTATTATCTCTCTTCTGACAGATGAGTTACTAACTACTGTCACATAAAACATTAATTTTAAATGTAAGCTTGGGTGAGACAGTGGTGGGCCCAGACTTGACATACTCAAAGGAGACATAGCCAGACACAGAATCCAGTCCCATCCTGCAACCATCTTATAATGAAAAGTTGATGGCACATGTAGATATAAAGGCACATAAAACCCAAAGCATACAAAACCCCAAAGCATATAAAAAACATCTAGTCAAAGGTAGATGACAAGAAAAAAAATATAATAAATATTTATGAACCAGCAAACTCTCTTATTTATTTTCCTAATTTTGAATGCTATTTACCTTGAAGAATCAATCTACCTTTTCCTTAACATGCACTTAAATTACTTCTTGCCACAGAAACAAGTATGACTGAGTGATAGCTTGCAACACTTAATAACACTAGACGAATAAGCTTCTTCAGTGATACAGAATACCACTCTGTGTGTAAAAATTCATAATAATCAGACAAATAATCCTACGGATTTACTATACTATATGCCCATTCTAGGCATCTTCTGCCGATGAAAAACAGATGTCAGTGTCATTAAAAAATATATTATTTTAATGTACTCATTTTCCAGTGCACTGTGTTAGCTGAAGTACAAACCACAATATGAACCTATGTTCTTTGTCCTGCTGTGGTAGGCAGCCACTTTCCCAATATTTTACAAATGTGTTACACAAAATACTTGTTTTTCCCCCCAGCAAGTTTCTACTTGACTATACAGCAACATTACCAAATCTTGTTTGGGTATTTTTACAGGCTTTGTTTAAAATAATAAGATAAAGAAAATCAAAGGGGAAAAAAAGAGCTTGTTTGGAGATTACTGAAGTACTGCAAGGGAATTCCTGTTTCTCCAGGTTGCCAGATTCAGATTCCTGTCGTTAAGAATGTCTTCAAGTAGATGTTACTCCAAAAATATGCAGCATATTCCAAGCATCCAATTTATTAATGATAATTTTGAACATATCCAGGTATGAAGCAGAGTGTATCCCACTGGAACCAGTTTAATCTTGCCAGCAAAATGCAAGTAACTAATTCCCTTTTGAATAAATGAGTGTCCACTGAGTTGACTTAAGTCTTACAATGATACATGGTAGACCTTTTTTTTTTCTGATTTCTTCAGAAATATGAAGTGATGCATTTTGCAGGAAGAAAATGCAAAATTCACATTTAAAGTGAAATTGAATAATACATGCTGCATTATCCACTATGATACTTAGTCAAAAATATCATGGAAAAGGTTTTTGCATGATGTACTTTGTGATAAGCTTCAGAAGATTTAAACTCTGACCAAAACAGCAGTAAAACAGCCAACTCCACTGAATTTTCTGAGGCAATATTTATATTAAGTGCTGAAATATATTTTATAACTACACATTGGGTCTCACTAAACACTATAAAACAATATATCACTGAATTAATACAAGAGTGGAAATGGGAGGATCCTACAAGGAAGTACAAGCACTCACCTCTTGATTACACATTGGTGTAAAAGCGACCGTGTACTCTGCCAGAGTTGTGTCATTCACCAAGTTTTTCACCTCTTCATCAAATGCAGAGTTAATTCCTCGCCTGTGAAATTCTTCATGCATCCTCGTAATGAAGCTGTTCCTTTCCTGGCACTTTCGGGTGAGGCAAGCCAGCTTAGCCTATACGGCATGAACACATATAGATTGATTTCAATATAATTGGCTATATTTTGTGTCTGTAATTTCATGCATTTTGACCCAAAGCCATAGATTGCATTCCTGTGTTTCTAGGCCATTAGGTACCTCTGCACCCTGCAAGAGAAATGTGTGTGCACAGGTAAACTGGAAAGAGACGTTCCCTTTCCATGTGCGAGGTCCCCCCTTTTTGACAGGCTAAAGAGCGGTATATATGTCAGCAATAATAGCAATAATGTCAGCAAGCCCCTGCCTAAACCCCAGTAACAAACATCTAAGTCAGGGGCAGCTGCAGAAGGCAGGCACACGCACAGAGCAAAGGGATACACCTCTGTGTAGGTCCTGCATGGGCTTTCAGGAGAATACAGTACCTTCAGAGGAGCTAGTGTCAACTTCACTTCAGACTTTCTCTTCTGAAGTTCTTTTTCCTGAAAGGTTGAAAAACATTCTGCATTAGTTTATCCAAGAGTCATTTTAAAATGCTGTAGCAGTTTTTGGCTGTTTGCTTCAGACCTGACTTCCAAGGCATACACTTTGCATGTTTGTGTGACCCTGTATCACAAACATGATGAAGCAGTGTAAGGAATTGGTTATGGACGCATAGGCCCTGGCACACAAAGACTGTCCTACTAGCATTAATGTTGGTCTTGTGTATTACCAAATGCTTTTGGATGTTTTTAGATGGAGCCCTTTACTGGTGAGGTTATTTCATCAAAGCAGCATCACTTTAAAGATTTGGTATCCTTCATTATGCACTCATATTCCTATTTACTCTGTGAATCTTCTAAAATACTTTGTTGGGGAAAAGTTTTTTCCTATCTATATTATGCTGTAGAATGCAAGAAACAAGGAGGGAT
The DNA here is from genome assembly GCA_025774025.1 of Xenus cinereus. Taxonomy (NCBI): domain Eukaryota; kingdom Metazoa; phylum Chordata; class Aves; order Charadriiformes; family Scolopacidae; genus Xenus; species Xenus cinereus. The sequence continues at coordinate 53,853,873 of JAOXJK010000032.1, read as the reverse complement.
TTTCTGAATTTTCTTCAGGCTCTGAAAAGTGAGCGTCATCAACTTTCTACTCTGACATGATCAATGCACGTCCTCTATTAGGAGATGAGCCAGATGATCTAGTCTGTACCTTGTGATTTAAATGTTTATTATTCATTGGAAACTTGCTTTCTGATTATGCAGAAAAAATACAGTATCCTGCCAGGTAATTTCTAGTACAAATCGATACAGTATTATTTGGCAATAAAGGACAGGTTCCCTTGCATTCATTTTGCTTAACAATTTATATTTCTATGAAGCCTACAGTAAATGTATGTGCATCAGAAGAAGACTCCCTTTATGAGAATTCTGTTATGTTGAAAGAGGTCGCGTGATCCTCAGCTAATAAGGGAAGAAACAGAGTAGATAGGGCAGGAGAGACATGTCTTTGCGTTGCACTAGCACAGGGGGAACAAGGAAAAATACTAGCCTTATGCCCCTGCACTGGTGATATTCAATTCTTGATGACACATGGAACAAAACATTTTGCCAATGCAAACAGAACAATCAGGAGTTGCCCATTTATATGGATAACGCATCTCACCCTTTACTAACCTACCATCTGATACGCACCATCAATCGCTACAGGCACCAGACACTACAAAAGAATTTCATTTTACCACCACTGTTCTGGTAAGAGGCATCCTAACCAATGCCTGAGAGAAGCCACTAACCCTCTGCTACAGGACTGGTTTAAAGCAAATCACTTCACATGACAAGGCTAGGGAAAAAAAAACCCAAACAAAACCAAAACCAACACACTCACAAACAAACAAACGCAACCCCATAAACAAAACCACAAGCTGTAGAATACATGGATTTACCATGGAGAATGTAGGATGAAACTTGCACGCAGTAGAGAGAAGAAAATCCTCTTGTATATTGAGGAGTCACTCTTTATCAGGGAATGTAGTGATAGAACAAGGGGTAATGGTTTTAAACTGAAAGAGGGGAGATTTAGATTAGATACTAAAAAGAAATTCTTTCCTGTGAGGGCGGTGAGACACTGGAACAGGTTGCCCGGGGAAGTTGTTGATGCCCCATCCCTGGAAGTGTTCAAGACCAGGCTGGATGGGGCTTTGAGCAACCTGGTCTGGTGGGAGGTGTCCCTGCCCATGGCAGGAGGGTTTGCAACTCAATGATCTTTAAGTTCCCTTCCAACTCTGCTCTGGTTTGCCAGGCGGAAAATAGCACACAAGTATAAAAACTGCTCATGCAGGTATATTTGTGTGTACATGGGGGCTCTCACCAGAATAACTATGTCAATTTATAAAAATACAAACCACATACCTAACTGAAAATGTGTTAATGAAACTCTTAGTATGTAACCCCAGCAGCTGGATCAAAAAGAGTTAGGGAAAACTCTACCAAAATTCTGTCTCTAGCTCACTGTGTTTCCTAATCTGATACAGTGCAACAAACGAATTGGGAATGTTAAAAATCCTGACAATTTAAGGCAAGGAGGTGACTCCGTAAAGAATTTCAGCACTACTTTGCTTGCATTACACTATGGGGATTACAGCAGGGACTGGGAGCGACTTTTATTATAGTCTATTATCTTTCCATGACATCGACCACCCAGGCAGTTCACATCTTTTCCTGATTTCTCTGAAGTCAGGGGTACTTTTATAAGTCTGCAAACCACTTAATTATCCTCGGGTTTGTTCGCAGGAAGGAAGACCGTTTTAGTTCTCTCCTTTTAGAAGAAAGAGGTAGAATCTGAAGTCTAACCTCAGATTTGTCCACTCACTTAAGCACACAGAAAACAGCTTTATTATACCTTTTCACATAGCTGAGCCTGAAGGAGTTCCACTTCATTCTGCAAGTCGTGAAACTGATTTTGTAGTGCAGCCTGGTCCCTGAGCTGGGCTTTCAAGGTCAGCACTTGCTGCTGTAATCTCTTCTTGGCTATTTTATTCTCCTCTATTTCCTGAGCATCTTCCACAGTGTACACAGGCTAGAGAGCAAATGAGATGTATAAAATAATGAAAATATTCTCAATCATGTTTTAGCGCTCAACACTTCTCAATCAATATACACGCCTACCTTGTACATATAAAAAAAAGAATTAAGCTGATATAAAATGTATGACTTCAAGTCTTCATAAACATATTACCACTAGATCTTACACAAATCTTAAAGTTGTTTATGAGCAAGGATTTCTTGATCCCCTTTGAGAGCAGGCATAGGACTGAGATTTCAAAAAACTCCTTCAAGGTAAGTATTGCATTATAATAATTTAATATCTGGGGCAACTGGGGAACAGACAGATTAAATGACCAATTTGTGGTCACACAGTGAGTAAGAAGTCAAAAGTCCCCATTCTCCTGCTCCAACTGCTATATAATACATCCATTGTTTTTCTACATATAATTATCTCAGAGAGCAAATTCCACTCTCCCAATTATATTTTTTTCAGAATATTAATAATAAAAATAATCAGATTTTAAGCATAAATTTCAAAAATATTTAAAAATAAAATATTTATTACATTAAAATGTAGTAATAGTCATACAGAACAAGAGGAAGGAGGAGCTTCTGAATTTAACTCCTCCTGCCCCACTCTCCAATTTTTTTTTTCCAATTTCATGCACTTAGATTGAAAGGGTTAGTGAGAGCTTTAGATTGATGGTCAGCACCATAAAGTCAGCTCTGAGAAGTGACACTGACAGATTAAACATATAGATTAAGAATGAGGAAAATCTGAAGAAAGTCTTGTGGAAAACATTTATGCTATTGTGAACTTATATTAAAAAAATATTGAGTTGATACACACAGTTACTCAACATTTCTGATAACATATTATATAAGCAAATGTAAAAGATTAAGCATTTCAGTGATTAAGCTAAAAATTCTAGTCAGACCTATGATACACTGCAGTAAAACCGCATTACCTTCTGACAAAACATGCAGGAAGATGGTTTGATTCTAGTGATCACTAACAATGATACAACTGAGAGAAGAGATAATATTCAGCTGGGATGTAGAACAACAAAATTAAATTTTCTTTCTACTTTCTGACTGTCTTTCCAACTTTGACACCTTTGGTGACTACAAAATACTGAGTGCACCGTTTCATAGAAAACAGCAAACTAAATTGATGGATCACATAACTGCCCACAACACACCATTGCAACACAGATAAAAACAGAAATAAGACATGTTCATACTGGTCTTCCTAATGAAGCAAGTCCTCTATACACAGCATCCAAGAAAGTCGTGCGTGCTTTGTACCAAACTTTTTGGCTCCCTCTTGTGTTAAGAGAAAAGAACAATAGCAACTGTTGGACACATCAAGAATGATTAGAACAGGATTGCAGTGACAAGAGCCTGAAGATGAGTCTGAGACATGGTATTTTCCTGACCTTCTTCCCAAACAAAAAGTATGTTAAATAAAAAATGAAAACACTTCTAAGCTGAAGATGCTTAATGGAAAAAGAGGTTGGGAGATAAAAAACTGCTTGAAGGTTAAAGACAGAGCAAGTAATATCTTTCTTTCTGCATTTTGCTGATCTGCTAGCAGTTTTCTGTAGCTTAAAAGCATAAATTAGGTGTACAAGGTTTATTTATGATCACTCTGTCAGATGTCACAGTTAACAGTTACCATTTGGTAGTGCAGTCAAGCTCCGGAAGGGTGAAGGACCCAACAGCTGGGACTGGGAAATAACCAGAGGATAGCTGAGCCCAAAATGTAGCATTTAACTCACTCCATTTTTATAAAACCTGGCAAGATCTCTAGTCTTTGAAGTTGGTGCCTAAACACTAAAACCAAAACTAAAATCTTCCTCTTGTATCAGTGGAATTGAAGGATAAACCCAGATCTGCAATATACATGTATCTGCATCTTCGACCCCAGAATGAGATACATGTGGATTCAAGAATTTGACATTAACCCTGCGACAAGTAATTAAATTGGATGAAGTCAGATCCAAATCAAACATTGCAATATTGCATACATATTTACTACTACCGATTAATAAATGCTAACATGAAAAGTTCCATTGTTGGAGGGATTTAGAAGGGAGTGGGGGAGAATTGGAAGAAAGGCTCACCTGCACTTTTTCCAGTGTACAAACATTCTGCCAAGGTTGATGAATTTTATTCCCGTGTGAGTCATAGAAATAATTAACACTGTAATTCAGTGACCAATAAAACAAGAGATAGTTGTCTCAGTCTGTCCCCAAATCAAAGGGTTAAAGCACCATTACCTAAAAATGCCCCCAAAGGCTTAAGTGTTAGCTTAAACAAAATATCATGACACACTTCTGTTTGTTTTCAAACAATTTGTTTCTTCTTACTTGAAATAGATTTAATTGTTTCAAGATGTTACATGCAAGTAAATCATAATGATATGAATAATATGTGTTTAAATTTCAATTAACAGTCAGAATTCATCTGTCTAAACATCAGCACATAGTGCCATGTAGGGTGTACAAGCTAATATGAAGTAACTGCATAAGAGTTGTAGATGGCCAGCAGTCGGCCAGGATGTCCCAAGGCATTTAGACGGGTTAAGCAATGACATTTAGGTAACTGAACTGACCCCAGAATCTTTATGTGTTCCAGAATGTGTTTTTATTTTCTTCCGTATCTATCCAACCTGTTTAAACTAAATTTGCAAAAGTTTTAGTTTGCTAAAAAACTGTATTTCCAGCTGATAAAAGTTGCATTTTTCTTATTCACAGTTTTCTTATTCACAGTTTTCTTGTCAAGGAGGACAGAAATAATTTCAGGGCTAGTTAAAAAGTCTTTATGAAAGCTGCTTCCAGGAAATTATTCAATAATTAAAATTCTTTCCATAACACTTCATTTTGGTGAAAAACATAAAAAATTTATCACCTGAAAATTCAAAAAGTTTTCATTTAGAGCAAAACTAGAATTTCTGTGATATACATAGATTCCAATGAGGCTTTCTCTCCCCTGTGTGATAGAAAGATTTCCTGTATTTTGGGGATACACACTTGGGCTGCACGCATCAGTTACAGCCTTTGACTCCCCATTAATCCCACTCACTCGCAGTGGAAGTTGCTCCACAGAATGTCCAGTATCACAGCTTCATTTTGTCTTTCCAAATCTATTACTCAGGGCTAGAAGGCACAAAGGCCAAATACTTGAAACTCTGGTGATTTCTCCAACCGCAGAACGGGAAAGGTGGAGGGCACTGAAGGGAAACACCTTTCAATAAGACCACCTGACAATCCATGCTTCAGAAAATTACTCTGGTTAGAGAGAACAGGACAAGAGTCCTCCTAAAAAATGGAGGTATCCATAACGCCCATGCAGAGCCCAGACTTTGGAGTATTCAGTAGACAGATGGTCTGCCTTGCATAATATCTGCTTACTTTCAAGTTTGCTCTAGGTTCTCTATTCTCAATTCAAATCTATTGCCAGTAACAATAATGGTTGTCTCTGCCTCCAAAACACTCCCTCCAAAGGAATATGCTTTCCTCCATGCCATTTACATACCTACCATTAATTTGCAGTTCTGCTTTCCAAGCATTTTGCCCCTTACTTGTTGTTTAAGATGGTCTAATTCTGAGAGAGCCTGTGTCAAACGAGTTTTGATTTCTTCGTATCTTGTTTCAGCAAAGCCAAGTTCTCTGTACCACTTCTGAGCCTAACGGGAAGAATAAAAAAGTAAAACTACTGAGTATAATTAGTCTAGCAGTGATATCATTTCTCAGTACCAGCTTACAATCATGGACTTGAGTCTGATCTCTACATCACAAGTTTCACATTGTTGTAAATTGATTAAAATAAATGGAATTACACAATACACTATAATCTTATTATAAGAAATTAGTAAGACTCTTAAAGTAAGTCCTATAGAAACATATCTAACTAGAGCTATGTACAAAAATAGATTAATTTTTAAATTGATTTCTAAATTTGAAGGTACCTTGAGTATTCTGAATGAAGCTAAAAAAAGCAGTGGTGAATGCACGCTCTGTTTCAGAGACTACAGCTTTGAAAGCCCTCAGAGCAAATGGAAAGTAAGATTTTTATCAGCTAGGGGGGAAAAAAGTCTTCCTGAGAAATGTCAAAAATGAAAAATGCAAAGGAGGAAAAAAAAACAACCACTCCATATGTTCACCTCTATATTTTTTCTAGGATGAATTTTCTCCACTTACACATGTTAGCTGTAGTTTTGAAAATAACAAACAACTAAAAGACAAACAAACCACTCGATAGATCAGCTGGTTGCCTGACAGCAAGCTCTTTTCTCTTCATTTCTTCTCCTTTGTGAAAGCAAAGTCTTCATATTCTTTTAAGTAAACTGAGGAAGGTGGTATAACACACAGAAGGACTAGAAGGACCCAAGTTTATCAGATTTTTTTAAAAAATAAAAATCAAACGATCTTTTCATGTTCAAATTACAAGGTCAGAAGTCCTTTACCTAACCATGCACCAACTCTTGCAAATCCACCCCTTCATTCCAGTTGCCTCACCTGACATCTGGGAAGTCTTATAAAGCTGTCAAAGGACAACCATTATGTACACCCACCTGCTACTCTTACATGCTCAACACGCTTGTTACTGACAGTGTTTTTTTCCCAGGAGGTCTGAGCTATGCCTGTTATTGCATGAAACTGCCCCATAAATACACACTTGCCATAAAAGCAATACATTTCTGCTTAGATAAGCGCATGGTGGAGATTGTTCAATAAAAAATAGAAATGTGAAAGCTAATGCATTCAGAAAGGCACAGCACTGAAAGCTTCTTTGGTTGGTATTAAAACCAGAGATTTACTTTAGACAGGCACAGAACTAGCCATCCAAACAAGTGTCCATGTAGGTGATGTTGGACTTCATTTTTACTACACAGATGTCACTTAGGGGGCAGTGTCCATGCTTTGCACCATCGTTGGATACATCGAGACCCCTCGGCAGCATCAGATTTTACATCATTTTGCCTCTCATTCAAAAACTACTTTGAATTCAGGTTTGCTGTAGCCGTGGGTGCTTCTACTGCCTTCTACTCCCCCTCATTCCTAGTGATGGGGTGGGATGCAGCCAGCCCAGAGATGGCCACACCAGATAGTTTGTGCCATGTGTCTTTATTAAGCACTCAGCTTCGGTCAAAGTGTGCTGGTGGAACACTGCTCCACCTGAAGTTCTGGCCAACCATGAATGACTGTGCAATTCACCACTTAACTGAAAGATCAAAGAGGTACATTTTGGTTCTGCAGTTTTATAAAAGTGTTAAATCCCGGCAGAAAGAACAGCCAGGTAAGAAAACAAGAAAGAAAACAAATTTGTTGCTCAGAATTTCATCAGAGTGGGATGTTACCTCTTTTTTTGATTTTTCTAACTCCTTTTGCTGTACTTTGAGTTCCTCTTTTGCCTTTTTGACTTGCTCTTTCATCTCACTGTAGCTTTGAAACATGCTGCCCTGGATACACAACAGAAAGACATGACTCCTCTTAACCATACAAAATGGCACACCAGTTTTTACAGAACAATATACAGTTTCCTTCTGAATTACTAAAAACATTTGCATAAAATCAAAATACTAGAGATAACTCTTTTCCTGTTGATTATTCTCAACTGAAGCAATAATTCTGCTTTTACAGGAACATAGTAATCTCCATAGAAAGTCACTGTGGTGAATTCATGACTACAGGAAAAAACGTGGACAAGAAATCCACTATAAGTAAAGATCCTACCTTTAGGCATATGCTTCATGAAAATCAAAACAGTAAAAAAAAATAGACCCTATCAGAATAAAAGTTATTAAGTGAACATGTGTATACTTTTCAATAAGACATGATTGTTTCACCTCGAATACTTCATCATTATAACAGAAATCTGTGGAAATTAATTGGCTTTACCAGAAGCTTTTACTCTTGCAAGAAAATAAATAATTTTTAAAATCCCAGAATAATGCACTCTTTTAAGCATTAATTTTTACTTTGTAACTTGCTGTATCACTTTAAAATTCTCTAATACAACATTCAGAAATAAACTCTGTAGTATTTTGTCTTCTATTTAAAAGTTAACTTTAGCACCTCAGATCTCCAGCACATGGGAGGTTACAACATTTTCTATACTACAAAGTTAATTTAGTTTTCTTTAGAAGATCCTGCTTGATAACATACCTCATTGTTATTATTTATCTCTTTTCCAGGCAAAAAGTTTGAGGGGTCTACAACCAGAACTCCTCCTTCTTCAGTCTGAGTTGCACTACATGCTGTTTCAACTTTCTTTGGCTTAAAACCATGTTGTTGACCTTCTTCTTTTAGTTTTGCTATCTTTTCCTTTGTTTCCAAACTTTTACCTTTTCTCAGCTCTTCATAGGTGAAACCCAAAGATGACATTAATTCTTTCAATTTATTATTTTCTAAAATAAAGTTTGCATTTGCTCTCTGAAATTCCCCAAGCTGTTCTGAAGTTTCTTTCTTGATTCTGTCTATTTCTCTTTTCAGTACATGTTTTTCCTTCTGTAAATCAGAAATAGTTTGATAACAGCTGGTTTTGCATTCTTGAAGTTCTGAAACCAAGGTCCTGTATTTGTCTTGTTCACACCTTACTTCTGCCAAACATCCCAATAAAGTTTCTTTTTCACCTTCTAAAAGATATATTGTTTGTAAATTACCGTCTCTCTCTTGTATTAATTCATTATATTTTGCTGCATAATTCTCCTTGTCTTGTAATAATTTAGCTATTTCTTTGAAGTATCTGCTTCTTTCTTCTTTCAGGTCAGAAAGCATCTGGAAATACCTCTTTTTCCTTCCATCCAGGGATAAAACACTCCTGGGAAGTTTATTCGATGCAATTATCAATGAGTCTTTACCAGAATTCCTATTTTTCTCTTCAACACATGAGAGGTTTTTAGAGGTTTCAACAAAAAATGCTCCTGAGCTCATGGTGCTTTCTTCTGATAAGTTATTATAACATCCACCAGCAACTTCTTTCTCATTAAGTAAGTTTTGGAATGAAACAACATTAGCTTCATCTACCGCTAAAATGTATTGAAAATACGCATCCATCTCCTCTTCCAGTGTACACATCATCTGAGCATATCTCTCATTCTCCTGTTGTAATATACAGACTTTTTTTGAGTAATTTTCATTCTCTTCCATCAGTAGAAATATCCTCTGGGAACACATAGCCACCACTTTTTCCAGTGCATATATTTTTACATTACATTCATTACCAGCTTCCAGTGGTGACAGAGGACAGAAACACTCATAAAAATTGCTCCCTGGCAGGAACAGTTTGTTTAAGCATACATCCCTCTCCTGCACAGGAGACAATGTGTTTAGCGGATACCTCAGTTCCTCTGACCAAAAAAAATTCGGAGAGTATATATATTGCATGTTTTCAGCAGCTATTTTTTGACATGAGAAATTCTTCCTGTTTGGTTCACATAGTTTCAGGGTCTGGTTTTTCTTTTCTTTCAGCCCAATATTACTGGAAGGATTTGTCTGGCAAGTTGGTTTCTGAGGTTGCTCTCCTTTCTCCTCCATTTTTATTACGTCTTCATTACATACCCTATTCACATCAGAGATGCAGATTTTTGAGAGGTTTCCTTGTTTCTCCATTAGTTCAGGGCTCACTTCAAAATGCTTATTTAAATCTTTAAAATCAACAGGTAAATTTTGGACATCGTGTGGGCTACCTACACTCTGTTTGGCTTCCATTGCTTGCTTCCCAGGCCTGAACAATTCACTTTTATTTAAAACTTTATAACTTTCCTCGGGAACACAGGTCACTTGTTGTGGTTCGGCTTGCACATTCTGTATCTCTTGTCCTTTAGCTCTTCTTCTAGAGATCTTTTGGTGATATTTTCCATCATCGACAACTTCATCCAGACATTTACTTTCACTTACGTTTTTTGGCAGAATTTGCTTGTTTTCCCAATGTTTTTCCACATCATATTTTTCCAGAAATGATGTGAAAATTTCTGTCTCGGTGAAAGGCATCTTTCCACAAAGAATTGCAGAAGCTTTTTCAGAAAATTTTCCTTCTGCAACAAGGCAGAGGCCATCAGAGCAAAGATTGGTATTTGCCTCACAGAAATCCAAACTCTTAACTTTCTTCACAGTGGTGACAGCTGATATGTGGTAGCTTTCAGGTTCTAACAAGGTAAGTTGGAGCTTCTTCTTCATCAAAGCATCAACCACAGAAACATGGAATGTCTTCGCTGGTAGATCTATAGCTTGTTCCTTCAAGAGAGAAAAGTTTTCTTCAGCTTTTATTTCCTTACTCGCCTCATCGGTAGTTAACTTCTCAGAACAAGGGGAAAGCAGTCTTGCTGCCCAATAACTTGGGGAACATCTGAACAAAGTGAAAATGTCTTCTAGAGCACCTGCCCTCTTTGTTCCAAGGCCAACCTGGTAATAGCAAAAGGGAAATGTTTTAAACTGGAAAATATAAGCTAATATATATCATTCTATGTTACTAGTCATAATTTATTTTCCATCCATAAAATACTTGATTACAGACAGATGAGAAAAAAGTTTTCAAATTTATACAAATAAGTCAATTATTTTCTTAGTGCACACCTGTATTCATCTTGAATAACATCTTTAGTAGTTATGATTTAAAGCTACTTCTATATTCATCTTTAAATACACCAACTCTTCACTTTATCTCAAAATTCACAGACTCACTGTGCACAAAGACAGCAAGAGCAGTTGTAACTTTTCTTCTCACCTGCTCAATCTCAGCTAGACCAGTAACATTTGCAAAGGCACTGGAATTGTGTTCCAAAACTGGTAGAAGTTCTACTGGTAGCTCCTCCATCTGCTTTAGCCCAGCACAGCCACATCCTGATGTTTCTGCTAGGGTAAAGCACTGGAAAATTGTAATGCCACTCCCAGACAGTTATACGAAAAACAAACCACAAAACATCTGACCAGATGCTTTGAATAGAAAAGTACTTTAGTGAGACCATGCTCAAATCTACCTTTTCCATCAGAAGCATACCTCACCAGTGATGCAGAGATAAACATGACATTAAACAAGAGAACAAACTTCACAAGAAAACATAAATATTAAGTGCTAAAATAAGGTATATTTGGGGCCCCCTCCCAGTTTCTCAAAGCATTTAAAAATGGAAAATACATGTCATTATAGTGAGTAGATGAAAACTCATGAGTTAAATTTACATGTTAAAATTATTCAGTGCAGATCTGAATTTCCATATACTGAAATTTGCTATAAAATTTCCATTAATGTATATTGGGAGAATTTACCTGAAACAATTTGCCAAGTTCAGAACTTTTATGTTGTTTGGTCTGAAAAGCAAACCTGACTGCTGCGCTGCATTCCCAAACACTATGCTTCAGCCAGGATATGGGAAGTATCCCTTCATTCCTCATCTCTGTAGCTTCTTGAAAGTTCTCATAGAGTTATCCTCGGTAAGTTTGTAAACAACATCAAGCGGAGTGGTGTGGTTGATATGCCTGAGGGACAGTATGCCATCCAGAGGGACCTGGACAAGCTTGAGAATTGGGCCCATGTGAACTGCATGAGGTTCAACACGGCCAAGTGCAGGGTCCTGCACCTGGGTCGAGGCAACCTCCAGTTACCATTACAGGCTGGGGGATGAAGGGTTTGAGAGCAGCCCTGCCGAGAAGGACTCGGGGGTACTGGTGGATGAAAAGCTGGACATGAGCCGACAATGTGTGCTGGCAGCCCAGAAGGCCAACTGGATCCTGGGCTGCATCAAAAGAAGTGTGGCCAGCAGGTCGAAGGAGGTGATTCTGCACCTCTACTCTACTCTGGTGAGACCACACCTGGAGTACTGTGTCCAGCTCTGGAGCCCTCAGCACAGAAAGGACATGGACCTGTTGGAGCGGCTCCAGAGGGGGGCCACAAAAATTATCAGAAGGATGGAACATCTCTTCCATGAGGACAGGCTGAGAGAACTGGAGCTGTTCAGCGTGGAGAAGAGAAGGCTCCAGGGAGACCTTATTTCGGCCCTTCAGTGCTCAAAGAGGGCCTATAGGAAATATTAAGACAGAATTTTTAGCAGGGCCTCTTGCAATAGGATGAGAGGTAATGGTTTTTAAACTAAAAGAGAGTAGATTCAGACTAGATATAAGAAAGAATTCCTTTATGACGAGGGTGGTGAAAAACTGCAAGAGGTTGCCCAGACAGGTGGTAGATGTCCCATCCCTGAAAATATTTAAGGTCAGGTTGAACAGGGCTCTGAACAGCCTGATCTAGTTAAAGGTGTGCTTACTCACTGCAGGGGAGCTGGACTGGGTAACTTTTAAAGGTCCCTTCCAAACCAAACTATTCTATGATTCTAGGATTCCAGGATTTCTTGAGAAAGCTCATATCTAAATGCTAGTATCATACTGATAAATAGTTATTGCTTCACCTTCCTAAGATACAGTTTCCAGACTAGAAGACCTTCTAAAAACCTCCTAACTCATGCAGAACCCATGCATGAAATCATCTTCAGTTTTATTGCACAGAAATTAAAGCAAAAATTCCAGTTCGATTTCATACCAGACTCTTTAGCATTTAGCAGCACAACTGGAGTTTGAGTAGCTCTGCTTCTGAGTGAATCTAAGACTGCTCCCCATTTCAGATTTTGAATGTCATCCTGAATTAGATCTCCATTCTTAAAGGAAAAAGAAGGAGGAAAAGGAAAAAAAAAAAAAGCAGATTATAAATACACAGTGTTTGTGATATGAAAAACAGGCACATAAATTTCCTTTGCTATTATACATTCAAAAGATGCATTATTTCATTATAATTGCTATTATTTCATACAATTTTCTTATTCCAACATTTTCTAGTAAATGTTGCAATTTTAGATTTCCCCCTAATGTTTCCTTCATACTTTACAAAAAAGTTGAGGAAGAAAATCTGAGTAATAAGCATGCAATATGTCAGATCACAGTTGGAACAGAGACTAAATTATATGCTCATGAACAAAGAGAAAATAAAGTCCAATCAAGTAGGGAATGAGACTAATAGTTCGGTGCCTAGCTACAAAGACAACTGTTCCTAGGTTGGAAGAAGTCAAAGTAGAATAATTGTTCAAAATAAAATTTTCTTTTCTATGGATAATTTAATTTAAAAATTTCATATTCTGTTCTTGACATTTATCTTGACTCCCTGACTGAATTTGGAAATTGTGAGAATTTCTGGTGCAAAACAGATACCCTTATTGCTTGATACACAGCAGGTCACGTTTCACATGCACCATGCTCATTTTTAGTGAACAGAATACTCAGGTTTGATTTTCTCAACAAAACACATAATTGAAGTGGTAGCCAAAACAGCTACAGTGCAGATAACAAGACAACACAGCCGCTTTTGTCTTCCTTCACTGTTCTGCATCAAATGCCAGCAAAAAACCAAACTTGGTCCCTTTGGGCTCAGCTGCAGATTTAAAATTACATAGAGGTGGGAAAGGTAATGACTTCAAAGTCTTCAGACTGCAGTGAGTCAGAAAAGCCACTTGATTTTCCACAAGATCACCAGTGAGAATAATTTTGATTTCAACCCATGTCAGCTGCCACACTATAGCACTCTATTATGACATCTTGACTGTGAGGCATGACTTAAATGGAAACCACAACACTTCCAACATTTCTTCCTTCATTTTCTCAGTAATATTGAAGCTAGTGTTAATTCCTTGAAACACATTCATTCCTTTCTTACAAGTTTGCCGTTATTTCTTCCCAGATATCTTGTATTGGCATATGCGTGGGTTCTGTCAGAAGAAAGTTACAGAAAATTCTGTAAAAGATACAATGCTTGGATGCCGGGAACATCGTACTGTGAAATCAAGACCTCAGTTGTCATGTGAAAGCTACAGAAAGATGTTTCATACTTTCTTTCACCAACACCATCAACAGACCCCTAACGTTCACATCCAGAAACTGATAAATCAAGATGCAGCCACATGGAACCAGCTGCTTTTTCATGCATTTTTCTTTCAAGCATAGGCTGAAATTGGAATATTGCAGAAAGGATCCTGATATCAAGTTTGGAAATTCAAATTTCCAACAAGATTTATGTGACTACACCTGTCTGTGAGATGCAGGTCACCTCTAGAGTACCAGAACAAAACACCTAATTGGATCCGATATTATTGCATGAAGATGCATTAACGACTAAAGCTAATTTTCAAGAATAACTGATGTGCTCAGCATTTGAATGACATGGTGTTTACTAAGGAATTTCATGCCATGTGTGTTTCACAGGAGTCTGATAAGCCTGTCTTCACAAACCACCTTTTTCCTGGCTGTGAAATAGGCAAATGATCCCATTCGCTGTTTCACTGAAAAATTATATACAAGCAGCTTTCCAGAAAAGTAACAGCATGAAAATCTTTCTTGTATTGCACACAATTTATCATTTTTATAGCTATTGAAGAAGTATGATGAGCTCAAACGGATTTTTCTTCTAACTGTTTTGGCTTGAATACTACAAGCCCAAGGTAAAGACGTTAGGAAATTCTGTTTTAATTAGGTGTTAATAAAACACAAGATAAGGGGAAAAAGCTCTCTTCAGTTTTAAAGCACAACACCAGATGTCTCCCTCCTCCTTTTATCATAAATACTGAAATTTTTTCCCTGCTATCTCAAGCCATTTTCTACTAGAAAAATCCAGTGAATTAGCAGCAGCGGAGGAAAAGACAACCAGAAATGAAGCAGGCACAAGATTTGATGCTGCTGATGCAATACACAGCATGTAAGGAACACAACCTACTGTGCAGCAGACCAAAGTAAACTGGCTTAACACAAATTATGGCTTGTTCATCTATACCAAAGACTGGGTAATTGAGATTCAGTAACTGCCTATGACAGCATGGCTCTACATTAATATTTAGAAAAGAAATTTTTAGAAAACCTTCTGTAGAAGAAGAAATAGAACAGGTACAGCATAGAATGAAAGAGATTTGGTCCCATTTCTTGAGGACTCTTTGGATTAGTCTCAGGCAATTAGTCAGTTGATATATCTTGCATTCACACCTTCAAATAACTCAATGTTTACTTTTGTCAATTTTCTCAAATCAATAGTAATTCTCCAATACTTTTTCCTTGGCTCTGAAAGCCCTCATTGCTGATTTTAGCTGTGCGGTCCCCTCATAGTGTACTCAGTTGTTTTACCTGTTTACAATTCAGTGCAAGACCCTCTAGAAAGATCTTCAAATATTTTCATTCCCAAGAATAAGTGAACTCACTAGTTAAAGTAACTGTAGCAACGGTTCAGGCTAAGTATAAAAATAAACAACAGCAGTCAGTCCCTTCTGCCACCTCCAGGCAGCTAGAGAGACTCATGTGGTGAGGCACAGCTTCAGAGCTCTCCCCAAAGGTCACACATGTGCTGCCAGTTACTGCAGGATGATGTTACCACTCTTTCCCCCTCACACAACCTCCTGGAGCTCACTTCTTGGGGCTGTAGAATGGTACAAAATCAGTATGTTTGCAAAGGTGCATTCAACTACCAGGTTAAAAACTTTGTCTTTATTTCTTCTAGCTTTTAGGGACAAAAGATCCTCTCTACCTTCTCCCATTTCTGGGAGTACTCACAGTCTGATTGTCGTCCTCTGTTAAAGAGGGGGTTTTTTTCCACATCTATTACCTCTCAGTTAACTGCAGTTAAAATCAGGAGAGTTCTTGGGATATCAGGTCACAATCTGAATGGAGTAGCTGAGTGTGAGGCTTCGCTGATTTCACTTTATTTAACAAACCCTCAGAATAAAAATACCCTTCACCTCAGTGGATAAAGAACAAAACTTTGTCCGAGTCCTCTCCATGAAAAGAATTATTCTTTGTCAGCAAAATGAATTGGCAGAAGCTGAATGCCATAATGGAGCATATGCAGAGCTTTCCCATGCAATGCTGGAGTGAAGTGCTTGAAGCAGACAAATCCTATTCAGTGTATTCAGGGCATATCACAATGCTACAGAGCTGCAAACCACTGAATATCTCAACTCACTCCCAGTCATGGACCCTGTATCCATCTTCCCTTGTTTACTGTTATCCAGAAAAATCTCATAGACAAGATTTATTGTCAGCTGTGCTTTTTTTCTTCAGCATTTGGGCATGAATAACATGTGAAAACTCACCCAACCATATCTGTACTCCTTCTTTGGATAGTGTCCACAAGACAGAGCTTTCAGAAGTTCTTCTGGACTCTATTCTGAGTGCAAACTGAGACTTTCTGCCTTGGGCACACCACTTAAAAACTTAAGGAAACCAGGTATGTGAGGTTCCCTCAATGTGCACCTAATAAAAGCACTGATGCAATGAAGCTCAACTACTGATTCCCGTGGCTGTGAATTAGACACCATGAGCACTAATGCATCAACAGAAATAAAGGGAAAACATGCAGAAGGGAAAAAGCCACACACTTGCATCTTGATTGCACATCTAATGAAAAGTGTAATCCAGGGTCATATAAAAGCAAATTATATTTTGCTTTACTTACCAGGTCAACACTGTTGTCTCCATTCTCCAATCTTGTAAGTTGTGAGTCCTTTTCTTTCTTCCTCAACATCACTCTACCTTGATCTTTTAAAGCCCTATTTTCCTCCAAAAGCTCCTCTATTTTTTCCTGTAGTTTGATTTCAGATAATTTCAGACTATAAACACGATGGCAAGATTCTTCCAATTTTCTTCTGAGACAGTCTTCAGTGTTCTGAGAGCACTGGAGTTCAGTCAGCAGGTCTGCCTGACCTCTTATGTTGTCCTCTTCTTTTTCCCTTAAGAACTTCAGATTTTGCCAAAGTGTCTCGAGGTGGTTCTTCATGTCGTGCTCCACATTATCAATGCAAGTTTTCAATTCCATCACTTCCACATCAGAGTGTTTGCAGCCCTGAGTCCCACTGAATGCTGATTCCAGCTTCTGCTGGAGATACTGCACCATGCCCTCTTCTAATTCGGATGTCAAAAGAGCAATATGGGCACTAAGATCCAGGACTTTCTTTTCCAGCCTAGATACCTCACCCTGAAGGTAACATTCTCTTTCTCTCAGCACTGCTGTCTGTTGTCTCTGCCTTTGTTTGTAGTGCTCAAAATACTCCAACTGGCTTTTTATTTCATCTTCTTTTGTCTTCAGCTGCTGCTGAAGCCAACGTAATTTTTCCTTTCGCTTCTTCTCTGACTTTTCTTGGTTTTCAACCTACAATTTCAGTGAGTTGTGTGGTTAACATCTTAATACTAAATCCCTTCTTCCCTTATATATTTTTTTTTAATTGTGCAGTAATTCTATACTTGTAAAAACCTGCATTTATAGCAAAACTGACCTACTGTTTTGTCATTTCAGCCATCACTGTAACATCCCAGTAGGAAACAAAACACAAACTCACCAACATCTAGTAGTAGAAGTAATAGCAGTAGTACATAAAATACAGGATGTTTTTAAACACCTTTTGCATGTTTTATAGTACACATTAAATTAAATGAAACCTTTAAACTGGAATCCACACAATCAGTTCTGAACTACACAGTTACATACCATTAACCCTGACAGTCGTGTAGCACTGAGGTGTTAGAGGCAGAGAAGCTGTGGTTCTGTTATAGAAAACATAAAATGCACCTTTCAGAGACCAAGCTTTTGCCCTTTGCCCTTCACCATACCTGTCATCTGTCAGCTCCTTTTATGAACCCCCTGAAAAAGGAGAAAGGAACAGATGCCTTTTGAATCAGCTTGAGAAAGACTTTGGTATTTTCATTTGCACCAGAGTGTGTTTGAACACAGAGACATAGAGAGGTGAAAGATGTCAATGAAAGACAGAGGAGGCTTTCATGATTCACATGCTGCCCTTGTTTTGAGCAGAGTGAGAGCCACCAGAATCATAGGGCCATTGTGGCAACTTTGAAGCAAGACTGAAGGCACAGAGACATCACTCTATTTCTTCAAGGACTTCCTTAGGTCAGTCTTTTTGACCCCCGGTATTTTCCTCTCCAAGGGGTTCACCAACAAGGACAGGAACAGTAAGCTGAAATGTTATGTGAAGTCAGGTAGGTGTGGGATAATAGTTTGGTTAGCTGTTGATGGCAATATGTCATACGTATGTCAAAGCTTTCTGAGTCTTGAAAAATACATTTCACTTTTAAATAAAAAAGCAAAGACTATTGTTCATACTTATGAGTCATGCATGGTACCTGTGTTCTGTCAGATTATTCAACTTTAACTTAAAATGGCGAGACAATAAAAGAGTATCTTATGATAAGCAGAATCAAAGTAGACCATCAAATCACAGTAGACCATCCCTGAATAACTTTCATTCCTTCTCCATTTTAATGGATCCCTCCAATGAGCTGTGCTCACTGGGTAAAAATGCATGCTGTGTGTTTTACCAGCCAACAGCTGACCTTCCTGATAGAACACATGTACATGAAGAAGAACTAGCACTTGGGAGAACTGTCAGCTGCAGAGCTGACAATTTCACAACAGACACGGTGGAGGAGGAGTTGTGAGGGCATGACGTTCTTGGCAATGAGGGAGCAGGTCAGCTTGCTCCAGCGAAGGGCACGCTGGAGAGGAGGGCTTGCACTGGCAGGGCTCTACAGAGTGGTGGCCCACATGGCAATGCAGCACAGGAAAGAAGGCGAGACCCAAACCAACCTGGGAAAGCTGGAAGAGGACACAAAGCTAAGCAAGAAGCTTCAAGTGGATGCAAGAGCAGGTGGGGCCCAGCTTGAAAATGCATGAGCAATTCCAGAGTCAGTTGACAAGCTGAGCAGTTGCACTTTATACAGAAAACAGGCTGTCTTAGCTGTGTTGTGCTCTTGTATCGCATATGGTGGAGAATCAAAATGCTTTATCATGGGACTAGAAAAATAAAGTCTGACCTAGGGAGAAAGAGTACACTGAGTGGGTTCTGGGGAGAAAGAATAAAGTGGGAGGGTATATCTCAAATATCATAGGCCTGAATGAGAGGAATAGTGGCAGGGCTGTCAAAAACATTAGAGAAATAGAAAGTGGGGAAAAAATAAGACCAAAAAGTTCTGATTCCTGTGGCTATAGAAAAAGAGAAAGGCTGAGATGATTTATTGCTTAAAAACAGAGAGGTCACAGGAGATGAGATTGACTTATAAATTATTACTACAAAGAGAATCTAAACTAGGTCATTTGAAACAATATCCTCACCAAGTTGATCAGGTCCTCCTGAAGGTCTCGCAGTTTCCCTTTAACACGCACATTTGCATTTTCAACCTGCTGCAACTTCACATTTAGTTGATCAATTGTCACAAGAAGTGTTTTGTGTGACAGCTCCAGCTCTTTCATCCTGTGATAGTGAGAATGAAGATCTTTGCTAAGTAAATTCCACTCAGTACATTTCCCGATGGATAAGCAGTCATCAGTAATGCATCAATTTATCTTTACTTTTCCATTTTTCTCCCAAGAATAAAATAGTAACAAATTGTTGATCAGTAATAATAAACACTCAATTCTTAACAAGTCTGCTGGAGTTTGCACATTACGCTGGAGACTCTTAAAACTGCTAAAGACAAGGTCTATGTTTATTCTCTCTGATGGCTTAATACAAAAACCACAAGCAAACACATTTGCAAGATTAATGTTCACTGAAGCTTGGCACACTATACGAAGTAACCACTTACCATAAAGACAAACACAACACTTTGGTCTCTGTATATATCTGATCATTTTGCTAGGTTCACAGTTAGCAAATTCAAATTTTATGATGGTGGTAAATGTTTCCCATCAAAATTAAGATTACAGGTAACCTACAAGTAACTATGTGTCTTACTGACCAAAGGGAAAACATCTTACTTGTAAGATACCTCACAGCGGGTAGAGAAACCTATTGTACATAACTGTATTGACTTTGTCAAAATTCAGCTTTGTGGACAAAATACAGGTTCACGTCACCTGTGGCTATTAAAATTGTAGTGTAAGATGACGTGGTATGATGTGATGGGGCTTCTCTACATAGGAGGAGGACCTAAGATAATTTTATGAGAGCAAGCTTCATGTTTTTGTTAGAGTTTTCCTTCCCTTTTCAGCCTACACATCCAAATTTTCTCAACGTTTTAAAGAGTTGTGAATCTCAAAATATCCTTTTCTTGTTAAGGAATTTTTTTTTCCAGTCTCTCATCTCCTGTGGCAGGTACTAAAGCCTATCTCAGAGATGCAGACATTGTCCCCTGTGTCCCTCAGGACTGTGATGTACCATATCTTCTTCCTTGAATTTCTTCATTCAACCTTCAACAGTCTTCCTCTCAGCTCTCCTGACCACCTCTATCTTCTAGCTTCGCCTGACTGCCCCTGCCTGCCAAAATTTCCTGCTACCTCCATTCCAGCATGACAGCACTACCTTCATTCAAAAAACATGTTTCTGAAGCAAGAGGATTAAGATAGAAAATATATGATTAAATAAGTACCTATTAATATTGAAGTAAACCTGACAAGGTCCTCCCCACCACTGCATAATCTAATACTGGTATCAAAGGAAACTGGGCCACATCCACCCTAAACTCTGACCTGGCTGCTTACAGTTACTGACTCTGCTTCTCCCTTTTTCCAATAGTTCTGCCTTCCACATCATTCTTCACCTCGTCTGTCTGTGCTTCAGCTGCAAGAACTTCAGGCACAGGATTCCTTTTCTTTCTACGAGTACTTTCAGCTAAGATCCCTGAAAATAGGCCTCCTATATCTCAGGCAAGTTGCAGCTGGTCATTCGCTCTGCTTGAGCTGTTCTCTCATACCTTCTTTGTTTTGGTTTTAAATAAAAGTTCTTCCCATCTTCTCCTCCCCAAAATCTTTGTTAAAATAGGCCTATTCCTAACAAGTTTCATTGTTATTTGACAAAAACCTGATTATTAAAACATTTCTGGCCAAATCCCTTGATGAATCAAAGCAATTAAGAAGTCATAGAGACCGTTACTTTGAATGCCATTTATATTTTCTAGCCTTTTAAGTATTTGTCTTTGTTTAGAACAGTGCAGTTGGTGACTATTAAAAACTTTATCTTATTATGCTAGTCAACTACATAATTAATGCTTGATGGCACCTTTACTTACTGTAATGATCAGCATTAACATACTGAACTAGATTAAACTTTCTGAAACAAGGAACTGTTTTTGCAACAAAATATTCCAAATTAGCTCTTAAAAGGAAAGGAAACCCTTAGAAAGGGATATATTTTTTGTCATGGTTTAACCCCAGCTGGCAACTAGGACCACAGAGCTGCTTGCTCACTTCGCCACACCCCTTCCCTGGTAGGGTAGGGAGAAGAGGGGGAAAAGGAGAGGAAAGGAAAAAAAACCTCATGGGTTGAGATAAAGACAGTTTAATAGAACAATGATGGGAAAGGAAAATAACAATATTAATAATAATAATGGTAAAATAATATACAAAATAAAGTAACACAAGTCACTCTCACCACCCAGTGATTGGTTACCCAGGCCACCCCACGCAGCGATCACGAATCCCTGCCCCCCCGCCAGACCCCATTTATATACTGAGCATCATGTCTGTGGTATGGAATATTCTGTTGGCCAGCTTATTCTGTCGGTGTTCCTTCTCAGCTTCCGTGAGAAGCTGAAAAAGTCCTTGACTAACGTAAAATATC
>JAOXJK010000032.1:53810740-53830018 GCA_025774025.1 Xenus cinereus | reverse complement strand
AGCCTCCTCTTCTCCAAACTAAACATGCCCAGTTCCCTCAGCCTTTCCTCATAGGACTTGTTCTCTAGACCCCTCACTACCTTGGTGACTCTCCTCTGGACACGCTCCAGCAGCTCAATGTCCTTCCTGTAGTGAGGGGCCCAAAGCTGAACACAGTACTCGAGGTGAGGCCTCATCAGGGCCCAGTACAGAGGCGTGATCACTTCCCTACTCCTGCTGGCCACGCTATTCCTGATACAGGCCAGGATGCTGTTGGCCCAGTGAAAGCCAAGTTAACGTCATTTTCACCTCTGTCCCAGTCTAGTACCCAACTCATAAGCTGTAAAAAGAAAAATTCTTAGCAGTATATTTTGCAGAAAGTAGCCAACAGACAAAAATGGAGAGAGTGGATCAGCCAGGAAATAAACTGACTCTTTAAATCATTACACTGATTTCTGCTCATGTATATCTATTACATGTTCTTGTTTATAAGTGCACTTTTATTCACTGATACAAATATAATGAAAGTTAATGCAACAAATTCTAAAGTTTATCTCAAACCTCACAATTCGCTAGGCCTCTACACTTCTGACGCTTCATCCTGAAAACTGCCGAGTACTGCAGCATAAAACCGGGGAAGCTGTTACGACTGATATCAGAAACAAGAAAGTTATTGTTTACTTTTTCACTTATATAGTTGGGAGAGATGATTGAAAACCTGTGTCAGAGAGAATAAAAATCAGACCCATCATCTTGCATGAACTGAGTATAGTCATTACACCTGTTCCTAGCTCTGTAATAAATATTAATATGCAGTGGATAGTAAGACTGGAAAGCTTTCCAAATCTACATATTCTGCTACCTCAGCACAGACTAGAAATATCATGGGTGTCACCGAAATCAGCCAGTTTCTTTGAGAAAGCTATCACATGTGAATTACAATGCAACAACATGCATAAAAGCATGAGAAACAGAAACTGCTCATACCTTTCCTGCTTTGTAACAAGACGGTCTCCTGTCGCCGCGGTGTGCTTGCTGTTGCAGCCACATGGTGTGACCATCCTGTGTTTGTGCTTAGAGTTTCATTTCCAAAGCAGCAATGAGCAAAACTATGTCTATGAGAAGAGAGATCATTTCTTTGCCAAGTGAATCACACTTCCTAATTTCTGTTCCCTCATCAGCACCCGGTTTGGTTATGCCAAGCTCTGTTTATCTCCCATTATGACCCTTCTCTTCTGAGTAATGCCAAAACTCTTCCTATTGCAGTGAAGACCTCATTTTTCCACATTCTGTCATCACACCGCTAAAAGCTTTATCTAAAATATGAAAAACGTGTATTTGAAAACACATTCTCTAAATGCTTGCTCCTTTTGAACGACACAGTGTGACCAACATGTTCTTTTGGCAATTGAGTTTCCAAACTTCTGCATGATCCTTGTTTCCAATTGAAATTGTGCTTTGTACCAGGAAACAGGGTTATTCAGACCCTCACGCAAGTCACACTTTGCTGCATCTGACTGAATTTTGTGGAGTGCATCAGCTCCTTCAACAGGTAAATGATGTTGTGTGATGATTCTTTGTGAAGAGTAAGTCCCTGGTCTCTTCTTCAGAGCCTAAAAATGATCAGAGAAAACTGGCTTCTTTTGAGGCTGATTCCTGTACTTCCAACAGTGAGATACTCAGTTGCTATGACAAATCTTTTCCTCAGCTTTCCTTGTGGTGCTTTGACTGTTCTTTTCCTTAGGTTATTTTTTTCCACTTTTTCTGATGTATTATCGTAACCATCTTATTCCACTCTATGTTCATGTTGGAGTTCAGTGTGTCCATGGGAGCAAGGTTGTTTCTCTGTAGCTTTTTATGTAGCCCTTTTACACAGAGATTATTTTCAAGAAAATGTGAGGGATGAGAAAGTTATCTTTTAATATTGTGCTCTTAATATTTTCAGCTTGCCTCAACATTCCAGAAATAATTAAAATTATTTCTTCATATTGCCTTTCCAGCTCTGAAACAATGATTTGGTTTTCCCTCCCTGAAAGAAAAGCCTAAAATTTTTGAATTTTCTAACCATTCTCCATCTTAAACAACTCTTTTCAACTTTCATTTTTTCAATCTGTGCTTCACCCAAAATTTTTCTTGCAGTTCAGGTGGTCAATGTCCTTGAATGTTTATCTACTTCTGCTGGTTGAAATTGTGCCATTTTCGCTTCCTGGCAGCTAACAACACTTTGTTTTATTTCATCTGGGAGAATGCCATGATTGCCAAATATTTATTTCCAACTACTTCTCTGCTTATCACATTCATCTACACACTCATTTCTTCAAGCCCCTCTTTCTTCTTGAGGAGATAACTGAGCACAGAGCATCATGCGTTCTCTTTTCCTGACCTCTCAGGCCACCTTGGGATCTTCCATTCTCCCAGTGTCATCTTTACAAGTTATTGCCTTGATTTTCGAAAAACATTCAAAAATAATTTCTCCCACACAGTTCTTACCCACTTCAAAGTTTCTTTAATTCGGTCTACCATCTTTCCTTTCTCCAAAATCCACCTCTTCTCCACCTGTGGACTTCCGACTTCTGAATTTAATATGAATTTTACCACAGTGGGGTTGTAAATATTTGTTTTCAACTTTGAACAGTTTTTTTCCTGTCAGCTACTTACTATAGAGAACTTATTGTCAAACACTTAGCTTTTTTATATAGATATTAAAAAGGAGATTCTGTGTTTCCTGGGTGAAATGCAAACCACGTTTGTTGAAAGCATGCAGTATGGAGACAAAGATCTCAGTACTGTAAGAAAACCATTTGGTAGATAACAGTTCACATAGCAGCCAGTAATTGCACTTGTATTTTTTCCAGTGTTTGATTGGTGTGAGAGTGTAAATTCTGTTTAGATTTTTTTCAGTGTTTATGATGTGCTGGTCCTTATTTGATTATCAAGTCATTCCAGCTTGAAGCTATATCTTTTAAAAAAATCCCTAATTTTAAATTCAAATATTTTGCAGCTTCAAGTATTATGCAAACTTGTTTATGAAAAAAGTGCACCAATTTAAAGCTGCTTAATAAATATTTTCTATGTTTTTGCATGTGGACTCAGCTGTTCACTCCATAGATTCTTTTAATAGCCTGTACAGAAAACAAAAACAGAAAACAAAAAAAACAACAAAAAAAAGAAAAAAAGAGTCTGCTGAGCTTTAGATAGGTAACATTAATTTAGAAATAAGTGTTGGCATCCAGCCCTAAATTCACAGACGCTACAATCTCTTCCTAAAATTTATATTAGCTTCAAAATAACAAGAACCAAAATTATTATTAGTAAACCATCTGATTTACCTTGACATAAAGAACAAAGTTCAAGAGTTGAACTATAGTTAAGTCTCTTAAAATAGGCTTTGCTGTTACATTAATCAGAGACAGATTTACCTCTGACAAGATGAGTTAAAGGAAATTGCCCTTTACAATAGCACCACAATGTGATGTGCATTCCTAGAAACGTGAGAGTTGAGTCGCTGTATGGCTACACAGCCATTATCCCTGTGTTAGCCCCTCAAAATGTTTGCCACCAACCTTGAATTTGACCGCTTAAATATTTGTTGTTAATAGGAAGAATAGCAGGTTACATCTGCACAATATATTTTCTGGAGACGAGTTATACTTGTAATTTCTTTTTTTTGTTTCTCAATGGGGACCCATGATACAATTAACTCTATCAGCACAAAAGCCTATAGATCAGACCTAAGCCTTGAACTCATAAAAATTTTTGAACTAACAGTATTTCAAAATAGTTAAAATGGAATTTAAATAATTCTGGTGATGTCACTAAGTTTATAGAATGTTTATAAATTGTCTCTAAACTTGGCCAGTATACCTTTCACAGTATTTAAAAACAAATATGTTCATCCACATTTTAGCACCTCTAACCCTGACTCGAGTGAAAAAGCTGGATGAAGCTCAAAGACAATAGTCTGGTGACTTCCTTTCACATTACTCTTTCAAAGTTTCATTAACCAAAATAGCATCTGTCCTTTCCAATCTCCACAGAACAGAAAATTCAGCTCAGATTGTGGTAAGGTGAATAGTGTACCACAAGGCTTCTTCTTTCTTCAAACACATCTCTATAACCAACCATGTGCTCAATTTTTGACAAAATAAAGGAAATTTCAAAAGGAAAGATCAAAATGCTGTAAAAATATTGTTCAATTTCAATTACTTTTCAACACCCATCTAGCAACCAAAAGAAAGCTACTGCACTTATAACAAATCAATAATACCCTTGGATTGCATTCCACCCATCTGCATCTGCCATCATGTTATTGCAAAATATATAACATATGCAGCAATGCTAGTGATGAAACATAGACCCAACTGATGCTCAGTTCCCAAGAGCATCAACAGAGCGCTCATAACTGAATGTACTGGGAGCTGAATAAACCCCCCAAAATGCCCGTGATAATACAGATCTGATTTTTCAAAAGTACTCATGATCTGGGCAGAAGAAAATGCTGTTTCAAGCTCAATGAAAGATAAATATAATAGCTTTTTTGGGTAACTATTGTCATTATGCTTCTTCTTCACACAGTACTTGATAGCAGTTTCAAAGGGGTTGATTAACTGCATCTCCTACCATGAGGAGATTCCATGAACATAATTCACAACAGATCCCAAAGAAGAAAAAACCTGGCAAAACTGTAAAGCTAAAAACACTGTATTTTCAGTTTAAAAACAAAATAAAACAACAACAGCAACAATAAAAAGACTGTAAATATTCAATAGTTTTAAACCTTAGCTTATCTCTCTAACAGGCTGTTGAGTTTCCTTCCTTACGGAACAGCAGTGTGCAACTTGCATTGCTCCAGGGAAGAGGGCTAGGACTGATTTTCTAAATTGCACTTCCCACTTGTTCTGTGTGAAAGGTGACCACTGCCACTAGAGAGCCTGCTATAGCTGAAGAAATTAATTGTCTTCTGCACTGACCTGAAAGGACCAGGACACTGTGGAAAGGATAGTGGGAATGATGGCAGTGTCTCAAGGGAGAGACATAGAGGTTTCTTACCCTGGCCCGTTGCATAGGTAGATGGAGCGTCAGTCACATTGCAACCTTCATCATCACCTCGTAAAAGGGAAATCAGGTTATTATTTCCTAAGCTATTTTGTGGCTTCAGGGATCTTGAGGAAGTAAAATGAACCCCTTTTTGTATGGGTGGTGATGCTTGCAGGGCTTTTTAGAAAACAAAACTGAAAACCAAAGAGTGTTTGCCACCCCTCCAACCAGCACGACAGAAGGTAGGATCCTACAGCAATACCTGAACGTTTAGACAATATGTACCTGCTCTGCAGAACTGAAAAGCAACCACTGCAGTTAGGGCAGTGAGTATCTTAGAGTGCAAAATCATATCTCACTGAAAACTCAATGACCTTCTGCAGAATTCTAGGAATGTAACTGAAGGCATCCGGGTCGGATTTTATAGGTGACTTCCTCTCTGTGCAAGCAAAACCAATTATACCCTCCCTGATGGTTTCAGGGTCTTATGAAGACGATTCTCAAAACATGGCAAAATCTAAGAGTTAAAAATTTAGTACAAAGAAATATAAAGAATACCAACCACACGTCTTGGCTCAGTTGTGTCATCAAGGCCACAGAATGAATGCTAGTGAAAAAAACAAAAAAAGGAACAAAAACTATAACATAAGATCAAAAGAAAATGAGGAAAAAAGAAAAGAAAAAAGATGTAAGATATGTAATATGAAATACAATGACATTAGTTTAGAGCAGTTAGTCTTACATCAATATTAATTGGGTTGATCTGAAAGAGAGATACAGTGTACCAATCTTACTCTAAAAAGGGGTACAAAATTCAGTATTTGAGGGCAGCTTTACAAACAGTAACATTTGTGGATTAGGTAACTTCAGAAATACTAGGCTCAGCTCTGTGACTCCGTTAAGGAAGTACTTATAATTACATGCCCAAAAGCTTTCCTGAACCAAGGCTTACCAAGCCAAGGGCATGAACTGAATGCAACTTAAATGGTAGAGAATCAGTTATAAGAGAAGCACGATGTGTTTAAACAGCACTTGTTTCTCATTTATCAACCCATAGAATAAAACTGAGATTTTACATTATTCTTTTGTATAGCCTTTAGAAGCAGAACAGTTTGCTGAAAAATCTATAGAACAAAAATACTGTCATCCTTATGTTCTGATTTGACGGAATTTTACATAAAACTTAAAAATTTAATCCATTCCTAAAGGAAAATAAAAAGCCGAACTCATGACAGGGTAACTGTAAGTGGTGGATTGCCCTTAGCTACAACCAGCAATAAGGCTCAGCTCTACATGTTTCCTTCAGAAGCATAAGACTTCACTCCATGAGAAATTATTGTGCTCAGTATCAGCAGCATGTAGGTGTCCGTCCACACCCACTGACATATTAAACTGAACAATGAAGTAGAAGCATATCATTCATTGATTCTCTGACAACACTTCCTTCGGGCAGTCAAATTCAGAAAGGATTTAATCCCACGGAAAAAAAATTCAAATGCAATACAGATAGAAGGAAGCCCTCCAGCCACCCAGGAGCTGAAGGATCACAGAAAATGATGAAGCTTTTTTAAGATCCCCTGTTAACATAACATTAAGGCAAAGAAAATGTTAATCATTTTACCTTGTTACCAGCTTTCTGCTAAGCTTGTGATTAAGCTGTTTCTTTTCTAATACCTTTCCCCACCCATTGCACTGATGAACCAGCACAGATAATGCTAACTTCCATTTTCAAAATTAGCAGTCTGTCTAATCCAGTATCTACTCTCTTACTGTAATGGCAATGATTAAAGGCTTACATTTTGGCAATAGCAACATCTAGAGATTTTGATGTTTTAGACTAGGTGGATAAACACTAATATTTGCAATAATTAACATGGAGAGATACCCCCTGTCCCTCAAGGTTTCTCTACCACGAGGAGGAGTTAACTGCAGCATCTTAGACACGTCTAGCTGCAGGTATAGATGTGGTCTGGGGCAGAAGAGGGTAAACACAACAAAAGGGCCCTATAAGGGGTGGCCACTGCCTATGTTTCTCTGCTGGTGGAAATGGGGACCACTGACTCCCTGATGGATACAGACAGAACAGCCTCAGCCAGGGAGTATGGGGGGTGATGTAAAGTGACAATTAGCAACAGCAGCAAACAGCCCAGCTCCTTACAGCTCTTTTGGATCTTCCAGAAACCCAGCTGGATATCACAGTTCAAAAAGTGCAGAATGAGGTACTGCAGAGAGGAGACAAATACTGTGGGAGCAGAAGGGACCAAGGCAGCTGCTGAGGGAATTGGAGCTGCTAGAAGGGTGGGCTGCCAGAGGGGGACACAGCGGGGACTGCCACATCCCAAGAGCAGATGAAGGGACAGTGAGATTAGCGAAGGGTGAGGAAGAAACCTTCCCACATCCAGCGTGCTGTTTCTCGAAGAGTTTCTCAGTTTTGCAAACCCCACTGACCTCCTTCAACTCCCATTCAGAGTCCTCCAAAAGCCTTACTTTTGCTCTTTTATCCTGTCCTGATCCCGAAAGAAAAAAAATGATGGATGAAAGCTCCCCTAACTTCTCCATTCATCCCAGCAGCAAGTTTGTACCCATATGTACCAGAGAAAATGAGACGATGTGACTCATCTTGGGATCAAGGCACTGGTTTAGCAAAAGGAATGTAGCCATAACATTTTGGTAGAGCTTAGAGAAAGCCCCATTGTCAGCCTATGTCATACAGAACACCCCAAACTCCTCAAACCTGGGAAACACTTGAGGCCCTCGTCCAGGAACCTCGTGCCATCTCTTGCTTGGGCCCACAGTGACCCAAATACATTTGCTGTCTTAAGCCTCAATCAGAGCTTCTTCAAAAGAGGAAAAAATTTGGAACCGGGATATTAATTTGGAACTTGTTTCTACCTTAAAGCAAGAAATAGTTTTTGTTTGCAGTGTTCACCACATGCACCTCATTAACTTTTTGTATAATTTTCAGTATTTGCAAGATTTGCAAAGCAGTATTATCCAAAGAACAGGGCTGAGCTAACTGCTTCTGTCAGAGACAAACCTTTGTGTTGTTTCTTGATCTAAACCTCAGCAAATCCTCCCCCTTCTAGTCTAGTGTCTTTCCAAGACCCCTTGATTTCTTTCTGTATTTAATAGAAAATCCAGATATCAAGTAATTTTGAGTAGATTGGGGACGGAGCTTAATTTCATGTAGCAATGACCTGAACTCAAATTCTATCCTTCTTGTTTTAAAATAGACTTCATGATATTAGGTTAAGTACTATCAAAATCAATGCAACGGTGAAAAATTAATTAGTATGGAAACAAAAATCCATTTTTGTTTGCCCAGGCATTTATTTACCTTTTCTTCAATTTCTTTGAGTTGCCTCTTTTGAAGTTCAATTTTATCTTCTAGTTCTCGAATTCGCTGAAACAGAAAAAAGCAAAATGGAAATTATTATATCTAATTTGAAAAGTATATGAATCAAAAAGATAAGAAATAGATTAAGAGAACAAATGCTCATTATTAATGTAATACTTCCTTTATAGTTATATTAGGCATGTTCATGGCAGGATTGCTCCACATTTTCATGAAACCATGGCATTTTAAACAAGCTGCACATTTAGAACATCATGTTTACTACCAGGAATCCTAATTGTCACCCCTCACTAATCACAATTTTAACATATACACACAGATAATTCCACTTTGCACCTAAATTCTTAGAAATACAACAATTCTTTCTCTGCAACTGCCAGAAGTTTTTCTACTTATCTCGACAGTCAGTAGATGATACTATTACATTTCATTTTAACTCTCTATTTTCATTTCCTATAAAACATAATTATGCTTCTGGCATAGTCATGCTACACCAGAAAAGCAGAGCAAACAGATTTTCAGATCGTCACCAAGCCACCATCCAGAGATTCAGCTTCATCCTATTACCAGAGCCACCTCCCACCAGAGTCAGAGGAAACATCTCCTTCAGTGTAGCTCTCCATTTTTTAAAGGATTTTCCTTGTTCGGTTCCACAAAGATTCTCCAAAAAAATAATTGTTGTTGGGTCTATATATCCTATCCTGTTTCTGTCCCCTTGTTTGCTTTCTATAAGTTAAGCTTCTTTTCCTTTTTTATTTTATTTTTCTAGGCTTCTGCATTAAGATGTATTTTATCACATTTTTAGAATATTGTAATTGTTGCAGATAAAGAACATTCATAAATATATTTTTTTTTAATAGGCAAAAACCTGGAATCTCCTGCTAACAGCCACTGGGAATCAAGGAGCAACTTTATACTATCAGCTTTTTTCAGGATGAACTACCTGATCTTTGCCTGGCCTACAATAGTTAAGGTTATTAACAGTTCTGAAATTTGAAAGAGAAATTGTCATGTAGTGTAATTTCTATATAGGAAATTGATGAAATTAATGTAGCAGCTGTGGCACTACTCCCAAATTATTTTATTAGTCCCAAGTTGATTCGAACAATAGTATCTCTTTCAAAACAGTATTCAATCATTATTTATAAACCTGTGTGATCAACTGACGTCAATGGTTGATTACCTGCATTCAATTCAGAGGCCTCAAATAGTGGGAAATGCCCCACAATCATGGTTACCCGGGACAGTTGCAGCAAGGCTGCTCCAATAATCCAATCCAATAACATTTTTGTACTGGTTTTGAGAACTACAGAGTTTGGCATGAACATTTCAAATCTAACCTGGAGCTACCCCAAAGATGAGGTACATCTGCCCTGCAGTTCACCTTGCCTAGGGCATACTAGCCTCCACACAAATGTTGCAGACAGGTCACAAGCAACAGCTTTGTTATTGTTGCTGCTGTTTTAAAATAAAAGATTTTGCTTAAATGACTTTTTTGAATATTACGCGGTCTGAATAAGTCAATCAAAACCTCCACTGTATGGTGCTGCATTGCTCAGAGATTTCCCCAGATAATATAGAAGCACAAATCAGATTACCCTCGTGTGACATGAGTGCGTGCAGCTTTGCTGACAGTAACAAATATCCTGAGTGCAGCTGTATTAATTTCACTTTTCCTCTATTACATTTGAATTGATTCATGCTTCATCCACTCCCTGCTCAAGAGAAGTCTATCTCTCAAGCAATCATCTTCATATACTATATGTACCGGGAATATTACAATGACTGTAAAAAGCCATGGGATGAGAAGCAGGTGGATGTAATCACCTCTGACATCTCCGGTCCATCATGTTACACTCCTATTTCTGTCCCACTCATTTCAGCTATGCTGATTCCTACTTACAGCCACATCCCAGGTCTGAGTGACACGCTTCAATTCTCTGGGGGTACTGCTATGCTTTGTGATAAAATTTGACCACGGTGAGATAAGTGGAGAGAAGCAATATTTTCAAATATCATTTTCACCTTCAAGATTCATTGTCTGAGATATTTTTTCAATATCTGCTAAGAACTCGCCTCCAGAAAAAAAGGAAAATAATAAAGCCCCCAAACATCTGGTGGCTTTCTCACCTCAGGGTTTACAGCAAGTGTTATATTATAAAAGAACATGTTAATTGGGGTAATACAGCCTTTTTCAGATTTGGGAATTCTGTTAATTAAGTAAAAAAGGAGATGTTATTATTCCCTTGTGAATTTTTAGTCTTTTCAAAAGATTACGGCTATTCAGCTATTCTCTCCAGCTATTCGTAATAGTTCTAAAAAAAAGGGCTGAGGCTTGTTTTCCAATTCCCACCCATAACCGACCATAATTGCTAACCTTTGTGGGATAAAAGAGTTTTAACAGTCTTGAGGTGAATAAATAGATATTTTCCTAAAAATCTGTTTAAATATAAAGACGATCTAGCAATTGAAAGGGAATACACATAGGGGTGAATTTCTTAGCAGTGAAAATCTACAAAAAATCCTCAAAATAACTAAATTTATGTCAGTAAGCCAGATGATATATATAGGGTGGATATGATCCGCAGGGCAGATATTTGCATGTGCAGACGTGTTCCAGACTTACCACTTAAGGATAACATGTTGAAGACAGGTGACTAGTGTTTAAATAGCTAGTATTTCCCCTATATGAGCGGAAATCACAATGACAGAAGACACATGCTGCAAATTAGTAAGACTTTGTAGGGCTTTACTATAAAAATTAAGAGTTCGAACTTAGGCACGTCAGAATTTGTTCTAAAGCACAACTGTGGGCTGGAGTTTTTCATCAGGTGTCAAAGCTTGGGGGCTGTCTACTTCTAGTTGTTTACTTGCTTTCCGCTGGAGTATTGTAGGAAGGATTATCCAGGAGGATGAAGTGGGTGTAGCTATTCCCATCAATATCCTCTGATTGCACAGGGTCAGCACTGGAAGATAGCCAGCCTGGCTCAGCTATTTATATATCCTGAAAATTCTGATTTAATTCATTTATTTCCATTTAGCAGCAGAGATGGCCTTAAAAATATATACACATATATGCAATATATTGGCAGGAAAAAACAGATTTACATCTGCATATAGTATTTAACGCATAACAATAATTACTTTTCCCCATTGAACCTACCTCCATTTACAGTTTTTTCTTGATCATACAAAGATAGCAATTTCCAAAAATATGAATTAAAAAAATACATGTAACCCACATGCAACAATTCTAGCTTTAGCAAAAAAAGTATCTTCTAGAAGTAGCAAGAGATGTTCCTCAGTTGAAGCTGATATTAAACTACTGAGAAGGGAAATTACACAAAAATTCCACATACTAATTAAGACCAAAGGCAGGACTGCTGGAGATTCAGTATAAGCATTTACATCTTTATCTACTGTTCCTTTTATTTGCAAGAATTAGCAATCAAGAAGCTGTAAACTCCCTCTCAGGTTTTCAACACTTGATTAGATGCTTTCAGTGAATTCTGATTTGTTTACATTTGCAAAAGCATAATTGTGACAACAAATCATGCAGAACTATTTTATTGTTATCAAGAAATTCTACCTGCTTTCACGCTTCAGGACATAAACTGGTGATCAGTAGTAAGTCAAGCTTTTCCTACTATGTCATATAGAGTTATAACAATTGTGCTGTAAAAGACGCATTCAGCTCTATCCTTGACAAGGCTCTCAGGAACCTTGCAGGGTAAATCCAGTGTATTTTCAGCTGCACAAAAAACTATGTGAGAAAGCAACAGAATCTACTATATCTTGCTCTCAAATCAATCTTTGTTGAGAAGAAAGCCACAGGCCACTATTTTCTTTACTTTCTTTTTTAAAAAGGGAGGGATGGGCGGTATAGTTAGACACACCTAAAATCAGCACAACGTTTATGTTTCCTTTAACCCCCCCAGCATCCTCACAGTCCAAGGGAGGATGAGGGACAAAGTAGAGCGGTGATCTGCTGGGTTCTAGAAATTCCTGTGATTCTACGGTTAATAGAAGCCCCTCAGTCACATGAGAGTACCTTTTGGGGACTGACAGGGTCCATGAGAATAACATTGTGTGTCAAACCACGGGGCCGTACAAAGGAATTACTGTAGGCAAACAAAGAGCCACAGTCAGGCAAAAACAGCGCAAAGAGAATGCAACCAAGTGCAAACATTAGGGACATGGATTCTTAACACTGTCCACCTTGCCTGCATTCAAAACCAACCTGCCAAAATAACGAATACTAATTTGTCATTGATTTTGTTACAATAGCAAATAAAACCTCACAAAACTTCTGGATGATGGATAGGTAGATTTGTGAATACTCCCTGTTACTACCTTCACCCCCATGGTGCTCTCCTGAGTTTTGGAAAGAGGGTTGGAGGAGCATCCATTTCCGGATGGAAGGCACCTACTTGATAAATTATCCTTCCACCAGCAATGAAGTTTGTTGCTGCTTCTGAGTAAGTGCTTGCAAGCAGCCAGAAAGCAGCAGGGGCTGAAAGGGCCCTACTGCTGTACTGAGTTAACAGCAGATGGCTCTGCCTGCCCAGCTACGGCTGAAACCCCAGCTTCAGCTCTGTCAGGAAGGAGGCTGAGCTGTGATACCCGTGTGCATTTCCAGACAGCTACATAAACAGATTTTAAGTTCCATTATAAATTTTTTTCTTAATAGTAGTTACATATACATTATATATACAAAGGTAGGTGACACGGCTGTAACCCTGATGGACAGCCTAAAAATGCTAACAATTTGGTAAGAGAGGGAACATCCAGAAAGTTCAGGCATACATTTCCTTTGGAAGTCTGTAGTGCAAAGACAGGCATATGACTGAAAGTCTGCTAAAGAACCCTAACATGGCACTATATGGGACGTGACATTACTGAACAGAGCTATAAAAGGGAAGTTTACCATCAGTCATTTCCAATTGTATAAATTATATGTTCACTGACTGCAGTGATCATATACTGCCTTTCCTCTTCAGTCTGGTGCTCAGAGAGCTCCCAAACACAAAGAGCTGTCAGATTTCCCAAAAGTGGGAAAAGAAACATTTTCCTCAGCAGAAGATTCCCTCCAAAATGCTCATAACCCTCGTTTCCTTTCACCTCATGAAGGGAAGAAGTTTGTCTTTCTGGGAGATAGGATACACTTCTTTAAGTGCAATTATTCACTCAAGCAATTACTTTGCTTGGATCCATCCAAGCAGATTTGCATGGCAAGTGCCTTTAGTTTGTATCTCCTAGTACTGGTAGGGAATTTAAGTCAAGTCAGCTCTTCCTTTTTTGAGGTGACAGAGGGCTGAGACACCAAGATGGGACTACACATTATTATTCACAGCAGTTCTAACCTTCCTCCAGAAGGTGAGGCTCCAAGCCTTCACGGAGCATTGCTGTATAGGTGGTATGCTGCCTGAGCTGGCCTGTGCTGGACCAATTCGGGTGTCTCTGCACCTACAGGTCAGTTTTCCTGACAGTTGGATCATTTCCGTGGAGACTGTTGTTTTCCAAATGCATCTAAACTCAGCAAAAGACTGGATAATCCTAGATGTAAATTCATTATTCTCACGAATCCCTTTGCACAAAGGTGCAAAAAAATGGATAATACACTTTTAAAAGCTGAATTAAAGGCAACAGATTCCTTGCAGACCATTCAAATCAGAGGTCAGGTCCAATGGAATGATATTAATGCATTGTCAGTGGAGAGCCAGCTAGGTACCGATTTTAAAAGGGAAATTTCTGTAATTTTTAGAGTGGTGTGCCTCCTGTGGCTACACTGCAACAGCAAGGTTGCAAGCCACATCTCTGGGACATCTGAGGAATCAAGGTTTAGGAGAAATACAAGCAACATGATGGTGGATGAGTGCCTGGAAATATTACTCTACTTTCACTAACAGAGAAATTCCAATAACGTGGACTTAGAAAACTCAGCTTTCATTATGTAGCAAAGAAGTACAAATAATGAAGCCGATAGTGGAAACGATGGCATTGCACTTCCATTACTTAACATCATCGACTGGTTTAGATAAAACAAAAAAATTGCTTGATTAAAAAAAAAAGTTAATTGCGTTCCCACACAGTACACATGAAGTACGTGTGCCCAACTTGTGTTATAATAGCAATCTATCTACATTAAGTACCGTTCCCATTAGTATAGCTCCCGTTGTAAAGGAGTGCTGAAATAAATGGAAATCCTTCCACTGAGTTCAGCGAGCCCTGGATTGCAGTCTCGGAGCTATCATTTTTCTGCTTGAGGCAATAAATCAGCCCAGTAATGATTTATCATAATTTTGAGAGTTTGTCATGGGAGGAACTTCGGCATTACAAAGAAACAAAATTGTTCTCAGATGCAATGAAGTACCCTACTACTCTAAGATGCTAGGTCCAAATTTCTTCCACCAAGCAAACAAATTGTGTGTATTTCCTCATTTGTTTTAGTTTTTCTTTCATGATCTCAAATTCTGATGAGTAGCGGACTTTGTCTCTTTACAATTACATGGTCCCTTACACACATTCTGGTTTTTTGACGCGATCTTGCAGCTACCTTTTTAGTAGCAAACACAGATTCTGAGAATTTTGGTGTTTTCTGTTTAGTGGGTAGGTGATGGGGGCTAGGTGAAATGCAATTCTTCATTCAAGTCTTTTGTCCTCTCCAATTCACTCATAGCATTAGCCGGTCATTCACAGTCCTGAACTAACATCTCGGATGGTTTGAAATCCTTAAGGAGCTTTGCCAAATGCTACCAGGAAAGGAACTACAGAGACAGATTTCCTCTACCAGACAACGATGACCACATCATCCTTCATACAGGTGTCAAGCTGCAAAACTGATGTTCTTGTTTCCTAGATAAGCGTGCAAGTAGAGAGCCCATCTGAATAAACATACTCTGTTACTGACAGCAAAATCAAGATCAATTTATCTGGCTGCAAAACATGCTCCTTGCTGTGCTACTATAGTTGTGAAAACACAAGAATGTGCTAATCAGGGGGTTTAGAAATCACCTTAATAGTTCCTGTGACACACTCTTATTGGATTTACATTCATCTGCAAATCCAAGAAAACAATTTGATAATTTTAGCACAAAGCAGACAAAGAAGGATTTGCTAAGCTGCTTAGAGCCTCAGCTCTGAAATGTTGGGAAGGTTCAGGTTGATGTACATTTGCAGAATAGGCACCATGGATGGACTGTATCAGACATGAACCGTGTTTTGAATCTTTGAAGCCACCTTATGATCAAGAATGTATGGCATTCTGCAGCAAAACCTAGCAAGGGAAACATTTTATCAATCTGGCAAAAGGAAGAATCAATATTGTTTCATTATATCATTATTTTAAGCAGCTTCTCAACACTATTAAGACACAGGTATGTAAGATCTTTAATAATGTGAGCAGCATAACTGTGTTACATATATAAATTTAAACAAAGATGAACATAAACTGACTTGCCTTTAGCTATTACTCAAAGTGGTAATAACATGATGGATAAAATTCCTTAATGAAAATAAATATATTGTTTTCTTGATTTTTTTTTAAACTAATGTATTTTAACAGTTGTTTAAAAGCCTCTACGGTGTTTACAATACAATTTGCATAGGCAATTGCCACATGCATTTACTCAAGCTGTTGGATCTGCTACTGAAAGGGGCCTGGACTCAGGAATCCAAATGTTCCCTTTACTCCCG
The DNA here is from genome assembly GCA_025774025.1 of Xenus cinereus. Taxonomy (NCBI): domain Eukaryota; kingdom Metazoa; phylum Chordata; class Aves; order Charadriiformes; family Scolopacidae; genus Xenus; species Xenus cinereus. Next base: position 53,813,952 of record JAOXJK010000032.1, on the reverse strand, counting down.
TATTCCTTGGATGTGATTTTGCATAATGGTCACAAGGAAAAAGCAAGCACACTGTAACAGCATTAGCTTAAGATATTTTTTTTGTCATCTTGTTTTACTTTACGAATGAAAATTTAATACAAATTTCATCCAGTTGAATATAAAAATTTTTGTGATACTATACCTCTCTGATTCTCACCAAGGTCTTTCTTTAGATAGCAGGTAAAAAATTCATTCCTTTCTATGTTCTGCTCTCTTCACCACGATAATCCAATTAATTGTTACTGAAGCAGCAGAATTGTTCTTGTTGATCTTTATTATGCATTTGTCTTTATTTTATTATATTTCTTTATTTGTCTTCCTGAGGAGAATGAATCCTTTAGAGCTGCACTGATGCATTTCTCAGCATGAAAGTTAATAATCCATTTATCTTAAAATAATAATTTTTTATAAGTTGATGCTGAATGACAAAAAGATATGGCTTAATTTACTAGTAAAATTGATTTATTATTTTTTAACACTGAGACTTTTAATTACAACACTTTCTTGCCTTTCCTCAACTTCCACTGGCCTTTCCTAAGGAACAGGGTATTCAGGATTTCAGATTAGAGGATTTCAACATTCAAACTGCAGTTGAGTTTTCTTGATTCTAATACTACTTTAAGGCACAAAGTTGCTTTTAACTTGAGTACAACCTCAATTACACCTTGTTTAGGACAGAGGTAGCAGATTCTTCAGATATATTTTGTAGGTATTACACCAACCTGGCTATCATTACTTATACAGAAAAGTATCATCACTAAGGCAGTTAGCAAAGCAGGCATGGTTGGATCTGAAGCCTAAATATACAGAAAACATACCTAAGGAAAAATTGTAGAATAAACAATATAGAAATGGCTAAAGTTAACTCTCATCTGCCATGCATGTCATCTATGGGAAATTACAGTTTATTGTGATGGTGTCATTATAGCAGTAATGATGCCTTGAAAGACTCAACATTCACTCCTGCATGACAAATCAATACCACAGGTCAACTATAATTAACCTAGTCATGATGTGCTTGATGAATACAGATTACAGTTAGACAGTTATTATACAAGATGCCTTTAAGAGCAATTCATGAATATAAAAATGCATTATCAACAGTAATCTATCATATGCTGAACAGCAAAGCACAGAACATTTCTCAAACGCAAGCATTAGTAATTGCAGAAAAAAATAATAAAATCACTGGTTGCCCTATGTACTCCTCTTCATGTATAGCTGTATGCAAATGGCTGGGAATGAACTTTGGTAGCATCTTAACACTTCAGGATTAAAATAAAAACATTAAAAAAGATTGTATCTATATAGATTTGGATGTAAAGTTATCTGAGACTCTCCCAAATTATTACTGTGTAAGTAATCTTAGTAGGAAAACTCTACCTACTTCCTAAATTGTGTGACAAAGCTGTGAGTTTTAGACCAAAGCAGCCTCTCTGGCAGAAGGCAACATGCCAGAGGAGGCAGTGTCTTTAATTTATCCTCTCTGACACAAGGCAATGTGGCAAAGAGGACAAATTTAAGACAGTACTTCCCTGTGCCTATCAATGAGGTACACTGAGCAGAGCATCCTCCCTCACTCTCCCCTTCCCACAAGAGCCTTCCCAGTCAAACGTTAAACCTTAATAATTCTCCTTGGGTGAAAAATAGGCAGTCTATCAACCATAACAGATTACACAGCAAAGGGGAGCAGAACAACTGCTGGATTTATCCAAGCTTTCGCTGAACATCTGTTGTATGTCAAGTGGCAAATCTCAGGTTCCTACTTCACGCTGGCAATTACTCTATTAACAATTGTGGAGTTTTTTTTAAATTAAGGTTTTCAGAAAAAAACAAAAACACCAAACCAAAAACTCAAACCAAATATCTATTCCAAATGGCTGAGCAAATATCATCTTATACCTACAATGATATCCAACCCTATGGATTTGTAAACAAACTACTCTCCCAGTGTGAAAAGGTGTCCTGCTTATGAGAGAGCCAGGAGAACTCATGGAGGAACGGCATCCTCTATTGCCTTGTTTGACCTTTAAGCAGTAAGAACTTGGCTTTTCAGGCCAGGAGAAAAAAAAGGAGCAAGGAAACTTAGTGAAGGAAATTAGTTTGGTGTTTATCAATTTCAAGCTATATCTATATTTTCTCATTTCAGGATCAAAAAACATATCTCTGCTTCTGACTTCTCCTTGGAGTCCATGAAAAAAGTGCCTGAGGCATCACATTTTCAGTGAATCCTTCTCTATGGCAGTGACATATAGAGGTCAGTTTCAAGTTATACGTGTTTTGTCCTAAAGGATTTTCCTATGGCTTCTAGTAAAACGTACAAATAAAGTTGCAATTTCTGCTTTTATTACTAGTGAATAATCCAATCTGGTCAGAGGAGTAAATGCTATAGTTTAAAGAAATCAAGCTGAAATATTTACAGCTATATTCCAACTACTTAGAGTTGCCTTCAGCATTCCACGGGCATATTATATTCAGGTCTAGAACCGAAACGATGGTTTGTTTTACTCTGTAAAACTGAACTCCACCCAAGAATATTCCAACCCAAGTTAGAGTAAAACATCACCAGCTTAGTACAGTACTACAGTGTAATACACAGAGAAAAAAGTTTTACACTTTTGGGCGACACAATGAACTAACATATGTTTTCTACTTCTTTTTTCTTACCATTTTATACAAAGATGAGACTGCTCTGGGAAATTATTGGATTACATTAATAAAATCTGTCTCTCATATCCTTCCTGATTGGCAGCAACCTTTTTTTTGAACAGAGCGTGTGTCAATCTGCTGCCCTTCAAGGATTTCCTACCTTTTCTTTTTATTTAAAATAACTTAAAATGAAATCAGAATAAATTCTATTTCTATTATAAATTTTCTTCATGTTTGAGTACTGCCAACCATGCAATTTGAATTAATCTATCCTAATTTAAAGCCTGGTTCTAATGAGTTTCCACAGTTTTAAGCTCCAGAAGCAGCTACAGTCAAACCAACAGGAACATATTTTAAGTTCGATCCCATCTGGTTTATGTAAAGCACAATTTGATTTTTAAATATTTATTAATTTCAGCCGATAAAACAATCACAATATATTTTTAAGGTGACCTAACCAGGATGCCATGTGGATTTTTTATGTTGTTTTTTTTTTTCGGGTGGGTGGTTTTAGGTTTTTGGGTTTTGGTTGGGTTTTATTT
>JAOXJK010000032.1:53792266-53810733 GCA_025774025.1 Xenus cinereus | reverse complement strand
GGGGGGGAATTAAGTTTGCTTAATGAAGAAGTTGATATAACTCCTTCAGAAACACATATGTCTCCATTTGAAATATTTTTTGTCAGAGATGTTTTTCATAGCTACACCAACACGTTTTTCCTCTCTCTCTCTCAATGGCTTAGCATGTTATATACATATAAAAAACTACCCTTTTTAGGAGAACTCGCTAGTAATGATCTTCGTATTTTCCAAAGCGCACAAAAGTCATGCCACTGCACTGACTAGAGCACAGATGTTACTTTTAAATGAAGTCTTGCTAAAAATAAACCAGACGCTGATTTACAAGAGCTTATAATAACAGTGTAGCGCAATGAGACATTTTTGATGGCAATATATACAGGAACAGCAGTTGAACTGCACATACCCTATGGTTAGAAGGAAATATCACAAGCTGCTCATGACAGATTTTTAATTAACATATTTTGCCTCCTCCAAATAGAGAGGATGGTGTAAATCAAAGCACCTTCTTTGACGTAAAGGGAGTATTGTCAATATGCTTCAGCTGAGGATCTGTCCCCCAGGCCTGCGTGTTGCACTCTGGGTTTAATAAAAGCGCTGTATGCCTTAGCAAGCAGATCTAATCACACAGTCTGTCTAATTTGGCTCCACAGAGGCCTGGTTTCCTTAATACAGAATGGGTGTACGTGAATGGTTCCATTTATATACTAACAAACAATAATGATGTGGGGCTATGCACAGATGAACAGACCTAGCAATGTAAAACAGGGCCCAATGTCCTAAAATACATTTATGTCACTGGAACAAAGTCAATACCCAGTGGTTAAGAACTAGGGCTTTATATCTGGACAAAGAAGCACACATAAAGCAGCACAGGCTCACAGTTGGACAACAGTTTACCCACTTTTCTTATGCACGTCCCTGTCCCTTTCAGGCAGCACGTCCCTGCATGAAGTAGTTCACCTAGAATGAAACCCTGCAGACCTACCTGCAGCGTTCATCACATGCCTTGTCACTTCTCCACCCAGCAGTATGACCAAGGACCATTTCCATGCAGAAGGAGAGAACTCCTCCTTCTCCATCATCAGATGTTCTTGGACCCCCACTCTGTATGCCCGACACAGAAACTGACTCAGAGAAGGTGGTAGCGAGCCTGCCAGGATAAACACAGCTGTTCTTTTGAAACCCTTGTATCAGGCAGACCAGAAGTTAATGGAAGCAAAGAAACAGGCCTTCTGGAAGGGATCAAACTTCCAGAGTTTCAGAGAATTTGGAGTCTTTAATACGTGGTTTCTATTTCAGGGAATGTTTGAGAGTGTTTGCAACAAGGACATTCTGTATTAAGCGGTCCAAGTCATCATGCTGTCATATCATTCTCCATAAACTCCACTTCAGCAGAATAAGAAGGGTGGTGCAGACTGTACAAATATGACCAGACCTAAACTATGGTTTTGTCAAAATAAAGTGTAATGGGTGCTTGCTAATGCCACAATGTCAGCAAAAGAAAAGAGGGGATTCATTTAATGTAGCATCTAGGGAGATACTACACTTAGAGCGGCTTCATCCTTAACTTAGGACTTTGACAACACAGGTATGCTCTCATTTTTGTAGCGTTTCAGCTGCTGTCATCTGCTATCTTAGATGAATGTAATCATATGAGAATTAGCCCTGTGACACTACTGATCCATGCTAGGGGGTTTTATTTGGCCGGGTTTTTTAAGCCATGGACATCTTCGTACAAACTACTAGGTTATTAGTGTTGATCACTGGTCCCCATAAGGACTCACAAATACAGCCTTCAAGAAGAAAACAACTGACGAGAAGAAACTGAGGAAAAGATTTCAAATACAATCTGTTAACCTCCCATATCCAGGCAAATTAACTACTGTCCTTGCCTTTGTCTTTCCTGTCTACTGGGGGGGGGCAAAAATAAATTACTAAAATATTTAGCTCCTTATTAAGCAGTAGAGCTGTAACATTAGCATGTCTAATGAGATGGGCACAACACGAAACTCCAGTGACACAGTATAGAATGGATCTGGAGACAGCTACATAAACATCCATGGCTAATGAGGATATGTTTATGTTAGCATTTTTATTCAGAGCAGGAACGAAGTTTTCTTCCACACTCATCATATTTAACTTTATGTTTTGGACCAGCCTATGAATACAAGAACTGGACTCAACTGAAGATGTGCTCCAGATGCTCCTAAAGTGCTCTGACCAATAGTGAGCAGTCCAGGGACCAAACAGAACATAGTCCAAACTAAACCCCTGATGTCTGGCTAGGAAATTGGACTATCTAAAAGAGTGGAAAAAAATGCCCTTTTTCACTAATTTTCAGGTACACTAATAACATCAAGCTAATAACTTCTGGCTCCATCCTTACTTACCAAATTTCATACATTTACTCTACTCTCTCTTTCTGACACTTTTAGCAGCAGCTGGTGCTTACCTTCCCCAGCTTTTTGTACACCATCACTGATCTGACACCCATTAAAAAAATTCATCTCCTGATCTCAGTGTCACGTGTTCCAAACTCAGGGAACACAGTGAAGGAGTAAGAGAAATGAGACTACTAGGAAGTCAGAGCTCAGCTTTAACACTGGCACCATAAGCGCTTCTCGTCATGACAGGATGACAGGAGATGAGCACAACAGCGCCAGGCCATCAGCTGTGGTCCATATTCACCTACAAAGCCAACCCAAACAGTGAGAGGCTTGAACTAAACTAAACACAGTCCTTGCCCCAGTAACCAGCACCTGAGATAGCAACAACCTGCCGAACACATCTGCATAGCAGAGTCTGGCATTTACAATATGTGATTCCAGATTTGCACAGAAAGTAGCAAGAGCAACTGGAGGGTGGTCCTCAAGATCTAAGACATCTGGCTGCATCTTCCAGAGGTTACTATAAAGAGGGATCAAAATCCCTAGGAACAATTATTCCTACTGGAATAAATGACACCCTGAGACATGCAGTTCCCTTCTTTCCCTGAACATTTGCATGGAAAAACTAGTGATCCTACCAAAAGTTTCTTCAGAAAATAATTAGTACACTTTCCAGGAATTTGCCTGAATTCATGTTGTCAGCATTTGTCCTTAAGCAAGTGCCTTAGACAGACAAGGCTTTTCTGAACTAATTTAAAGCCATGAAGGCTTGCAAATGGCCTCTTAAAAGACTTCCCATGAATTCCTTTTTTTTTTTATTCACAATTACTTCAATGAAATAGAAGGTGGAAAAAATGAAAAAATTCGATTCCTGTAACTGCTGCTTCTGCCTTTCCTCTTTTCACAGCGTTACACTCTTGCAACCTCCTATTTTGGCTTTTCCTAAGTTAGGCCTTAAACTTGCAACAAGCTCCCCTTGGAGTCCTGTGGAAGACTGTGTGGTTGTACACACATGAAACAGATTGTGCAACAGGACCTTGTAGTGAGACAGTGACCCGTTTTGTGTGTGTGTGTGTGTGCGTGTGTGTGTACCATGCCCAGTGCAACCGGGTCCCTGACACTGCTCCTCTCTCCTTGACACGGGAGCAAGACAAAGAGTAGACTGAGCGGAACTCAACGACGGTGAGGGTGAAGCGATGCTGTCGCACGGGCAGTGGCGGCGACCACAGAGGTAACACCAACGAGGGGAGAGGAGAGAGAAAGGGGGGGATTTACCTGCTGTGCCTGCTGCAGCAGCTCCATTCGCTCGTGCAGGATCTGGCTGTCAAACTCGCGGCTCTGCCTCAGGATCTGCCGCCGCACCTTCTCCACTGCAGCTCGCAAATCCTCCCGCTGGGCTTCCGTCAGCGACTCGCTCGCCCGCCTTCCTGGATCCTGCTGCAGGGCATTATACAGCGTGGCTTCCAGCTCCTGGATTTTCTAGTGCAACCCAAATCACATACAGACAACAGGCTGCCGTTTGAATCCAGCAAGCAAACGACCCGCCAACAGCTAGAGGAGGAGGCTAGCAAGCGAAGCCTTGGGCAGGAGGGAAGGACGGACACAGACAGGTAGACAGAAAGCGGCAGTCGTGAGCAGTGAGGAGCATTCCACACAGAGTGCACGTAGCCTCCTGGCACTGATTTACACCCGGGCAATGCTTCCTGTTCTAGTAAATGATTGATTTCTTCTATTCAAGAAAGTTCAGATGGTAAGTCTGTGCTCAGTACATAACAAAATCCCAGTCTCTGATGCTGAACATCACAAAGTTAACACAAACAACCAGATTCCCTTCAACTGCAACTGAATTATTAAGCCATCCTATAAAATAAAAAGCCCACAGGGAGTACTGTGAATAACAGAAATCTTGCTGTCTCCCTCTCTCCGGCCTTACTGTCCTGCCATCCATTGCTCAAAGTCTGTCACTGGCTTAGTTCAAAGTTGCCATAAACAATGAAGAGAGGAAAACTTGTATAATTGCATACACTAATCCCTCACCAGTCTCTTGCCAGTTGTCAGATTCCTAACCAGATTCTCATGCGCTGACCAAAACTGCAGAATTTTTTCAAAGCAGAGAGCACAGGAGAACTTCACATTCATACAAAGAGCTGTATTCCCAAGAGTAAAGAAAGAAAGGAATCATGGCAGCTTTTCCCTGATTGCTGGGGTTAGTATGATCCTATTAAAAAACAGCATCCAGACTGACAATATACTTGGATCAAGAGCATCTGACAACATCCCTTTAGCCCTCATAACACCTTTGTGTAACTCAATCCATATTAGTGATGCATAAACAGCTGCACAGCAAGGTTAAATGGCTTGCCCAAGGTGACAGTGCTAGAAATAGAGCCTGCTTGCTTTTATCTCTGTTATCTCCTCCAAGCACTAGACCTTGCTTCTTTGCTGAAAACATTTTCCACATGAGAAATATTTACAATGTATAAATAATTCTTCAGGCCATTATATTTTGATTCCCTGAAGTCTCCCTACTAACAAGGTTGGGTGTGCAGATTGTAGCAAATCTTAGATAATTCCTAGTTGTTGCTTGGCCTGAGAGAAGGCAAGGTTGCAGCCTCCCTTTGAAAAACTAGGAAAGGTAAGGTTGTTTAGGACAGCACAGAAAGGAATCGCCTAGGAACAACAGGCATTCCCAATTTGGAATAGGTTAGCAGCAGTAATATTTACAAATGCTCAGGAAAAAGCAAAATTGCAAAAGTTCTAAAGTAACTTCTTGTGTATTTTACCAGTGATAAATTTGTGCACACATAGATCAGCTCTTCCCATTCCAGATGTAATAACAAGATGTTCGCACATTTTAGAATAAAAATGCAAGGCAAAATCATTACATTTCATAATAGTATAATCCATTTCCTAAGTCTCCATTTAAGTAGTATTCGATTTCCTAGTCTGGCAGAAAAATAAATCAATTTTAAGAAGAACACTATATATAATTAAAAGCAAAAAAACCATCCCGTATTTTATAAAATTTGTTCAAACATGAAAATGTAATGACTGATCTCTTCCTACCATGTATGCCTGGTCCAGAGCTTGCTTCCTGTAGTCCAGTTCTTCCTCTAAATAACCCTTCTGTTTACTGAACAGGTCCTGAGCAATAATAAAAACAAGGGAGTGTTTGTTCTTTATCCTAATTCATGAAGAATCATAAATGCCATCATTTTTATGTGAGCTTGCCACTTGAACGCAAAGAAAATCTATAGCCAATGACCACATTCATCCTAAGGATATTTGGAATATCCAATTTACAATATGAGCACTTAAAATACGCGTATCATATTAAGGAGTTGTACCTTTAACGTATGGACCTCTGCACCAGTGTACAAACCTGCCTTGACCTGACGGAAGCGCACACAGGCAGAAAGGTGAATGGGAATATGCTTGCTTGTGGTCCAACAGCCCCTACTCACACAGGGCAGGCCAAGGGAGGAAAGAAAGAAACAGCCAAGGGCACTTTATTGTTTCTCTGAAAACACCCACTGTGCACCCTTAAGGAAATTATGGGGAAACCATAACCTGTATTGTATTCCAGGCAGGAAGCCAGAACGTGCAGGACCCAATGATTAGTGAAGCAGAAGTAAAAGCTCAGTCCTCAACTTGTAAAGGCAGGAAGCCAATTTGAGATGGGTAAAATGATGCCCAGAGAGGTTAAGTGACTTTAACTGAAGAAGTTTTCAACATACCTAGAATTTACGGGGATTTTTTGCTTATGTTTTTGAAATCAAACTCAACAACTTTCACATTTATATATATATATACACGTATATATTTATATATATATATAAAAAAATATAACACAAGCTTGGATTTCAGTGGAACTCAATATTCAAAAGCATAATGTTGCAAGAAAGTTGTGGACATTTGAATGGTTCTCTGAATAGGCAAGTGAGATCTGACTTGTGACTGTGCTCTTGCAAAACATGACTTTAGAGTGGTTTGGGTGATAGAAAGTGGAACATAAAATAGTTACTTGATTTTATTAGCTTTTCTTTCAAAGCAAGTTTTCATACTCAAAAAAAAGTAGTAGTTCAGAAAGCAGAGAAGCCCTTTGATTGAATTTAGTATTTTGAATAGAAAAGGAGAATGTTGGAAAAAAACCTCTTACATTTCCCAACATATAGAATAAATGCCAAATTACATACACAGCATTCCTAAGATGATTGATTGTAGCCTTTATTAACCGTATAAAAAAATCAAATGTTGTCGGTCTGGTTAGTTTTGTTGGATATGGGATTGCCCCGAAGTCACTTATTTGTCCAAATTTTACCTAGAGACATATATGGGGACTTCTGATAGTTTTTCTGTCAGCTGTGTAGCACTGGCATAGAATTTGCCTAAGCATGAAGCGTGATAATGAATTCTTACTCCAAATATCTGGTCTAAAACAAATCCCTACTGATCAGCAAATAAATACTTGGGAGTGGATCAGAGCATAAAATGACCACAGATGACCTCTCACTTGTTAAGAACAATTCATAATTGGTGATAGCAACAACATACAAGACCAGTAATTAGAGGACTCAGAGGAATAAGTTGCTATTTGTTCTCTGTATAAGAACTATAATATCTATTATTCAGGTTTTTTTGTAAACTTGGAGCTCTTTTAATTACAAATGAATTAATATTGAAAGTAGAACCAAAGTTTAAGTCAGACTTTGATCTTGAGACTGGAATTGAGTTAGCCACAGATGGTCATCCTATCGCCATTTTAGGGTATACTACTTCAGCTGCTGGTCCAGAAGAGCTGGGGTCTTCAACAGGTCCTGTAGGACATATTTCTCAGCCCCTTTTGGACATCTCCAGAACTCTGAAGAATGTAATCTGGCATTAGACATCATGCTTATGCAACTGAATCCCACCTCGACCACCCAGGTGGCATTATTTTCTAGGTGTACTACAGCAACAATTACATGGCTGTGGTACAAGATGCAATACCACCATGCGCTGTGTAACACATAGTAAAGGACAGGCTGGGTCCTAACAAGTGTCTGACATGAAGTAGGCTGACTTGCCCAAGACTATAGAGGGCCAGAGCTACCAACAAGTCCCACAATAGCAACGCAGCTGCCCCCATCATGTTGCTTCTCCAAAGGCTGCTGTAAAAGCTGGCCACAAAAAGCGGGAAGGAAACAAGAATAAGATCTCAAACTCTTAACATGAGTTCCAAGGACAACTAAACCAGTGCTCAGCCCTTCCAAAAGTGTCACACTAGAATATTATTTCTATAATTGAGTCAGTCATTGGCAATGCAGACTCTCATTGCTATGCTAAACAAATAGATACAGGGCTATCCAGAGTAAAACTTGAAAGCATCACGGGTAATAAGTGGGAGGATAATAAACCAAGTTAGAAAAAAACTACTGTTTTCCAAATACTTTTATAAAAGAATCTAGTATTTGTGGGCACTTTCCCTCTCCAAAACTTTTGCATTTTTCCTTAACAACGTTAAAAATAAAAAATGTGGAAAGGATTGTACCTATATTAAAGTATAACCAGTATGGGCTACACTCAACAGAGAACACAGTCTGAGCACTTCTTTTTTTGATTGTAGCCCAAACACAAACTTCTTCAGTGCCCCTGGGCAAATCACTCAACCTCCCTGTCTCAGTTTCCCATTCTTTAAGATGAATGCAATGCTGATTTCTTATCTACCTGTAAAAGGTGTGGCGAGGATTAATCAGTGTTTGTAAAGACATTTGAAGATGAGAAGAACAGCATGAATGGTAAACCAATAAAACCAAACACTCGTTCCATAACTCTTTGTTCAACATATGGAAAAATTAGGTCAGTATAGCACTGAGTTTGTTAACGCAAGACAGAACTGCTTTTGAGAAAACATTCTGTCTTTAAGCATGAAGACCCTGGGGCAAGAAAGATCATCTGGAGTAAGAGGTCTTTACAACTTGTCCAGAAGCTGAATACCAGAGAGCAAAGGAATATCCTTGACAATTCTACTAACATGACCTCAAGATTAAAAAGCAGATGCTGTTGCCAGAGAATTTAATACACAGAGAAAGCACAAAGACAATTTCTCACTGTTTGGTTAATATGCTTCATAAAGTTATGCCTTCGTGTTCTGATTGGTATATATTTTGCTATTTTTGTTCTATATAGCTTTGACAGTTGCCTCCCACCCCAAAGAATACAAGCAATAAATTGTTCTAGGAACCTCCTGGGGATTTTACCATGAAACAATCTTTGTTAAGCAAAGAAAGGCAGCAAATCAACCTGTGATGAAGTTCATACACATTCCCTTAAATTCAGCTAAATTAATTATATTTTTATTTATCGCTCCTTACCTTTTCATTCTCCAGGTCTAACATCTTCTGTGTTAGTGCAGCTTCTGTCCCCTCTATCTGTTTTAACCACTACATGAACACAGCCGTGTGAAGAGGAAAAAATAAAAAGTGAAAAAAACAGAGCTTTTGAACAATTTGCACTGAACATTTTGCAAGTTTGTTGCCAACACTTCCAGGTATATGCTTCCCCATTGCTGCCTAAGTCACTTTGAAGTTTGCATAAACAGGTAGTGAAAACATAGGCAGAATGAAGGACCGTAGAAACATACTAAAGACTAACAAGTGGAGGCTGTTTTTTCTACAATAAATTCAGAGTATTCCCCCCTTTTAAAGTTCAAGGCATAAAACAAACTTGGGTGAAGAATGCAAAATCAGCATGATTGTTTCCAACTTGATATACCCAGTGTTTATTAGCCTGATTTTCAAAACCATCATATGATTTCAGGACAACAATCGTGCATTTTTTCAGATGGCAATCTAAACAAAAGACAAGGTGGCAAACTTGATCCTTTACTTTGCACAGTTTTCTGCACCCTTCGTGGGAAGGGACTCACTTCTAAAACAACAGTAACGTAGAGGGAACAATAAAATGGACAGACAGATGGAAGTTCATGCAGTTGCTACCACGAATCCCTTACCATTCTGGTGATAAACCAATCAGAAGAATGGCCATTACATTCCAGAGGTAAAATTACATATTATAATATTTAAATGCACACATAAAAGTTTCTTATTTAATTATCAAGTGCCACTGTATTTATATTCAGCATTTAATAATGGATAGAAATGCTCAGTTCTGAATTGTTTTGTTTCATTTCCTTATTGGTCTACAACAAGGACCAATGATTAGCTTACAGAGAGTATAATTTAGACTAATGCTTCTTTTTGTAGTGCCATCTCCATTAAGACCAATTGTAGTTTTGCCACTAAAAATTATCATTTTCCTCAAATACTTTGCTTACTAACACTAGATTACTCTTGTTTAATTTTTTTGGTAAATATTACATATTGTTTTTTTAAATGTAGGGGTTTGGTGAATTCATTTGGGCTCAGACTCAAAGGAATTAATGACATATCCATTTTTTTCCAAAGATTTAGATAGGAAATCTGCAAACAAGTTTAAAATCAGCAAAACGTGAATGCATTAGTTCATCCTTTTAGACCTTCCACTATTTAAGAGACTGGTGGATAAAAATGCAAACTTGTTTTGTCTATTTTGTACAAAGCTGAAAAAAGTGAACAGAAACACCCAGTGATTCTATTCTCATCAACTTTGCTTTCTTCATTTTGAAGGTGACAAGCTGAAGATATTTCTAAAAAAGTCCTGTCTGCTGATGAAGAATTCCACAAGACAATGAGCGTCCTGAACCCTTGAAATCAATAGAAATGGAAAGCCTTCAGCATCTCTCACAGCCATCCTCAATATTTGCAAATGAAGGGTTATTTGCAAAAATTAGAGGTCTAATTTTTTTGAAGGTATGAATGATATGCCAAACTGATTCTCATCTTCCTTTGTCTATAAGCCTTTCCGGAACCAAGGGGTACAAAAGAGACAACCATGTATTTAGGACTCGTACCCAGTTGTAGCATTCAAAATAAGCTTCTGAAATTGTGCCAGCAGAACCCAGAAATTTTCCTTGCCCAACAGCTTGATTTCCCAAAGATCACTTCTAGTGCCTGAATATAATAGATCTGATCTGAATAAACATGGAGTGTGAACTAATTAGCGCATGTGAATATAACTAGCACATCTATGTCTGCAGTACCATTGCTCTAGCAAATGGTCCCGCTACGAGATGACAATATGCGACAGTTTTGTAATTAAGGAGCTATAAAAATGCACAAGCAAAGCTGTCTAGCCCGTATTTAGAGGGACATCCGAGATGATTACGTTACACTGGAGAAGGCAGAGGAGTTGCTTTAAATTTCCTTTAATCTAAACTCAGTATATGCACCCAATAGAACTTGGGTTAAAACAACCACCCAATCTTACTTATCAGACTTTGATTTTTTTCTGTGCTGTGAAACACAATATTATGAAATGTGGTATTGTTTTTGTTTTGTTAAGGACAGCATAATATTATTTTCTACTATTCTTTGTCTTAGTAAACTTTGAACGTGGATAGTGCCTTCTGGAGAAGGCAGAGAGAGAATGGAGAAAATCAGAGTAACTTGATTTAGTCTGTACCTCAAATGTGCACCATGAGAGAAAAAAAAGGTTTCATGCTTCTCAGAGTACCGTCTTGATTCAATTTGCTATCAGCTTGTACTTACTAGGTTACTGTGAGGCACTTCACTAAAATGACACAAAATGGATAGAGTCCCTAGATAACATGAACTATTTTAATATCATTCTTTAAATGCAGTCTATTTACCTATAGAAGATAAAACTGAAATCTCCATCTTTCTGATGGAGTGTCCAATTTCTGTAGTAACCAGATTATATAAGACCACAAAAGAAAAAAAGTTAAGGCAAACTAGGAAGTAGTAGAAATTTAGTCAAAAAAAAGAAAAAAAAAAGTGAAATGAAATTATAGACCAACTTTAGCATAAACAAATAAAGTCTCCATTGTAACTGTATGTTTCTATTAATTTCAGGAATTATTTCAGTTGATATAACTCCCCAACATTTATTGTTGTGATCAGTTGTTAATGGAAATAACTTAGGATAACAAAGTGTATTCTATTCAGCAATACTAACACAAATTAAACAGGTTTACTAATTCCAGTGGCACTTTTTGCACAAGCACTAATTTACCTGAGGAATAATAATCCAGTCCAGTCCCTAAAGTTTGGCCTTGTATGCTGGGGTTCTTTCACTTTCCTTATTGGATATAAAGGGCTATGATCCTCACACCTTCTCTTTTTAATGTTATAATGCAATGAAAAACAGGGATTTTAGTGCTTTTCCTCATTTTTATTTTGCTTATAGCAATTACTCACTTAAAATCAATGATTATTAAATTACCTAATTTAGGTTACCTACATTAAGATATTTAGATAAGTAGATTATCAAAATTATACCAATCATAGCAATTATTATAAAATGCTCATATTTTAATCTTAAAGTTCTGATTCTGAATTTTGAAAACGCATCTAGGAAAGATTTAATAGAAACCTATGAAAACAAAGCTTCTTCAGAGAAAAAGGCAGATCTAAATGTCATCTTTATTCATACATAGATTATATTCCCTCTGTAATTGGAGAAGAACTATTCATGCAGAACTGAGTGACCTGACTGATTACCTATCTTGTACAAACTACTTTTCCTCTATCTATGCCCGGTAATTTTTGGAGGAGGCCCACAGACCACTTGGAGCTTTTTCAGTCATACACAAAAATGGTCCCACAATGGGCTGCAGTGGTACAATTTACACAGGACTTCAGAGCACTCTGTTGCCAGAGAGAGGACGACATTGGCACTCCTCAGAAATAAGTCTTTCTTGTTAAGTGGCCTTCTAGTACTTCTAGGGGGATACCTCCAAAACACATTTTTATTTTTAAATTGAGTTTATTTTGTAAGTTTGATTTTACCTCAAGACATCACAACCCCAACAGTCATGTAAGGATGAACACACGCTCCAAATCCAGACAACTTTAACAGAAAAGCCATGCTTCCCTGGCAAAGTTATGTGATATCTTAGAAGACACGGTCAGCCTTTAGGCAGAGAGAAATCTTTACTGAATTCTACCTTTTCACAGAGGGAAAGCACAGTCCCAGCTTGGATTATTGCAACCTGTTCTTCATTTCTCAAATTCTAAAATACAAAAAGATGCATTTTAAATTTAATTAAAAAACCATCCTTCAACAAAAGTGATAAATTTTAACCGTACTTGAAAGAATAAATCAGCTATAACATTTAGCATTTTACAAACACTCCCAGAAAGGATCCCATGGTTGAAAGTATTAAAAGCTAGACCAAGGTCCGTTAGTCTCCACTCTATTTCAGTACTTCACTCCCACAACGCTTTTGCAACAGTTCATCATTCAATGATAAGTAAGTGGTTTCTGTCAGGGATTTTGAAATGTTTATTTTTATTTTCTAGCCAGAAAAATGCCAGTTCACTGGACAATAGCCCTGCAGCAAGTGAATCTCCCCCTAATGCACTTTAGAGCCAGACTTCCCACTAATAAAAATAATGCAAAGAAAGAGCAACAGAACTTTCAACACAAAAGTAAATCTAGAGATTAAAATTAGTATTATAAAAACATCTAACTGTTAAAGCTACATTTAAAGTGGACCCAGCTCCATGAATGTTTGTGCCCAAACTGCACTACCAAGACTTTATATGGTATTTGGCAATACAGGGGAAGAAAGGGAACCAGTTATCCTTGCCCTTTCTCCCAGCAAAACCACTCCTGGCAGAGGCATCCTTCACAGTAGCAGGTGCTACTATTACTACTCAAGAGAAAAAACTTCAGGAATAACTTGGTCTGGCTTTGAATTACTTCTTTTCTTCCCCTATCTTATTTCATATCTTTTGCCTCTGTCTACTACAGTACCTTATCCCCATGTCATTTAGCCAAGATCAAATCCTATCTTGAAGAAAAATACACTTTTCACAAGCATCAGCTTAACTAAAAGATTTTCTTTTAAGTTTGTAAAAGTAGTATCCAACCATTCATATTGTTCATACAAATATAGGCATATAAAATCACTTTGTGCATTTTCTTGAACGTCATTTACTGCTGTGGGGAAATAATGCTTTAAAATAACCATAAAGCTGGAAGTATATGTGAAATTAAAAAATTGTTACCCCATTATCTCCAAGAATATCTAGCTTCTTCATAAGTTCAGATATATTCACGTCCTGAAAAAGATGTTCAACATTTATTTTTTTACACAGTAGGTAAGAAACAGTTTTTATAGGCTACATTTTATGTACTCTTTATTCACTTCTGCATGCAAAAAGACTTGTAATGTAAATAAGTGAAAGATTAGTTTTGCACCACAATTACAAAAGTGTTATTGATATCAGTGTTATTGATACTTTCAGAGACAAAACCAAATGTGACTCTTGATTATAGCAAGCAACCTGGATGTGTATGAGGGCAGAATGTTCCTGTACGATGCACAAATATCATCCTGCTGAGGTATGCAGACAAAAGATCAAAACTGATACACAGGCTTAAAGGACTGATTTTTTTTCCTGTTTGTTTGGAGCGGAGCATCAACCTACAGAAGTTAAAATGACAGAGGGTACGAACAAAGTCATTGCAAAGAAGGTTTGTTGTGTGGTTTGGTTTTTATTTTCTTAGTTAAACAAAAGAATGAAGTTTCAGATCAGCCTTACAGTAGAAGAAGGGAATATGCACGGTGGGCTGAACATGCTCCTCCAAACACTATCAGTTCACAACCTTTGTGAGTAGAAAGCCCCATTTCTCTGCCAGGCAGCCCCCAGATCCAGAAAAAGCAGCAAAAAACCCATCCTTATTAAGGTCCAGTCACTGAAATAAAGAAAAACACTCCTCTGATGCAAATAAAAAAAAAAAGAGGAATAAATTCACACGCTGTCTGTATTTTACACAGTGCCAGGGACCATTCTTAGGCCCCAGAACTCAATTTTCTACTTTAAAAGTTGTTGGAAATGTTCATGGAACTGATAACTTGCGCTAATCACATTCTCCTCAACTATCCCAAGTATGGTCCCACAAGTTAATGTGGACCAGGGATCATTCCCATCGACAGCTTCTATGCAGTCATGCTAATTTGAAGGTAGGAAGGATTGAGAGCATGGGCAAAGACCCATTCATAATGCTTAATTGACGTGCATAAAGCCTGACAGCCTTGTTAAACGCTGGCACCCTCAACTTCTACGCATATTCAGCACTTCTCAGAGGAGACCAACATTTCACAGAGCTGGGTCTTGGCTCACTACTTTCATTACTTACAGTACCTAACGTGTCAGTTTGTGTCTATGTGTTGTGCAACTACACTATGTGGGTAGTCAGAATGATCAATCTTTAAAAATTTTTATGCAAATTACATAACTACACCAGAATATATTTTTCTATGGTTCCATACCTAACAGATATATTCTCCAGTGAGGAAGGCTTAATCAGAAATGAAAGATTTCTGACAACCAGACACAGATGCAGGGAGAATCTACAAATTATTCCATCCTACCTCCAACAAAGGCACAGTTTGTTGCATTCAAGTTGGTCTATCCTGAGAAGTCCCCTCCCTCTCTTCCCTCACTCCCCAAACACTTCAGCAACGTCTCCAAATGTTTCATCAGCTATTAAACAGTGCACACCAAAAAATTTTAGAATAGCATGGAGCTTAATACACGCTTGTGTTTGGATTAGTGTTAAAACTATTGATTATGATCAGCATTGACAATGTTGAATGGAAACTTCTCTAGCTGATGAGTTACACTAGTGAAGAATGAAATTCCGTAAGACATACAAGTTCTTGCACCTATTGAGCCAGAAACACTCATTCTAATTCGTTTCCATGAAAAAGCACGTAGGAAGATTTAAAACCAAATCAGATTTTGCATCATTCTGGAGTCTAATTTTCTACTGATGGCTAACAATTTCTAAAGACACTGAAAACAAAAATTCAAAAATTTTCAATTGCCCAGATTAGGTGACTGCCCCTGCTTCCAGGTAAGTGAACTGAAAGACAGAGAGAGAAAAAAACCCCTCTGTTCAGGAACGTAACAGAAGACAATGGAAAAAAATACTAATTCTAGGTCCTGGTAAGCTGTACCTGCTACAGGCAATGTGCAAATTAGAGTAACAGATAAGTTAAAAAGCGGGTCTGGCATCCCATGGAGGCTCTATTTAAAAGATAATATGCTAACTGATGACTCTCCTTAATTACAAGGAGAGTCTGAATTCAGTCTGAAATGAACCAGCACGCAAAGCCATTTTTACAGACAACCTATTCAAGGGAGAACAGAAGTGAAAAGAGTAATTCTTGCTTCCTCATAGCAGAAGCTTATTAAGTGACATCCCAATGTTTATCTTGTGTTTTATTTAAAATGATGGATAGAGTCTCACCTATTTGAATGAGTTTTGGATCAGGTGCCTCATGCTTCCAGGCCCTGCCCTAGGCAAATAACTTAAGTGTATTAATTCAACAACCAAAATGCACAGGTGCTTCGCTAAATTGGGTGTAAAATAAATAGGTGAATGTCATATTTCTGACCTTAGATGAAAGCATTTAATATCAAGAACAAAGTACTGTAGCAAGACTGACAATGAATCACATCAACATCCATATTCTTCCATATAATGTTTTTATAGCAGTACCATAGACAAAATGTAAACTATTTTGATTGACCAGCCTTCATTTTCATTGATGAACTTCTGACAGACTACCAGAACATATTCTTATGAAACCCTTTCCCCGGTTAAAAGTATCTTTCCTTACTATACTTATTTTTTCCAGGATTTCTTCCCTTCAGCAAGATGGCAAACCATTTGTTTGGATATCGAGCATTCCAAAAAAGTCCCTGGCCATCCAATCGTTGCTAATGCTTTACATATACCTTTATTCCTTCCTGTTGACAGAACAGTTGAAGTGCACTTCCATTGTTTTCAGGGAAGGTGGTTATATGAAGATTAAATGCCGGCGACCTTCGTTCTCTCTCCTGAGGAAAGATTTTGTTTAAAAACAACACTTGTGATTATATGTAAATAGCTATTTCCCACCTTTACAAAACATATTGTACATTAAAAAGGCAGATTCCTATTCACATTCCAAATATATGGTATTTCCTCCTATTTTCCCATATCTGAAGGATTTTGACTTTAGCTAAGCACAAAAATGGCATTAGCTTCCAAGTGATCCCATGCACACACAGTTTCTGCAAAGTTAACTGGCCCTCCTCAGACAAAGCAACCCTTCCACGTTGCCCAAATGACTGACTGGAGCCCTAAAAAAATGCTACAAGCTGTTTATGTTGGTTATAACCTTGTTTAACTATCGCTTTCTTTCATGGAACCAAGGACAATTTAGGAAGAAGAAACTGCAGAAAAAAATTTATACTTCATCAAGAAATAGTATTATCACTGAAGAATTTTCCCTTAAATTAAAGCTGTGTATCTGCTCCCTGTTTATTCTACAATTAACCTTTCTACTAGAGCATGTAAAATCCCCAGTCCTATTCACCGCACGAGCCAGGATGTTGGAATATGTTGACAGGCAGCACTACTCTACACTTATGTTCTTTGTGCCCAAACTAGAAATTATAAATTCCCATTTATCTAAAATGACAGTATTTCTAAAATTTATCTAGCCTATCTACGTGACTTTTATGCATTTCTTCAAAATACTAACCTATTATTTCTTCAGAAGAAATACAGTAAAATAATAAATAAGTGATTTCACTTAAATTTTAACATGCTTGTGAAAGTGACTGGATTGAAGGAGGGTCTGGGCAACCAAGGCACCGCGTCTTACTCTGAATTCTCTATTGCCATGGGAACATGAGTGAGGAAAATCAGATACCCTCTCCATATTCCATGAGGAGGCAGTGGCAACAAGAGTTTCAGTTTCTGACAGTATAATGAAAGAGAGCTACTGCAAATATTTTAGTTCCTATGACCATTCATGCATTGCCCATTTCTTAAATCACAAAATGAGGTGTTTTAACTGATATGGCAGGCTGCATCCATTCACTTAAGCAAGTTACAAAGCAAGGCACTCTTGTTCATTAACTACCTTAAATCTAATTTGAAACTACAAAGAAGAGAGAAAAATCTCTGTACTCTATACATTTTTACCCCTCATAAGCTCTACTTTAAATAATTTTTGCCTTAACAGTCTAATTTTGAAATGGACCTAAATGATCGAGCTGTTGTAATCCAAAAGCAGAAGCTTAGTTCTTGTCCAAATTCAGTTACTATTTTAGATCTTTAAAGAAATTTTTTTACTGCATTAAACTCACCTGAATTTGATTGCACTAATTGGTATACAAATGGTTGTGTTTTCTACTCTAGCCTAATTTTCATCCCAAATAATTTAATGGCTCTCAAAAAAATACTGTACTGATTACCAGAAGCACTCATGATTTTACTAAAATATTCACACTAAGTCACATTTGTGTCTATGTGTTTGCCTACTAAGGAAAAACATCTTTTCTTGCAATCACACAAAAATACTTCCATTGTTATTCTGTGAAACAAGTCTTTAAAGATTTGGCACATGACAAAATTTGACACATCACACGGAGCTATTTTTCATGTGATTCTTCCATGTGAAAAAGACATTCATGAAGGACTTACTGAAGCACTTATTTGATTTTCCTAAGAAATTTTTTTTGATTGTTCTAAGAACAGTTATGCTTTAGGAAGCAGTTTCTACTGTAACTGCCCATTCAAACACTAAACTGTTCAGTATTTTACTGTAAAGTTAACTTAATGTTAACTTAACTTTACTGTAAAGTTAACTAATGTTAACTTAACTAACATTTACTTAATGTTACTTAATAACATATAAAGATATATATTAGAATTAGCATTTTTATGCTTTCCTGAATATCTACTGAAATTCTAATAACCTAAATTCATAATTTTGAATATAATGGGCTATGACATCAAAATATATGGTTGATAAGGAAACGATTAAAGAAAGATTAAGAAATTTCAAAGACAAAAAGCAGAATGTCCACATGACAGGAAGACATGACATTTTCATCTTTATCAGAGAAGTTACACATGCCAAATTTTTTTGTGAAACGTGCTGGGTGATGAAAATTATGGAGGAGTGACAATGACAGGTTTCTTTTTATT
>JAOXJK010000032.1:53778797-53792261 GCA_025774025.1 Xenus cinereus | reverse complement strand
AAATGGTGTTAAGGATGCTGATGATATTTGAAACCAAACAATGTGTTATCAGGCAATACACCTGTGTGACAATTGTGCATCACACACAAGTAGTTTAGTGTTACTAAACTCAGCACGGGAGCCATTTATGAGGTGATGAGAACTATTGCTTTTACTTTAATCACGGGCTACATTTTCAAATTGTTATTCACAAATAACTTCGCTAATATTCATGCAAAGGATAAGATTTTTTTGCTATCAATCAGCAACATACTACTTTCATGTACAGAAGTTGTACTTGTGTGTCACCAGTTTAACCTTGACATTCTCAGAGGGTTTTTTTTTTCCTTTTTTTTCAATGACTGATAACAATTATTTCCAGTCTATAACCATTTTATACCATCAGAAAATGGATTTCAGGTAAGAGAAATTCTTTCAAAGCTCTATCAAAATGTGTTCTTCTAAGATCACTTCATATGAATGTTGTCAGTCTTAAATCAATGTAATTAAAAGCAATTATACATTGATGTGATGGATGTGTCAGATCTTTAGTCAGATCACTGCATGCAAGATGTGAGAAGGTGTGTTAATTTAAACAATGCCAACCAAGGCTGTAGTATACATACCAAGTGATTTTACATGCACGAAAGGAGAAGTTATGGAAATGAAACAAATAAAAAAGGCAAAATATTGCAAAACAAAATATTTTATTAGATGAAAAACAAACTATATGCAATATATATTAGCTATATTACATCTTTATAAACATTAGTGAGCACTCTCTCCAAAACACATTAAGGCAGTGGCATCAATTTCATTATCCCAAGATACAACATTTAAAAAATAGATACCTAAGTGATTTCCCTTAAACATGCACCAGACATCAGTAATCTTTACAGGAATTTCAGCTTGGGTTCAAACATAATTTCTGCTCCATTTGAGAGTTTGCAACAGAGAGAATCTCTTACTTCAAGCTCTAGCACTCTGAATTCTAACAGCTCATTCTGGTCTTTTGCATCTTGCATCTCGTTCTTCAGCTGATGCTCTTCTTGTTCCATTCTATAAATCTATGAGACAAACACAACATGACAACATCCCATAAGCAATGAGAGAGATACTGTACAGAGTTATGGGCAAGGGGTTTAGACAAAGCTGTTAATTATTTCAGCTTCTCATTAAATGTTGGGACGTGTCTTGGAGATAAAGAAGGAACATCACGTAAGAAAGTATTTGTGACAACTGCCAGCAGAAAATGGTTAATGATCTCTTAGAATAGTAACCTGGAAGTAGGATGACAAGTGATATGAATATTATATCTAAATAAGTTGAGCAATACAAGCTTTTAAAATCAAGTGAATGAAACTGGACTACATTAACATTTGGGTAGATTGTTCTCATTGTCTTTGCATAACTAGTCATCTACTCTCTACAGTGTATGAAAGACAATGATGGAGAGGTTTTAATGCCTACTTTTTAATTTTCCCAATTTGTGCTCTGGGGCGCTAACAATGAAATATAACAGAAATAGAAATTCAAACCTGAGTATTCTTTTTGCCAACTAATAAGTTTGGTCTACTGTCTAACTTAACTGGGTGATCTTTTTATTTGTATGAAACTAAATAGAAACGTAATGCCTGGCATAATGTACTATAATGCTTATAATATCCATGTAAGTGTCTGAATAAAATGAGTCCGGCTGTAGCTACTCTTAGTCATGAATTTTTCTTTGGTTATCTTATTCCTATAATATTAATATTGGGCTACCAATTAACAAAAAAAATTCTTTGACTTCCTGAGTACTAGCTAACTTTCCCACCAATACCAGTGAAAAATGATGAGGATGCTCAGCTCTCAGCATCTCAGACAGTAAACGATACGTCTTGAATCAATCAGTATTACTTAATGTGTGGAAAAACAGTAAAAAATGTAAGGCTGAAGGCAGCAGACAATTTTATTAGTGATCATGACAATAATAATCATTGGGTTAATATTTGACATAATATGAGATTCCACATTACACTTAGTATTTCAGACTGTATTTTGTTGGGTGCCAGGAACATCAGCCAGCTCGGGTTCTACTGTTGCCTTTACAACATGTAGTTCCACAATAAAGAGCAGCTTATATTCCCAAAGAGTACAAAAGCATATTAGTACTTTAATCAGAGACTTTTATCCAAACTCCTGTTTCCAGAGAGGAACAAAATAAGCAATTTTCATGTTGATGTTCCAGTACTTAGTACGTTCATTTCCTTTTACAATTCCTTTTCTGATAAAGGGCAGAAATTGTGAAAATATTCCCAGATGCTGAACACATACCTTCTCTAGCAATTCCTGATTTGTTCTGATTAGCAGCTGCTTTTCTTCTACCCATTTTGAATCCTACAAGGAAGAAGAGGATTAAGATATTATATGTATTTTGCTACAGAAGACAAATGATTAACCACAATAATTAGAAGATTTCAGACATTATTGTACCTTCAAGTACACATCAAAAAAATAAAGCTTTCATAAATATTTCAAGTATAAATAGCATTTTAAGCTACAGAGAAAATAAAAGTTCCTTTCTTTTCCTGAAGCTGAGGGTCTTGTTTCTTAATGTGTTCCAGCTAAGCATATACTTTAAAACATTTACACATAGCAATTGTGGGTGAACCTGGTTATGTGACAGTGTATGTCATTTTAAAAACATTTATTTACTCAGCTTAAATCAAAACTATTTCTTTCCATTGCAAAGAGTTGGGAACTTTTGCAAAATCATTCCATTTTGAGTGGTGTAATACAAATTCCAACAGAGAAAGGGAAAAAACCCACATTTAATTACCCCAAATGACTGATAAAAAGCTTCAGTGGAAGGCAGTTAATTGCCCTCTGCTAGAAGTGTGAGAATCAGGCTAATAGAGTGCTTCAGGTGTTCAAATGCTACGGAGGAAGGGAAGTGATACAAGGTATTCCGTACTCCGTTTGAAAACCGTATTTCCATTTGATTACTTGTTCCAAAGCCGAACTCTGCTTTTAGGTTTCTCCATGGCTTGAAAAGGCCTCATCAAATACCCCTTTAAATACCCAAGTTACAAATACTCACTGCCAGCCATAGCTGAACATTCATAGTTAATGGATTGTAACAGCCAAATTCGCTCTGTTCTCTCTGTAAAGTATTAACACAACCGAGCTCATATTGCTCTAATAAGTTTAATAAAACAATATTGTATGTCATACTACAGATCAAATTATTTTCTAGCTACAAAGGACAACTTATTTAAAATGTAAATGTCTTTACTGAAGTGTTAAGGCTGATACTTTCTTTGTCATGAGGGTATTTGCACATTGATGCTGCAAAAGGAATTAATGAAATAGCCTTGAAATGCCAACCAAAAATATTGAAAACATCATGATATAATATTTATAGTTTTTAAAAAGTTTAAAGTTATTTTTTTTTATCTACTGTCCACTACATTTACATATTCTACCAATTCATTGTTTCCTTTTCAAACACACTTTAGGGCCTGGTTCTCTGGATGAACGTTTCACAAGTATTACTAAATAATCATCACTACCATGACCACCTAAATTACAAAGTAATAATTAAAAAAAAAAATAATCACATAGTGCACAAAGAAGTCAGTTTGTCATCATAATCGTTTATTTTGTTGAACGTAAATACTAACAGCTCAGGAGAACTGAGCTAGAGCTCCCAGGAAGACACTGTGACCACTTCTGTGGAAAGCTAATGCCAGGTATAAACAAACTAGCCCACTAGAGACAATTTCATATTGCGCCTTGTCACATCCCTGTTGGCTTTCTCAGGATTATTAAGAGATACAAGGTTGAAAATGTGGTTATGAATTTCATAAGGTAATAACTAATTAAATTCTAATTTCCAGGCATACCTTTTTGACACTCTGGAATGAAAATCACAGAAGTAATTTCTTACATGTGTATCCATCTTCACTTATCTTATTTACATACACAGTACTTGCATTTTACACTGTAATTAGTCAACTATTTTGTTAATGTTTTCAATTACACAGCAATTTGCCCACAACACCTTTATCATTTAACACACTAAAATGTCAGCAGTAGATCCTTGAGAGGTCTTCAGCTCCATTTATTCTTCCAAAAGCTCAGTGAGCCATCATTTTTAGATTGGTAACATATTCCCTAATTTTAGTAATAATTTATTTACATGGAATTTAAAATTGTTATTTCAAACAATATAGCATAAAATAACATCTCCCCAATTTTCTCAGTGCATTCTAGCAGTTAAGCAACTGAACATCTTATACATGCACTCATAACTCTCAATCAGCTTTTTCCTGAAGATCCTAGACATTATTAAATATGCATCAGTACCCACATGTTCATCAAGTATTTACAAGATATACCGAAGCATAAGGCCTAATTTTACTCTGTCTGATGGTATGGGAATTTGAAAGTAGTTGGGTCCTCTGAGAGTTTAAGCACAGGAGAGTAACACCGCAAGTGGCTTCCAGTTACCAGACACTCAGTGGTTCATTTCTCTAGCTGAAGCATGTGTGGAAGTGATTTATTTTTTAAATTTTTCTATGCTACACACCAAAAAATCTTCTCCAGTACAAATATAGAATATTCAGTTTATTGGAATTTAGAGCAAATATATACAAAATGGAAAACAGGAGAGAAGCCTGCACCAAATTACAACGGGAACAGAATTTACAATGCATGTACACACGGCTACTTCAATATTATCCTTTAATGTACTGTGTGTTAGAAAATGAGTCTTTAATGGCATTTTCTGAGCCTATATAATACTTTCCTTTATTTCAGTAATCTATTGATGGAGTAGCAATTAAGCTGCATCAGTCACACTAACACACCAGCAAGCAACGAAGATGGCAAGGGCACCACTGCATGCAAGGGAGAAAATGACGTGGTAGAGGACATTAAGAAAGCCTTTTACCTGTCCCTTCTCGATTAGAGCTTTCTCCAGGTCCTCAATTTTTGCCTGACACCTGAGAAGATCAGCTTGCAGCTGTTCACGAGTCTGCAGAAAAAAAAATATTAAAAAGTGTGTGTATATGCATGTACATCCAGGTAGACAGGTAGATTTAATTACACATAGAATCCAAGTAAAGATACTTTCTACCCACTGATGGGTTGTCCAGCCAGCTTTTAATGCTTTTGATTAAAACAATTGTTTTTGTGTTTATGTTACAAAATATTTAAAGTGATCAGGTTAACAGTATTTTTCCCTCCTAGCCTAAAAAGATGTTATCACCACATATTCAGTGGCAAAGCTCTTCCCAGAGGGGAAAAAAAAAAAAAAAAAAGAAAAAAAGAGAAGGAACTGAAAGAACTGAGAAGCTATTCATAAGCTTCAGTAATTCAAGGCAATTGGGAATAATAGGGCAAGAGAGAAACAGAATTGCAATAAGCACTGAAAAAGGCCTATAGGTAAATAAGTTATATTGACCCAAAATAATTTGTTTATCCCATAAACGGCATACACTAGTTTGTTTTCTCATTCTTCATGACTATTACACTATTATACTACAGTAGGTATTACCCCTGAGTCCAGTGATACCCTGAAAGGGATTGGATCATATACAGTACTAAACAAAAAGGATCTAAAACAAAGGATTTCTCTGCAGACCTTCACTCAGAGGCTCCCTAAGCATCTGCAAGTACTTTTCCCACCCTGCTTCAGGTACTCTTACACCCAAGCAGCTCAAAAATTCCCACAGGGATTTCCTTCTGCATCTTTGCATCCTTGTTGTTTACCTTAAGCCTCATCTAAAAGTAACAGGCAATGTTTATCCCACCAGAACATTGGGTCCTACAAAACTAACCATGCAAAAAGCTACCGTCTGACTCATGCAAAAGATGGATTTGCACGGATGTGACAAGAGAGACCAAAACACGGTTACAAAGAAAGAGCAACGATTCCAAAGTGTACTAAAGGGACAGTTTGCAATTGCCTGCAAAATAAAATTTTTAAAAGTTATTACAAAAATATTCATACCAAGGTCTCCCTTCCCATGAAGGTAAATGAAATATTGAATTGTCTCTCATAACTGTCAAATAGATGATTGCCTCTGAAATCTTACTTTAATAGTAGATGTAATTATGCCCCCCACCCAAATTGTAGTTTGAGGAGCGATCACCAAAGTCCTTATTGCTTTCCTTGGATAACTGTCCTACTTAAAAGGAGAGTGTTAAATGCGACTACGTTTTTGTAAGACGCTGAGAGCTCTAACAAATAAAGCCATAAAGCAATAATTCTAATATTATAAGAACTGTATTTCACAGTGGTTGAGAGCCACTTCAAAGAGCCTTGGAAAACAAAACCCAAACCAAACCAAAATGACACATTTTAAAGTAAACCCTGAATCTTCTGAATGCTATCTTTGGGGATAACATGCTAACATTTTTAGCTGTAGATAACTCCATAACATCACTAGTGACACACCTCCAGCTGAACTTTCTGCCTCAGATCACAACCCTTTAATCTATTTCAGCCAATTTTCAGTCCACTTCACTGTCCACTTGTCTAGTCTGTACTTCATAGGTTTATCGATGAGAATCTTATGAGGGAGTGTGTCAAAAGACTTATTAAAGTCAAGATAAACAACATCCACTGCTTCCAACTCCTCTGCTGAGCTAGTCATCTCATCACAGAATGCTCTCAAGCTGGTTAAGCATGATTTCCCCTTCATAAATCCATGCTGATCACTCCCACACACGCTGTCTTTCAGATATTTGGAAAGTTTCCATCATTATTTGCTCCATCCCTTTCCTAGGGAACACGGCAGTAACAACCAGCCCTCAGTTCCCCAGATCCTCCTTCATGCCTCTCTTGAAGACAAGAGTGCCGTTTGTTTTCTTACAGTCCTCAGGAACCTCCTGCCACGACCCTTCAAAGATCATTGAGAGTGGCCTCGCAATGACATCGGTCAACTCTCTCAGTAGTCAGTACTCTACAGGTTCAAGCTGGCAGAATGAGGGACATGAGCTGAATATGATGAAGTTTCCAGCCCTATGGCTATTGCTTGCCCATGTCGATGTTACATGTCCTTTGGTCATTGATCACAATAATTCAAGTAGAGGGTGACTTGTAAATATGCTACCTTTCTAGACATGCCCCTCTTTGCGAGGAGTTGGGAGGAAGCAGAAGAAATTTTGCCTCTAGTTAACTCAGCTCCTTTTTTGATGCCACTGCTGCTCAGTGAATACCTCTGGGGAATGAGTCAGAGCTCACCAATTCATTATGAAGTGATTTCTCTCCTCCCCAGTTGGGAAAAAACAGAATGGAAGATGTTAGTCTAACTTCTGCTGACCTCATCTCTGCACTACATGGTTAAACACAAGTGGTGGCAGAAGGATAGGTGAAAACAGAATAGATACTCTCTCACACCTCAAATAATACCTATAGCACAGAGATTGCTGTGAGGATAAAAAAACCATTTATTTCAGAGTGAGTAATCGATCACTTACACATGCTGACCTAATAGGAACAACAGTTAGCTACGTGCTTTTTAGTGGAAGAATACTCTCAAACTGAGTTTTTAAAAAACAAATTATGATTTCATATATTCAACAAAAACTTGAAGAAAAATTTAATTTTTCAGATTTGGGTCAGATTTTTAATATACTGATATGATAGAAGTACCTAAGTACCTATAGCAACCTATTCTCTCACTTTAAATCCATCATGTTGCTATCCAAATTGCAGGTTCAACTGTGCTATCATTCTCAATAACAGTCTTACTACCAAAATCTTTTCTATATACTTTATTCTAGTGTGCATAATAATGATATCTTTGTTCTGATTGCACCAGATGAATCTAAATTGTCACCTTACTGCTAATATTCTCAAATCCTCAAAAACATTATGCTTTGCATTCCACTGACCTGGGAAGATGTCTCCTGTTATTCCAAGTTTTTTCAGCTTTTTCAATTATTTCAAAGTTAAAAGACAATTCAGTTAAAAAATTACCCTTGCTTCTCTCTCTGCATCCAGGGTTCCACCAACTTGTTCTTGAAGCAATGCATACGCTCTTTGCAAAGCTTGATACTCTCTTGTTAGCTGGCAGAACCTTAATTCAGCTTCTTCTCTAGGTGTGCTCTTAATGAAGAGGGGAAAAAAAAGTGGTTTTATATAAATACATATGGTAATGGGTTTGTTTATATAGACAGACTCACAAACACAATAAGCAACACAACTCATACTGAGTCTCAAAGTTTAATAAAGGTTTAAAAACTAAAATAAGTAGAAATGGAAGGATGAGAGATCAGTAACTGTTTTGATTGTGCAATTTCAGGACATTGTAAGTTACTATATAAGGCACTAACATATAGAAATGGGAAGAAGCTGACTGGGGAAAGATGAGAGGCAACAGTTCTATGCACCACTGTCTTCAGCAACTCCACTGTCACAGGGGCTTCAGAAGGGGTTCGTTCTATCCTTCTCTCACTCCCTCTTTGTCTTTACTGTGCCAGGCTAAAGCATTTTACCATCACAAGCACAGAAGTTGTATTTCAAAATCCATAAGATGCTTTTATAATTTTGTTTTTTGTTTTTTGTTTAACATGAAGTATTTTAATGTCTTAATTTTCTTTGCACTTTGAGCAATTGACATCAACAATTTCAAGGTCATTCCTGTAATGCTGATGGCAAGAAATGTCTTTCCCTTTAATTACTTTTTGCCTCAGGAACTTGAGCTCCAAGGAAAAGAGATTACAATATTATTAGGTATTAAACACAGAAAACTAGGAAGCTTCTTGTGACTGAATAGTATTAAGCACAAGTTAGTGAACAGGAAAGAAAGATGAAAACCAGCATCTAATTCATGCTTTGTCCTCAGCCCTGCAATCTTTTAAAGTAGGCCAGCTGCACTGTACATCACACAGCTGAGACAAAAACGTGTCAGTGGGTATTTACTACCTATGATCATTTAAGCCCTAATGAATTGCAAAAGCCTCTCTCAGTATTTTAAGTACAGGAATAAAATCCTGGTTGTATCAAAACAGTCAAACAAATTACAAGGTTGAAAGGAAAACTATTGTCTAGTAACTATTGACTTTTGGCGTAGCAACCTGCCTATTCATTTTCTTTTTGACTAATAAGAAAGGGCTTGAGAAAAAAAAAAATTATTTCTCAGCCCAATATCTGCCAAACCTGTCAGGCAGAATATTATCTTATTAATTCTATTGCAATGAGTGTGGATGCATTACTGCATTTGAAACAAAACAAAGCAATTCTCTGCCAAATCTTTCATAGTTCCTGCGGCAGAATAGATGAAAAAAGTTTTTTGCATTTATACTCTATGTGAATTTTCATAGACAAATCATCCACTACTTACATCTTCCAAATCTTCCTCTGGCGTTGCTGGTGTCCTGTCTGTTTTATCTGTGTTATATGAAGTTACAGATGATGTTTCTGAATCAACAGATTCTTCATCAAATCCAAAAAATGTCTCCACAACATGCCTCTGAAAAGTTAGTTTTTCTTAGTTACTAGCAAAACAGTTGGAAAAGCCCAACAACCCAGTAAACAGTAGCCAAGGTCTTCTCTGATCATTATTTTAGTATGTAGGAAGAAGAAAAGCTTCCTTTGTAAACCCTTATGCTCTGGTTAAATTAGCTATCTTTTCAACGTCATTTGTATAAGAACCTGCAAGAACTGAACTGCACGTAGCACTGGGTAATTGCCAAAAGAATAATGCTTTAGCAAACTATAAAAGCTAATTACCAAAATCATACAGATCTTACAAGATTCACAGTACAGGAATGCAATATCTAGGAAGAAGAAAGTAACCCAATGTGATGTAACATATAAGATGTGGAACCAAAATGGGAAAAGTATTTCCAAAGAACAACACAGAATAAATGTTGTCATGCATGCAAATTCTAAAAAGTAAAAAAGAATTTTAAAAAAGTTAATTTATAGTATCTATTTTGCAAAATCCTACTTAAATGTATAAATTGTCACTTTCCATTTGTTTTTCCAACACTCACTATAATTCTCAATTTTTTAAAAAGTTTGCTCCAATATTATGACTAACCAAAAAAACTGTGCTTACGGAAAAGCAGCACTTCAATGCAGACTTAAAAAAATTTACACAATGTAATAAAGTAAACACATGCTTACAGAAAACTAGAGAAAATGAATAGCCAATGGAAGTGAATAGTAAAATATTCGTTGTGAAAAATGTGATGTTTCCCCTTTCAACTAGTTTCCTAACATATACAGCAAATGTCTATAGAAAATTCTGTTTAAAAAAACCACATGTTTAAACATTTAACTAGAAAAACAGTTTTCCAAGTATTTTTCCTTCCAAAGCAACAATAACAAAAGTGGAAAAATGGAGTCACATTATGAAGCATCCTAGAAAGGGAGGCTACTGGAGAGAGGGTGCTCTAAGAAGATGAAGAAAAATCTGTCTATCATCTGTCTCTGTATTTTTTGGCACTGCTTGATGCTGAATCACAGAGTAATGTCACAGTTTGTTTTTTTTTAAAAAAAAACAAAATCAACACTATAATCCACAGGTTGTACATAACATAACATCCCTCTTCATTAAAAATGCCTAAAGAATGAAAAAAAATTGTTAGTTGTTATTAAGTCAGAACATCAGGTATCTTACATCTCCGCGAAGCCAAACTGGCTGAGTGAGAGAGCCATGAATTTCATTCAAGATACCAAAAGGTTTTATTTTATCTGTAACGCCCTATCTCATGATGAATTCCAAATATTCACCTTTCACCACAGTCTTCTAGATTATCTAACTTTATACGTTCTTCCAGTACCTCTACGGAAGTATGGTCTTCACTTTCTCACAAAGCTTAATGCATTCTTTTTTCTCAGTAGAGCTCTCATCAACAGCCAAAATCTTGAATTCAGTGGTAACATCAAATCAAGCTAG
This sequence comes from Xenus cinereus, assembly GCA_025774025.1. NCBI lineage: Eukaryota > Metazoa > Chordata > Aves > Charadriiformes > Scolopacidae > Xenus > Xenus cinereus. The sequence goes on along the minus strand of JAOXJK010000032.1, from coordinate 53,781,381 downwards.
TAGGTGTGACTTGTGCCTACTTGTCGCACACACACCATGTACAGCCTGCAGCCCTGGTTACCACAGTCCAGCAGGTCACAGTCTCATCGCTCATAAACTAAACAACTCCGTAATTGTTTCCCGGTACAGCTAATCCCACTCAAACTACCAAAGACAGCTTCAAGGCCCTGTTCTGAACCACTTAATGGCTTCACATAAGATGAGCCCTTCAAATAATAATTTTGAAATTTCATTCACACTGCATTTTTTAAATAAACTAGTTGTACTGAAATCTCCTTCTGAAAGGATGTTATGCTCTCAAAAAAATAAAAAGAAAAGAAACCCCAAAATGCCACATCTTTTCCAAATAGACTTTGCTTCTCCATATGCATACAGATAAATACCATGTGGCGCAGAAGGCAAAGAGCTTCTGAACAATCTTTAGAAACAACCTTCCTTTTGCAAGCTACTAGACCACTATTATCCTTCTCTCAGTTATTTAGGAAGCTGGAGATCCTTTCACCAGGTAAAGCTATAGCTAAGCTGCTTAAGATAAATGCTTCCCCGGGATAATTTCATCCTTTCCTCCAGCATTCACATGCTGCACTAGTTTGTTCATCATTCTTTCCTACTTAACAAAACAGAGGACATGGGAAACAGGGTTAAACTCTACTCTAGTAGAGAAACGTAAGGATTTGTCCTGTGTGTTCTCTCACACTTGAATTACAAACGTTTCCGACTCCCCTCTCATAAACACAAAAACTAAGACTTTGTGAGATGGTCCATCCAGCTTTTCTCCCATGCTGAATACTGGTTGCAGCCTACAATCATCTAACAGTAACATTTTAAATAAATATTGAGAGTTGAAAATAGGGCTAAAGAAATGGTGGTACCTTCCAGTTGTAAGGAAGACAAACAGATTTACAATCTGGGTTTCCCATTCAACTCATGAGGAAGAACTCCTTTCTGACTCCAAACTGATGAGCAGACACAGTTTCATAAAGATGAAGATAGATTAAATGGAAGCAAAGATGATGATGGCAGGTAAACAAAACCCAAGAGACTTCCATGAAAACCGCGTTCTCATTTTGCGGTGTGGATACGTTTTACTCAAAGAAGCTGAGAATAAACCCAAAACAAAGCTGCATCGAGACTCTTTTGCCAATACTTTTGTACCCTGCTCTTCTGCCTATACCAGCTTCTTTATGGATGGTGCTCAAAACAAGCAGCCAGTGCTTTGGAGGAGCCTAGCCAAGGGCAAGCAAACTCAGAGGACTGAAGAACAGCTGACCCTGCTCACGCCTACTGCTTCAAGGGTTCTTGGCCTTGGACAAACGCACTTGAGCAAAGCTCAACGAAACCCAAACGAAACCAAACCTTTCAAAGGCTTGAAACTCAACTAAACCAAATCTTTCAAAGTCTTGAAAGATGACAAAGTAAGTAAGAGTCAAATCTTGACTTTAATAAGGCTGGTAGAAGGGACTTCTAAAAAGTGAACAAAACTCCAGTTATTATCACATATATGGCACAGAGAACACATGAAGATTAGCAGCAGCCTAGTTAAAACTGACAACAAAGCATCATACCTACAGGGTTTTTTTGCTATACCTCTGCTATACAGTCACTTTTGTAAATACCTCAGGTTGAGTATTTATCTTCCTTTAACCCTGCATGCACACACCCACGCACACTGTTTCAAGCAGTGAAAAAACAACCATAAACCAACAGTGGGTTTGATTTCATATAAACATATGTAGGCTTGAGAAGATACTTTAAGCAATGCTGTTATTTTGATAAAAGAGAATAGTAGCAAAAATAGGGAAAAATAATTTATTAGATAAATCACTTGATTATTAGATGGGAGGGAATTATGCAAAAAAATTGGTATTTCCCATCACACTAAAAAGCCCCAACATTTCATGGAGAGTTAAAAGTAAAAAACTGTTAAATGTTATACAGAGTGCCCATAATTGGAGCTATGAGTGAACCACTTATTTATTTTTAATGACTCCATCCTCTTTAGAGGAGCTGTAAATTTATCATTTTCTGGAGCAGACACTTTCCATAGAAATAAAGTATTTAACCACTGTATATTAATTGTACATGTATGAATTGCTCCATGACATAATTACAAAATAGCTAGTTTTACTGTTGATCATCTAGTATCTGAAGCAACTGGCTACAAGTGATTCACAGCAAAACCACAACATATTAACTGATAAGGGAACAGCTGTAGAGAGAGAAAAAAAAAAAAGGAAAAAAAAGAAGACATCTGATTCATACACAGTTTGTTGATAAACACTGTAATAAATAAATACACCAACTCCAAGGGAGATTCCACATGAGCTGAATCACAATGGCTATTTAAAAGTATATACAAACTTAGAATATTCACTGGGATTTTTGTAACTATACACTGTTTTCATTCAAGTTTCATTCAAACTTTTCTTAAAAATGGGAACATTCTCATTTAACAACTTAAATATTCTTTTGTATTGATTTGTACAATTGTTACTTCTAAATCATAACTTAATAACTGAGAAAATAATCATGTAAATTGTTAAAACAGTCTGATTTAAATTCTAATTTCCACTGACTTCTGCCA
>JAOXJK010000032.1:53762819-53778697 GCA_025774025.1 Xenus cinereus | reverse complement strand
ACTTCTGCCATGCATTTGATAGCAAGTATTTTTTATGTGGATTTATATCAATGTTCTCACATAATTTTAAAGTAAAATTATGTATTAGGTCCTTATAAATCAAGTATTAACGCTTCTACTGAAGTACGGAGCTCAGTAAACATCAAAGTTTTGAATGTTATAAATCAAGAGTGACACACAGACCATATTATATGCAAATTTCAATACACCCTCATATTTTAAATGGTTTGGATCAGATATACTTACATATAAATAATCTGATTTCTCTGTTGATAAAGTAGTTTCACTTTACAATTAAATGTCTAATTTTCAAGTACTTAATCTAACATGGTGAAAATGATCCAAGATTAATTTCCTTGAAATGCAATCTGATGAGGTAATCAGTAACTTCTTACCTTCATGCTTATAAGTCATTTCTTGGCAGCCAGAAAAATAGAGGCACACCAATGAACAGAGGCAGATAAAAAAAGAAAAATATAAAACAAGAAATATGAACTCCATCACACCGGTGTGCAGGCTTTCCAGTGCCACAAATACAGTTTATTTATTAATGTTTAAATAAAGAAAAAATCCATCCTGCAGTTTCCAAACGAATTAAGCAATTATGCCTTATTTTCAAATGCATGACTCCATCAGTCATGGAATCACTGCAACTCCATTCTATGTTTCAAAAACCCCCAAAATACCGCCTCCAGAGTTTATGGATTATTTCACTACCAAAATTAGGGGGGAAAAAAACCCCAACCCACCCCCAAAAAAAACCCAAACAAACCACACACAAAAAAAAGGAAAAAACACCTGGAAAAAGTGTTTTAAACAGCAAAAGAAAATTCATCTCTGGTACATTTTTTCCCAACAAGTCCAATGGCACATCAATGTAAAAAAAAAAAAAATGTAAATAAACCTCTATCAATTTAGGCTGCTTCACTTCAGAGAAAACTTTCCTACAGTACCTGAACATACCAAGTCTTCTAAACACCTTACATCCGCAGAGGTTACAAAGCCCCATCACACTATGCTCCTCCTTTCCTTGGGGGAACTTGAGCTGGTTGTGAGCGCTGTTCCATGGACTCCTGTGCCCCATGGTAATTAAAAGAGGGCTCAGACAAAGCTAGACTAGCAACAGTAACCTAGTGCACCTACAGAGCTCCAGAAATAGCATAGACACCTGATTGCAAAAAAAAAAATCCTTGGTATTTTCAAAAGCTTCTCAGCTGAACTGATATTATTTAGACCCAATGATGCTATAATGGCTGCTGGACTAGTCTGACAGATCATTCACACAAGCTGTCTTAAAGATGGAGAAAGGCATGCCATAGATTTTGCTCCAGCTAACAGGAATCACTGTCAGGAGAATATTCATCTTAGAAAACAAATGCAGACACTGTCCAGTCAGAGTACCTTGAAAATTAAGGAATCAGGAGTGTAAAAGTACCCAGTTAAGAGAAGCTGTAAGAGTAGATAAGTCTAAGTTTTTACCCTTTGTACTAAGTTCCTGTTTATTAGAACCAAAAAAGAAGGAATGTTTCTAAACCTTCGAGTCTGAGGTTATATCTGACCACATTCATGATACCTAATTCTCATCAGTTATTTCACTTTTCACTTCGTCAAGGGAAGTGGGACACAGCTGGAAACAGATCCAACTCCAACAGCCAAACTTGGTAGTTCACTGTGTTAATGCTAATTTTACACTTAACAAATTTTAGAAAAGTAAAGCCAAAGATTTACGTCACTAATTTCCCCTTCTGAGTGGTTGGTTAGGACAGATACGCACATAATTTCTTCTACGATTATATATAGGTTATCATCTGCATGATATAAAAGTCTCGCACAGATCATAGACAGAAATAGGCTTTCACTGCACATGTCTATATATAAAGCAACTCATCTTAGACTGTCTTCATAGTCCACAGGCAAAATAGGCAATTTTAGGACAAAACTAATATGGCCTATTTAGATACCTATTTCCAGAGGAGAACAATCACCACTTAATGTTACCACTTGGTCCAGAGTGAGATGTCTGTATCTCACCTCCAGTAATGACATCTAATAAGTCACATCTAATGTCACATTTGCAATGCTTGGTTAGATGAATTCTACCATTTTCATCCGGATTCCTGAGATAGGGTGTAAAAACAGAGAGGGTGAAGATGGTACAATCTGGGTAAGCAGCCCATTCTAAATAGATTGTTTAGATAAAAAAATTCTAGAAAACAGCTTCCTTTGAGGATTTTGATCCTCACGGGACCACACAGGTGACCCGGAAGGAAACCATCCTGTATGCCAGGATTGGATTTTTAGAAGCTATCATCAAAAATGTTTAAACTCCAAGTCAGCGCTGCATATACCTGCAAATAGCCCACAGGTTTATACGACGGCAAGTAATACGACAGTAATAAATATATTATATATTGACAATATATGGACTTCTTTCCTTCCTTAAGGAATTAGCTCATTTAGAAACTATATAGTTATATAATAACTAATATAGTATATATACTAGCATAGTATATATAATCCCATTCGGTCTTCTCTCACAACTTTCTTTTTCACTTGTTTTTTGTCCTTTGTTTATGTCCTGCTTTCCCTTTGAGGGGCTAGCATCAAACAAAATTTAAAACAGCCAATTTCATATCGGCACCGAAGAGCTAATGGAAAGGTGATGGAATAACTAGTGGGAGTTAAGTCTGCTGACTAATTTGTTCTTTCTGGTGTATCAATCATACCATTAAATAAGAAACAAACGCCTACTAACTCTGCTGCTCTTACGCCTGCAACCCTTGCAGTAATCTCTGCAGGAGCCCCCCAGTTATAGTACTCTTACCACATGAAAAATAGCACTGCCACAATTTCTTTAATAGTATCATGCACATTTTCTCCCACACTCATGTTGTTTCACTCTTGCTTTGGTCAATAAAGAAAAGAAGATACCAGAAAATCAGCAGCTTGCTTAAGAGAAAATAAATAGAAGGAAAGGGTACAGAGTCTAAGTCAGCTGAAGTTCTAACACAGAACATTTTTAAGACATAAATTAATAATTATGAAAGTTTTCAGCCTGTAGAAATTAGCATCACTAGTTATCAACTCCTAAAAATTTAAATTAAGCAGTTTTGTTTCATTAGGAACTTTACAACTTAGCAAAATATCTTACACAATGAATTTAAAACTGGATAATTGATAATAACTAGAGAGAGGACTATAGAAATTACGTTATTATTTACATAGAAATATATATTTAATTTTATGTCCTCTTTTTAAACTTGCTGTCAACAGACAAACTTCCAGGTACACTACACCAAGAAATAATGCTTCAGGGCTACTGTAAATAAATTTGGTGTCTATCAACTTTCCATTACTTCATAGAAAAACGTATGTGAGATTTATTACTACTACTGAATGTTTCTTTCTTCATGTGTAAAAGACACATCATTATTCAAAACATAATTTGAAGAAATTACTGCTGAAACAGATAATCCCAAAGGACAGACCTCTCAGAATACAGGTATTAGAGAATGTAGAGCAAAAAAAAGCACCACCTGGAGGTCACCAGGAATATACGATGCAGAACACACTAACAACAAGCACCAATTTATGACAGAATGTATCTTACGCTACCATATAGATGGTAATCATCTCTCCACCCTTCATTTCCATTTTTTTCCTCTCTTACCCCATTCTCCTCCCCTTACATGCTCCAGGCTGCTGATGTTTAATTTCACAAAAAAAAATTATTCAGCAAAATTAATTACTTTAAGTACATCTTACAATAAACACTAAAGTTACACTCTGAAGCAAAACTTTACTGTTTCTATGATCTAAATTTTTCTCTTGAACTTTGCATTCTAGAGCAAAATAGAGAATACCAGAGAAAAATAGTTAGAATCTTCTTATTACTTATATATCACATAGAGAAATGTTATTTCAATAACATCTCTAGCATGAGTTAAAGTTTTTGTGATCAAGTAGATCTACTTGGTACAAGTAGTTTAAAGAGTGTATTTTCTTTAAAAAGGACTGAGCATTTGTCCTTTGAAATGGTAGTTGTTTCAAGTCATTGTATCATTTAGACCTCAAGCTACTTGAATATTTAGGCCACAATGGCTAAAAGTGTAATTATATTGTTTATTTAAAACAAAAAACAAAACAGCAACACTTTTGTGCAGTACAAGACTTGCAGCTCCTGAATTATCCTAAGAAAAAGTTAATAAGCACTCATTAGGAAAAATAGAAGAATTGTATGAAATTTTACCATTAGTTTAAGTAGAGCTCTAATTTCAGGCAGTATTTGAAATGAACATAGTTCACAGCAGTCAAAATGCATGGAAAACTGAAAGCTTGCTCACCTTTGGAGGCTTCAGACTTTTTCTCCTCTGTTTTTTAGACCGTAATAACCGTTCCCTTTCCTAGAAGGGAAGAGAAGAGAACATTTTGGTATGGGTTTCTTTTATGTATTTAGGTATGTCTAGCACAAAGAAACACCATTCCAGTTTTCTTAAAGCCTATGGTAAAGCCAACTCAAAGACAATGTCTTTATCCTTTTCAATAACGCCACGTTGGTATAACATCACACTGTACTTTATCCCTTTATGTGCCTTATCCCTTTAGCACACAAGCCTTCAGCCATATACTTCACACACTTGATGGAAGTTGGCAAGAAAAGGCTTTGTTAAATACTGGGCACAGATTTCTGACAGTTCTTTTGACTCTTTTACCAAGAAGCTCACTATGGAAACAGAATTCATGATCTCACTCCAGTGTTCCAACCATCCTGAAGTAGCTGGTCGGTAGCCAAAAACTAGTCCAGCCTTAGTAATTACAAGTCATTATATCAGGCATACTCTGATATACAACCATGCATATGCAGATACAGTATTGCACGTGACTTATCTTTGTAGGGCAAAAGTCTCAAATCCAAAGGCACTCTCACTTAGTCTGTGTCAACTGAGTCTATTTTTTTTTCTACTGTGACCTTGGAACAAGATCATAATTAACTGTATCATAATATGAGGAGGTTATAACTAGAAAAAGGCAGGGTTTATGAACATTCAAGCCCAAGAGTACTGCCTTGAATTCCAAAGAGGAGAAAGAGAAGGTAAAAAACACAAAGGTGAGGACAAGCAAAACAACAACATGGGAAACAGGTGATCCGTCTCCTTGCCTTTTTCCTGATTCTTTCCTTAGCTCTGCATCTTTGTTTGAAACATCTATTTTTAAAAGAATGATAGCAAGTTCCAATTATTGCTTGCTGCATGGTATTATTCTATTCAAAGTTATTTGCTTTATACTCAGTTCAGAAATTGGATAATAGGAAGCCCCAGTGGAAACCACAACGAAAAATGTTCATCGTTATCAGCACATTGTTCCAGGAACAAAGTTTTGGAAAATACAAAATAATTCAGAAAAGCACAATAAATTATATGTAGCACCTTTAATACATGTGGTTTTCAGAATAAGGAAAAGAAATGACTGCCAAGGTACAATAGAGCAAGTATTTCAAGCTGCAGAATAATTAATATATTAAGGTCAAGCTGAAAACAGAAAGTTGAATTTTAGACAGCGTGGAAGAAAAATACTCCCTCCTCCAATATCTCGTTAAGCCACAGTCCCTGCTTTAACCTAGGTCTCCTGCATCCCAAGCAGGTGTCCAAACAGTTGGAGAAACCAGCTAGTTTTCTCGTTTGTTCTTTCCTTTCCTCTCACCTCAGTGCAGAACGTACAAACACTTTGAAAATCCCCCACTCCTCCTGTTTCTAAACTTGTTTGCAAGAAGACTGCTTAATTTACCACCTTAGTAATACACCGAGCTACCAGAACAATAATAATGCCAATTAAAAAACACCATTTGCTGCATTGCTAGCATCTTTCGCAATCATCTGAGTTTACCTTGACAGATTTCCTTTTAAGAACTGACCAGAAAAAAAATCACCATTTATACGGCTTCAACAGCACTAAAGATACCCTACAAATGACAATACTAACCAATTCAGACAACCATATTGCCTACGACTATCTGCGTATCATATTGGTCTCAGCTGGAGGTAAGCTGATGACTTTTGCGTTAATCAGGTATGTGACATGTGGGTCATTCTTGATAATTATGATACATTTGTACTCTGTAGAGGTGTGGTTTGAGCCAGAAAAGACAGCTGAAAAGCACAATGGAAGTGCAGATTTCCCCTGTATTCATATCAAAGGCAAAGCATCAATTAGTGTGTACTGCCAACCAAAGCAGTATCCTAGTTAACAATTTAACTTATTTCTGACAGTGAAAAAGTATCTGTAAATCGGAAACAAAGCAAAAATGAAACCATATTTTTAAATATTTATTTATTTGACTTTCACACTAATCACAAGTCGACCAAAGTTGGATACAATATATTTCCTCAGATTATTGGCTGAAACAGTAAAAAGAGAGTCCTTTCATACTCACACTGAAATATAAGTGAGGTTATATCTGCCATATACTGAGAATTTAACATCATGCCACAGTCCCTGCCTGTACAGTTGTATTTGGAAGGTAAAGCAGCACTGTTCTGTGAATCAGACCCTACATCGTAGCGTCTGAGTAACATCCTACTGCTTGTAACACTGTGACACTGGAGAATGCATGCAGACATCAATCTTTGGCACTGATTACAGAGAGAAATCCTGGGTCAAAATCTCAGAGGGACTGCCAAGAATAGAGACAATGTTCCAGACAGAGCAGTAACACATCTTGTTGTTTTATCTTTTTGGATTTTCTATGTTCATTTTCCATGTTGTATCCATTTGTTTAATTTTTTTATTTAGACAGAATGAGCTTAAATTCGTTTTATCATTTTGTAGCAGTCAGTACTGTCATTTGAGATGCTCTAGAATAGTCTGCCTGAGTTCCAGATGCTGCTCCAGAAGGGCAGGGTCTCTCAGAGATGACAGGTCATTTCTGCCAGCACCAGAAGAGTGTATCATATGTTGCACTAAATAGCACCAGACAACTCTAACACAACTCAAGAGAGTCACAATCAAACAGTGCAAACATCTATGAGCACCATCTTAAGTGTTCTTCACAGTCAGAGGGCAGCAGCTGTGCAATTTTAATCTTAAACTACGCTGCTACCTATGTTTGAATGAATCATGCATATTTCTCTCCACTTGTTATAAAGACAGCTAGCGTGGCCAGCTCAGCTGGAGATGCTTAGTTAAGTGAAATGAATGCCAACCTGCATGTTCCTTTCTTTTAGGAGAACTTCTAGATGGGGGGAGTGGTTGGCTTTGCACCAGGGTCTACATCCAACACGTTTCAGTCACTAAGTTTTGAAACGTGATCTTTCCTTCAAGTTCTTCAGTTGTTGACAGTCAATTTTGTAAGTTAGGTGGATGGACGGATGCACTTCTTTCCACAAGCAGCGCATAATAAGTCAGTATTTTATAGTACAGACATTTAAACACATTCCAAATAAATTATTTCACTACCTGAGAAATAACAAGAACCCTTCCATGCCAAAGAACTACTTCTGTGTCACTACAACAACTGGAGTTAAAATATTGCTCTCAAATCTTTAGCTTGCCTATAGATGTGTGTGCATGCACATGTGTATACCAGTCATAAACATTACCACTGTGAGATCATCAATAACATGCTGCTGTTCTTTGACTTGCAGTCTAAGGAACTCAATTTCTTGTTCCTCCCGTGTGCTGCTGAGATCATTCAAAGACGTGTGCCTCTTCAGTGCTGGTTGTGCAGATAACTTCTCTTTCTACAAAAATTAAAATAAAATTGAAAAAAAAATTAAAGAAATTTTAAGGTCTCTTGCTAGAACATGAGGAAAATTCTCACGTGTGATGTAGTAATCAAGAATTCTTTGGACACATTAGTGCATACTCCACTACAACATAAGGCCTCTTCCAACCAAAAAAAAATAGATTACATATTCTGTATGCCTCAGTGTTAGTATTCCACATAAGATATTTTAAAACAGAATCAAAAAACATAATCTGGGACAAAATTAGCAGACAAGTGAACTCAATGTAGAGCTCAAATTCAGTTCTGACTTCTAATCATAAAAGCAGCATTCATTAAACTGATTTTTAGTCATACACTTTTATAGCCTCCAAACACATTTTGTCTGTCTATGTCCCTTAATCAGCATGAATTGATACAACACAAAGCACATGTCACTCTGAATTTAGAGTATGAATATTCAGTTGCATTGACTGAATTCAAGACTTTGAAATACGTGTATTAGAGTAAAAGCCTCACATGCACTTCCACCTGAAAGGTAACTGTGTGCAATGTGTTCTTATAACATGATGTCAGAGATAATTACTTACCAATTCTACATTTTCCCTTGATAGATTTTTTATTTTCTCTTCCATTCTCTGGATACATTGCAACATATCATCATTTTTTTTGCTCATCCTCTTATTTTTTTCTACCAAAGGCTTCAACTGACTTTCTGTCTCCCGAGAACGTTTCAGCTGCAAATGGCAAAGGATCAGTGTGAGCTGTGCTTTAGTTTATACTCGTAGGAAAGAAGAAATACGAGTGTTTTCACTTGCCTTCTTCCTTCATTCAGAAAGTTTAGTTCTTTTGTTAAGTGGCATCTGATATAGAATACCGCTGAACTAAGAACTACAGGAGTCCAAACAGATAAGAAATAGCATTTCTGTAAGTCTACAAAAACACTGGTCACTGGATTTGCTCTTGGAAAACACTTATGATGATCCATAAACGTGATTTGTTGGTAAAATAACCTCATTTCTTAAAGCTTTTTGTGAGCAACTAGGTCTCTAAGGTAGTTGTTTTCACTGACCCTTAGAAGGAGTAAACTCTTCCTATTGTACTCTAAAAACCCTATACCTCATTGTAATTAGAGCAATAAGAAAGTCAGCCAGAGGGCACAGATTCAATCTCAGCATACTGCTGACATTTTCAAGCTGCTCAATTTTGTTCCTGTGGTTTTATGATGTTAGACAATTATGTGAAGCAAATTACTGCCCTTTCTTGCATTTGTGTGTATTCAATATTTCACTCTCTTTGTTTGATTAATCCTTGAGCTGTTTTATTTGTAAAAAAAAAAAGAAAAAAAAAATCTATTTTTTCCAATCAAAAGATTTTTCAATTTACTGAGTTTTAACTGGAAATGAGAAAAATATAATCTTTCTCCTGAGATAATTTCACTGAGTATTTGGTTTTCTGTTTCATTCTCAGGAGAAAATTATTTTTCAGCATGTTTAATCACACCAGTTCACTATTACTGGGTATATGTAATATCGTCTCACAATTTGACAAAACCTTCTCCATATCTTTTCCAAAATGTATTTCTTATGCCTTTAGGTCAAGCATCAAGAAGAACACTTGACTGAGTCATACATGCCCTCCATCTAGAGGCACACTGAAGGACAGATGTTGCAGTACTTCAGCATTCCTCAAGGATGTTTTGAATTACTTATGTCCACAGAAAGGACTAGGAGGATGAATTATCTTGTCTTTACATAATGCAATCTTGAAAAAAAGGCAAGACGTTCTTGAGAGTGTAGAACAGAGAAAAGTAAATGTAGCAGTAAAAGTGGGGAAAAACCCAAAACAAGAAACACTCAGCACCTAGGCAAAGTAGCAAAAATGGTGAACCGTACCCAGGCTAACACCCATGTTCTGCTCGCCCCAAGAAACTTAAATTGTTAGTGAGGACATCAATTTTTTCATATGAAAGGGCAGTTTAGACTATACAGCTGTTTGAAGAGAAGTTTAAAGAAAAAGACACAATTATGTTCTCAATTAATTCAATTTTAGTCTAGCATTGTTCAATTATCTTCACTAATCAATTCAGCCAAGATATTGGACAAGAAAATTTCAAAAATTAGCTCTTCCAATAATCATTGAGATGTCATAACTAAATTAAGTCCCTTTATGACAAAGCAAAGCCTTCCTAACTCAACACAAAGAACTAAGTCTGACAAAGCAAGGAGGAAGATGTCAATGCTTCACTCTGACTTACATGCGGCAAGAGTGCCCTCCCCTTCTGCCCTCACCATACATCATAACATTTTTTTTTAGAATTAGATACATAGCTTGCACAAGGGAAAATTTCCATCTGATTAGAATGAAAAAATCTTTTCTTCTGCCACTAGAAATAGGGCATTAGGAGAGGACATAGGTAAAGATTCTTATTGTAAAAACTCACCTCCCACCGCAGTCAATGGGAATTTTACAGTTAACTGCAGTACAAGCAATTAAGTAGCGATGCAGGCTAATAAAATTCATTCTTAAAATTCTTGTCATATCCTTTCTTTTGTAAGTTACTATCACTCTCCTAGGATAATTTCACCTACTTAAGGGATTTCCCTTGACAAATGGCAGATTTTTTATCTCCAGCACAAAAAAGCTTTTTTAACTCCTAGCTAGCATAAGCCTGTCACAAAACCAATGTCAAATTTCAAAAAGATTAATATAGTAAGTTAAGTGCATAGATTACGCATGTTTCACAAAACATCATTAGACAGTGCCACAGGAAAGCTACCAGACAATTTGATTAAGATGATCCCAAAATAAATCTATAAAGTTTTATTTTTCTAGTGCAAGAGAGATTTCATCCATGTCTTTTATGGGCACAAAGTGAATTTCTATAGAAATTTCTGTAATATTTAGTTACAATTGGTTGATACCAACCAGGACTAATTTGTAAATAATTTATAACACTGACTTTCCAGCATTAAATCTTTTCCTATAAATATGCCCTCCCAGTCACCATCTGTGTTATTACTAATTAATTTACCAGTTCATTTCTTTCATCTGCTAAGAGAGTATTCCTGTCTTCCAGCTTCCTTATTACAGCATTCAGTTCAGCGATTTTTAACTGAAATCTCCGCACATCTCGTTCATCCAAATGCTGCTCCTTTACATCAAAAACACACAGATATATAACATTACTTTTTAAAAAATATTTTACTATCCATAAATTTAACATCATGTTTTAAGTGGATTGTGTAAATTTAAAATAGACTCTCTACACTGATGTCTGGAAAACTCATTTTAATTAACTGAAACACTGAACAACAACATCCTGTCGAAAGGCTATATGATATATTACATGAAAAGGATCTACTTGTAAAATGTATGTAAAGGTTTAATTATTTTTAAAAAAAAAAACTAGATAAATAATGTTTCATCTATTACTGGTTACTTCTCACCAGATTTCTTACTATCAGCTAGAAGAAAAAAAAAAATCTAGTGCATAGGACAGATTAAAATCACATGGCAGAATTTTTGAAAAGTATAATATCTATTACCATTGGTTAAAATAATTCCGGAAGTTATGAAATAAATAGCTAAGGTAATAATGGGGTTCATAGATAAAGTTCCCAATGTAAATTCTAAAAGTTCTATATTGACATATTTTTCAACGTTCTTTGAAATTCAAGAGATCCAAGGAATCACCAGTGAAACAGCGCATTTACCATTAATTAGTCCTTCTAGTATTTTAAAAGTAACCACAAAACCAATGCAAACACCCAGGCTGTAATTATTCTGTGTTGAACATTTGAAGAAAACTCAGTTTTCTTACCGGGCTTCCCATCAGTTCGCTGATATCCCCCACTCCCGCAGGGAGCTCTCTCTTAGGACTACTGTGGTATCTTTCTGCCTCCTTCACTTGGACAAGCTGTTCATCCAAAGCTTCTTTCTGAAGGAGCAGTTTCTGTGTATGGCCTGCCTGGACACCAAGGTCTTTCTCCAGAGCCAGAATCACTCTGTCTTTGCCTTTTATCTCATCCATCTAGAAAGAAACAACACAAGAAAGAAGTTTCTGTAACATCTCCAAGTGTTCACTGCATGCATATCCACAAACTTGCAAAACCAAAGTTCTGTTTCTCTCAGAATTGCACCAGCAGCCCAAACTGTGGTTGCTAGAAAGAAGATGTATCTCTTCTGAAGCCTTTTTCCCCTCCCCTTAAAAAAGTTTCAGCCTTTCACTTGATCATGAGTTTGCTCGGGGCAGTCTCAACTTAAAGGACAAACAAAAGTAGGTACAAACATACACTGAAACAGAATACACAGCCACTGAAATCATCCACTTCATCTGAGGATACACACTTCTATAAGCAGAAGAAAAACCTCCCTTCATTATGCTTCAGAGAAGAAACAGAGGGCTAGTACCAGATAAGACAAACACTTCTTTTAAACTCACCTGAGCTTTGTTTTAAAGCTTGAGCCATACTTGAGCCTCCTTCTTTATTACTGAAAATCACACGTGGCGAATCTCTTCACAGACATTTAAAAATCAGTAGCATATACAGGCACACACATTTAAACTTAAAATCTTAAGCATACCTATATATTCTATGTGCCCTTGCTATAAGATTCAAATGAGGACCAGTCTTTGTATAGAAGGAAAAAAAGCAAATGCACATGGAGCATCAGAAAAAAGGGTAGGAATAAATAGTTCTTAAACACCATCTATGGTTACTGAACTGTGTTGTTCATACATCTCAATACCAAATAAAGCATACTGCTAGCAGTGATCTATTGCAGCTCTCATAGGATTTGTCCCTCGCAGCATCAGTGTTAAATTCACTTTGGTACTATTCCAAATGCTAGAGGAAGTGGCAATCTGCAGCAGTTAGTTACTATAGAAACAGATTTCTTAACAGTCCTGTTAACCATTAACAATATATTTATTGGAACTGTGCTGTATCTTCTTCAGTTTACTAAATTGTTCTCTTGGCCAACATAAACCCATGGAATTCTTATTTGAAAAAAATAAAATAAAATTGTGAACTTGTTAAATTGTACATTTGTTGCTTATCATAGTCCTACATTCATAGAAGTCCTTTATGTCAAGTCACACCAAAAAATAAAAAAAAGAAAGGAAAAAAAGGAAGAATTAGAAGTAATTTATAGTTAAGTCTGAGTGATGTACAGGATTAACGCAATCAGATTACACAATTAGATACAGTTTGCTCTTTCAGGACTCTTGCCTTACTCCTTTCACAGTCTACAACGCACGTGGCATTAGTTTGTGTACAGAACCTGAGTGGCAGGAGATGGCCTGGCTGAACCATCAAGTCATGATTGAAGATAAAAAGCCCAGATTTGAAGTCAATAAGCTGGTCTACACTACTTTTAAGTTCCAACTGGAACTGACGGAGATTTCTCTCCTGGTTTGGAAGGTCGCTGGGTCTCAATTCCTCATCCAGTAAATTGGTATAATATTTCCCTTTCATTGAGATTTGTGAGACTTTCCAGTATGCCAGGAAGGACTTGCAGGAAAAGAATGCAGTTTTTATTAATGGAAGAATTTGTAACGTGCAGGGTTTCAGAGGGACTGTTCAGGGAACAGCAATGACAAAAATTAAGCAGCTGCCTCATTCACTGAATGCTATCTGTCATGAACACTCATCTATCAGGGACCCCTTGGGAGGAAAAAATGTCATGTAACTAAATACTGTGGACAAAGTTTCACTTTCAATTACACAGGTGCTCACACTGAACATCTATGTAGTTAAGATAGAAATTTAGCCATGCAAGGTATACATTTAACAAGAAAGAACCCAGGTTACCCAATTAGTAGCACATGTCATACTTCCCATGTTAAAATGGTAAATGGTAACGATATAGGTGTTTAAATCGGAAGAAACAAGAAAGCAACAATCTCGGTACAGGCTGCTACTTGCTGAGCTGCAGCAGAACAGACTGTTCGAAACAGATGTGACCAGTGAAGTCACAGCCATGTCACCCTTCACACACACTTCCACAGATCAAAGCTCACACACATTAGAAAAAAATGCCACAGAAGAGCATGGTTTTGGGGTAGGGGTTAGGAGAAAGCAGAATTCCAGAATTCCCTCTGCTCTTCCTACTACTGTTTTTTTCTACCATAAAATCTACGTGTGGTGAAACTTTCAAGGAAAAAAAAAGAAAAGGCAACACCCCATGTTCCAGTCAAATAGAAAAGTCTTTGAGACACTAAAAATAATTAAAACCATCAATATAAAAGCAATGGTTGCACAACCTTTTACATTTTGAGCTTACATTTTAAGCTACAGGTAAGCACTTGAGAATCTCTTACACATGTAAACATATGCATGTGTGTGCACACACACACATCACAGAGCATTGCAACAGCAATTTCTTTTATAAGCATGAACTAACAGAAAGAGGAATTTCTAAGCAACTAATTTATTGAAAACTGATGAAGAATAGAACCGCAGCAGTAAAGCCTCTACCTTAAGTTCTGTTTCAGAGGCCTGGGGCACAATACAGTTCTCCTTTCCTCAAGGTGACAGCAACACCTTTGATTTTCCCAATGTAACATCATAAACCCAGTCAATGCCTCAATTTTCTTAAGTTTATCCCAGTGCCTGACCCAAAGATTTACCATCTTTCTTCAGACTTGCACACTACAGAGCAAAATTGTTCGTCTTCCCTGTCTGCTTTCTTAACAGAGAGTAAAAATTATGCCAGAGAGAAAAAAGAAAAAGAAAAGAAATACTTTACAGCCATGGAACATCCCTCAGTTCCATGTGGGAGAGACAGTAGGTCGAAGGGCAGGCAAGCAAAGAAAGAGGTACAAGACTAGGAAAAGGAGATACGGTTTGGGTTTAAACTGAACATAAGCTGACAGCTGGAGAAGAAAGGTCAACCACTCCCAAAAGACTTCAGCTTAGTTTAGTCTTATACATTCTAACAGTTGTAAAAGCTCACACAAAGTCTCCATGCCAGTACTGTACCACTGGAGAACACCTCTTTTCTCGAATTCTTGACACATTTGATTACACAAATCAAAAAAGCTGGCAGCATAAAGGAAAATAGCCTTGTGTAATTAGACCATGTATCACAGTCTTTATTTTAGTGGGGAGAGAAGTATCTTCCATTAGGTAAAGAAAAGACAAAATGGATTAATCAGGATTCCCTGCTGCTTGCTATTTTGACCAAATTCATGTTGTCGAAGGAAGACTGTCATAGCCAAGATTGTCTAGGAATCCACACGATCCAAAAAAGGAGTATTTTTTTATTAGCCCAAGTGACAGAGTTGGAAAGAAAAAACAACATATAATGTTCCCTTCTTTTTCATGCTTTTTAATGTCTGTTTTACATCACTAGGGAGCCATTCCCAAACAACTCATCACTTACATACATAAAACAGTTGTAATCTTTAATTCTATACTCTTCCAGGTACAATTTGATTAGATCAAAAGACTCTTTTTCCCTATCAGCTATAAAAACCATACACACGGGTAGACTTTTAACCTGAATTCTTGTATCATGCATTAGTCATTGTAACATTCTCCTTTCTGACCTTAAATTCAGCCCTGTCTACTCTCCATCCAATGCAAATGCTGCTGTTAATGATGCTTTTTCCACAAAGATCTCATCTCTGGATTTTCTAAACTGTTTTTCTTTTTACTACATTACAACATTTTATTACAACAACCGCCACCACTCTCACTGTCAAATATATTCACAGCCCAATTGCAGTCCATTTATCCCTTATCTAATATTAGGGTGTTATGTCCCCTCCCTAATATCATGCAGTCATGAATTTTCATGTTTTCTCCCATGTCACTGTTCCTACTTAAAGGGACACCACAAACATCCAGTTAGGTACCTTCCTCAAATTCCTCTTAGATCTCTCCTTTCCACAACACCTCTAAAATACAAAAGGAAATTATGAAAAAACCAGAAATACTTAAGAGAAATTACACTGCTGAGATCACAATCTATTGTCTGCTCTTCAAACAGAACATCTAAATTAACAAATCCCTTGGAACCTAAGGCATAGGAAGCACATTATAGAAATGCAGGAATTTCTCTGTTTCACTGAGTTTTTAGAGTTGGAAGGGACCATAGAGATCATCTAGTCCAACTCCCCTGCTGAAGCAGGATTGCCTAGAGCATGTTA
>JAOXJK010000032.1:53744265-53758789 GCA_025774025.1 Xenus cinereus | reverse complement strand
CTTCTCTTCTCCAGGCTGAACAACCCCAGCTCTCTCAGCCTGTCTTCATAGGAGAGGTGCTCCAGCCCTCTGATCATATTCGTGGCCCTCCCCTGGACCCGTTCCAACAGATCCACGTACGTCCTGTGTTGAGGACTCCAAAGCTGGACACAGTACTCCAAGTGGGGTCTCACAAGCGCAGAGAAGAGGGGCTGAATCACCTCCCATGACCTGCTGGCTTGATGCAGCCCAGGACACTGTTGGCTTTCTGGGCTGCCAGTGCGCATTGCCAGCTCATGTTAAGCTTCTCATCCACCAACACCCCCAAGTTCTTCTCCTCAGGGCTACTTTCTAGCCATTCTCCACCCAACCTGTATTTGTGCCTGGGATTACTTCAAGCAGTACATCTTCCAGCAAGATGACCTCAAGAGGACCCTCGCCATCTACATT
This sequence comes from Xenus cinereus, assembly GCA_025774025.1. Lineage (NCBI taxonomy): Eukaryota > Metazoa > Chordata > Aves > Charadriiformes > Scolopacidae > Xenus > Xenus cinereus. The sequence goes on along the minus strand of JAOXJK010000032.1, from coordinate 53,758,360 downwards.
TTTCTGTAATTGTATGATATTGCACTTCTTGTATAGAATGTCAATGCTAAGTAAGACACAGAGGCAGACAAACACATTAAGAGCTGTGCAAGGTCAAAAAATACTAACTTGTGAAGGACTTGAGCTGAAATTTGGTTTTGCCCTGAACTGAAACAAACTAATTCTTAATTTTGAAAAGATTTTACTTTCAGACTTTCAGAAGTCTTCACTTAAATAATGAAATACAGTATTATACACAGGTACAAAACTGAAGTAAAAGGAAAAAGATCACTATATAAATGGCACAAACTTATTTCAGCAGAGGGTTTTTCTGTTCCTTGAACAGAAGTGAAATTACCTTGATTTTTACCTTTAAAAACTGCTTAATCTATTAGTTTGAATTACATTCTTCCAGGTACTGCATTAAATAGATTTAGGACGCACTAAACAGAAGTAAGGAGACAAAGGACACTTAAATAGTGCATCCATCTTCATAAATCATGGCTGATAGGAACTTCTGAAAAATCACTCCTCAAAACAATTTCTTTTACTTTGATTCTATTAACAGTAAAAGGATTTTTTTTCCTTGTAATTATGAATCATAGTAATGTTACATTACTCTTTAGACAATTTTATGAGGTTATTTAAGAATACAGTTGAAATAAGTAAATTTAATTCATCTGGTATAATCTGTGCCCTCTTAATCATAGATCTGATTGTGCACCTAATTGGATCAGTGGAATTTTTTGTATTGATTTTGTGGTTAAGAAAACTAGGGCTATTTTACATTTAAGTGAAATAAGTCTTTCAATTCATTTTAATCCGAGCTGTTCAGGAATACTTAAGAAGACCATAGTGCAAAGATTTTAACAAGTTTAAGTGGTATTGGTCTGTAAAATACGTGAAAGGTTTGATATAAATACATTTCCAATAGAGGAAATAATATTTACTAAAACCTTACACCAAAAAACGCAGCACACAACTATAATCTGTTTATTCCAAAGTTTAAATATTATGTTTATATTAACAGTTCCTGACAAAAATAAGTATCTATTTTCCTTCTTATTGAAGAAATACTATAAAGGAGTAAATCAGTGATGATATAACTCAATATACTTTTAATGATTTGGGGGTTTTTTTCATATATTTTCCTAGGCAGGCACTGTAGATTGTCCATTTTATCTAGAGAAACGTGCCTTGCAAAGTAAAGGCCTTCTTAAAAACACCATCCAGGTAGTCCCAGAATAAGTGTAACCTCTAACTAACATGATATACTTAATATTCATGCCCTCCTTCACAGCTGTACTGATATCAGAATAAGGTTGGTCTGTTGCCAAAACTCACCAACAATTTGAATGTGCTATTTCAGCAATTTCAGGCAAAAGAGAGAAACTTTACTTACCAGTAAACGCTAACTTTAAACTTGATTTTAAAACCAAATAAATCAGTTGAATGACAAAGCTTAATTGAGGCCCGGGAAAAATTGACTGAACTATACTGTTATTTTGTGCACTTCTTTATATTTAGATTAAAACATTAAATACTCTCATAGTACAGTTGCCTGCTCGTTAAGCTACTTCATAAGCATAACTTAATAAATTTACCGTGTACCACCCAGATGTCAGAAGGACACCAGACATACTGCTTACAAGGATGCCATTAAAACAGAAGTCTGTTGATCCAGCATTATTTGGGTATGTACGTGCTTGCCTGTGCAGCCCTCGGCTGAATGTATGACTCGGGGCTGTTTATACTGAAGCTCCATGAGTGAAGAAGTACAATTATGATTTTGTATATTTTTTTTTTGGAGAAAAAAAACGATCCATAAAATCAGGCTTTAACACTTTTCCTTCATGCAGATTATTTCTCAGTTTGTTATTTCTGATTTTGTTTTTTCTTTTTTCCTGTTTGCTGTCTTTTAATTTCTGGTTTTAAGTATTGAATCCATCTCAGCAGTTTCCATACTACATTGACAGAATAATACAACTGTTCAGACTCAACAACTCAGAACATATTGGCTGAAAAAACTAAGCAATAGCTGTTCTTGCTTTCTTATCTTACTCTCCATGTTGTATCTACTTTTAAGACACCTGTTTCATTTGTCTCTCCAGTCTGTTACCAACTATTTTTATTTCCAGTTTCTTAGTTGTCAGCACATTGTGCCAACAGGTATATACAGCAAAAACATTTTTTATTTTGGGGGAAAAAAATAGATAAAAAACCCCATGTCAACAAGCAGTCCTTAAATTAATGAAAACATTTATAACACTGTTATATTAACTCAATCACAGGAACTGTCAAATTCCAATATAATTTCATACTGCACAGACAAAAGGTGTGTTATATTTTTTGCGAAATAGCTATTTTACTTCCCCTTATTAGACACTAGGATCTTCCCCATTCAGTGTTGTTTGTATAGAGGCTTATTGGGTATTTTTCATGGCTCAATTCAAAGCTGTGAGGACAATCTCAAAACTGATTAATGATATTTCTAAAATACTGACATTTTTACAACACAAGCATGCTGTTTATGCACATAATGTAATTGTATCCATATATTAATAGACAATGGATTTTGCTTTTTTCCTTTCTCACTACATTCTTTTTTGACAGGGAGCCAAAAACCGCAAGATTTTACACAAATTAGTCATGGGTATTAAAATCAATGGTAAAAATATTGATTTTTTATTTTTAAAGCTGTAATATCTATACAAAATACATCTGCAAAACTAACCTGTGATCTAAAATGCAAAATAAATCAGCCAAGTCTGACAAGAAAATCAGACCCTGAATCCTGAATTACTCTGTCTGAATTTGAATTACAGTATGTCCAGCCCATTCAGGCTGTTAATACCAAAGATGTTGATTTCTTAATTCTGCCATAAAAGACAACACATACAAAAAAAAAAACCCACGTTATTTGAAGCTAAGTTACAGAACTGTGCTAATACTAATAAAGCTGCCTGCCACATCCTTGTCATTTCATCCCACAAGGGTAGGGACTAAACCAAGTACCCCAAGTCTGCAGCTAATACGGTTAATCTGAAATTGAAGGCAAGCATCCCTTGCGCTAATTGAAACAGGAGAGAGAAGGGGAAGGGAAATATCCTGATGATCTGATACTGCAATCCCGCTCCCAGAGGAAGAGAGCTACATCCAGGAACTCTGCAGTAATTTTTACCGTGGTCCAGATTTAAAGAGTGCCTTATGCAAGAAAAACTGCCTAAATTGCTATGAATTCCTGGCAGCAACATTTCTCTTCCATAAAAACAGCCCATATAATTTAATGAAAAAAACTGAAATTCATTATCTGAAAGGAGTTGAAGCACTACAAGGCAACACCAGGCTCCTGATATTTTTTCCCTGTACTTCTCCTGAGAGAGAAAGATATGAAACTGGGGAAAGATACGAACATTTCCAATGAAAGCCCACAAGACTGGCACCAGGGTTCCTCTGGGGCTGGGCGTGGATAACAGGAGTTTCCTGCACACTCTCCAAATACCTTTTCAGACACACAGAGTAACAGAGACCCAGTGAGGCTCCAGTTATACTTCTGAATGAATTCTTCATCTCACAGCAGGCTGAAAGCTTCCGCTCTTGAAAGAGAAGAAATAAGTGGTTCCTTTACATTACCACCCAAAGAAACAGCGTAGGTGTGTTTAATGGCGCAATTTGGGATGACAGAATTTGGGGTGCCTCACCTCACCACTTCCTGGGTTTGAGAAGGTCAAACTTAATTAGAAACCTTCTCTAGAAAAACAAAGGCCACAACATAGCAACCTACTCTACTCTTTAAAATTTTTTAAAATTACCTGTACTTTAAGGTCAGAATTTTAAAACTCTACATTAGTAATATAGAATAAAATATGAAAGAAAGTATGCTTACAAAAATCTCACATTGTCATTCTTTGCAGTCTTCTCTAATTAATCAAGGAAATGATCCCTCTGAGACTTGATCAAGCTCCAATTTATTTAAAGCAAAATTATTAACTGCACTAAAATCTTTCATTGTCTCAGGCAGAAAATCACCACCATTGAACAGATAACACATTTATAGCTTGCCCCCACCACCATTTTTCCCAAGAATTAAAAGAAAGAAGAGCACATACTTGTGTAAACAAAAACTGAGAAAACATTTTTTCTTAAAAAAACTGATGTTTTATTCCATCTAAAGTCTGTACTTCTTGATATATGATAAATATTATTCTTATTATAATTTTAGATTTTATTTGCATAGCTACTGCAGTGAGAGTTTAGACAGATTAATCATCAAATATATACATGGAATATATCATGGTACCAAACAGAAGTGTCATTTGATGATGAACTCTCTAAATATACTACTGCAAACAGCCCATCTTAGATTCTTTACATTTTACAAAGCTGCATAACTTGAAATATTTGGGGCACCTGCTGTTGGAAAATACTGCCTGGATTTAGATTTTATACAAACAGCATAGTCTGCCATCTGGGCTGAAATCCTAGGGTTTATGAAGCATGAAAAAAGCCTGCTGTCCTAGGCCCTAACTTTTCAGCTCCAATAGAAAAAGCACAGAAATTTTAAAACAATGCTTAAAATCAAATGACCTGGATAATGATTCAAAGACATTGTCTTGGTTCAGCACAACTGGTTCCTCCAATATAAATATAAAAGCTCTCTGAAAAGTTAAGTTTGCAATCTCACAAAGGTGTTCTTGCATTGCCAAATGAGCAATGCCTGACTGTTTTGATCAGCAGGAATTTGTAAGGAAATATAGTTGAGCAAGTGTGAAAGGGAAAGTTTATTTCTTTGCTCTGTTGAGAAAATTCATCCTGGAAAGTCTTGCTTGGCTCAAATTCTATTTGGTGGGACATAAAGCTTTAGATTGGGTTGGGCTAAACATGGATCCAAGGTTCATCCATGCTGTAAGGAGGAGAAAGTAGTGGAAATACCAGCGTATTGTAGCAACCAGCACTGATGAAAGACATCACTAAAAAAGAAGTGGTTTAGTATTTGTGGGAACATATGGCAATAGAGTAATACCTGTTAAAAACCGAAATACGCACGCGTTACTTAATGAACTTACCAGCCTGCGGATCTCTCTCTCACATTCCCGCTTTATTCTGTTAATCTCATCCTGATGGGACTGATAAGCCGTGCGCAGGTCAGCAGCCTTCATTTTATCCGCCTGCATGATGTTGTTCAAAGCTTCTTCAAGCTGCTTTTTGCCAGATTTCAGCTCCAAGATCTCCTGTTGCAACTTCATCCGTTCACCGTCGAACGCCTTGCGAGCCTCCTCCTTTGCTTCGCTCAGCAGCGCCGTCTTCACTTTGTCAGCCGCCCCGTCCCGCAGGACATTGACTGTTGACTGCAAACGCTGAATTTCTCCATCTTTAATTTTCACCATCCTCGCTACCTCCTGCTCGTGCTGCCGGATCAGTAGCTCTCTGACGCTCTGAAGTTCCTTCATTTTCTCCTCGTGGAGCTTGGCTTTCAGTTCAGAAACATAGGCAGTGTGCTTGTGCTGCTCCTGCTCCCTTTCTTGCTTAACCTCTTGGATTTTCTCTCTCAATTTACCCACCTGGAACATCAATATAAGTATTGATTAACAAGTGCTACCACACTTTTAGAAGTCACAAAGGGAGCTTTTTCTTAAACATTGTTAAAACTTCATCCTGAATATTCAAAAGCAAAGACTGCACACCTGACAGCTCTCTCTCCAGTAAATAACTGGAGAACCAGGGCTAGAAAAAGGCCGTGTGTGTGCAGGAATCTGCCATGGGGATGTGCTATTGGCAGCAAGTTCTCACAGGTTTAGGGAATAAAATAAAACCGAGCAGCATACAATCTAGTTCTTTCCTTATCTCCTCCACCAACCACCCCAGACTACTCTCATCCCTAACTGCACAGATGGAAAACAAATCAAACTGAGAGAAAAGGCTTTGTGTTTATGTTGGGAAGGAAATGCTAGAGAACTTTCCAGTATGTGAAGGACCAAGCTTCGTGGATGCTCATAGTGACTTAGATCTTCACATATATTCAATTAAATTATTCCCATAACATCCTTCTGTAGCTAAGCAGCTCTATCACTGTTTTACCGATGGGATGCTCAGACAGGCATAGATTGATTTACCTAACTCACACACATACTGCCTTTGGGATTTGAGTCCCCAATTACTACACTTAAATCCACTACTTGACCTAAGGTACTTCCTGCTAATAAGATGAGAAAGGATCTTGCCTTGAAGAAACAGAAAGAAGAGATCTGTCCTATCGACAAAGGGGTGTTCTTAACAGTAGGAACATGGAGAATAGAAACTAAATTAAAGGGGAGGGCAGAGAGGAAAAAAAAATAAAAAGATATATTGATTTTGGATTTCTTAATTTCTTAGCTACTTAAACGGGAAAGTCCTTATTAGATAAGCCAGAAGAATTGGTCTTCTGAAAAATCAGGTCTACTCAAGGGGCTTCAAACAGGACACCCCAAAACTGAGGGTATTTATAGTCCCCAAATACTTCAGAATATATAGGCCAGTGACTCTAAGGGTTGTGGGGGGAGTAGGAGAAAGGTCTTCTAGCCTATTATAGTAATACCCACTGTGATGAAACCTCATTATGAAATGACGCTCAGCAGGCTGCATGGAAAGCAATGCTTTTTCCAAGTGGGATTAGATATTAATTTAGAAGAAAGAAAAAAAGAAAAGAAAAGAAAAAAGAAAAAAAAAAGGAGTAAGGCTTGCTTCTTTATTATACTAAAACAGAAAGGCTATAATGTATTTCATCATGTATAATGTCAGTAACATCTTTCTACTATCCCTACCACAGTGACTGCCAAAATACAGGCACTCCGCATGTACTTCTCATCTAAAAAAAATTCAGAGGCAGAGATTTCAAAGACTTGTGTTTTAACCTTGTGTGGCAATACAATCATACATACCAAACAGTACTTCATGGTAAAAGGAGGCTCTCGAGCAGCAGGATGTTAGTCACTGTCACAATATTCCTAGACTGCTTGCATCTCTGCTATACAAAGCTGGATCTGTAGCCATACAATGCACTTAATTTATGCTAAACTAAGCCAGAATTGCGACTTGCCTCAGAGTAGTGCAGAAAGGATGGGAGATCTCTATTAATATTCAGACTGTCATTTACTTTGAATGTATAATTAAAACAAATTAATTTTTTGCGTGGTTCTGGATTCTACAGTTTAAACAAAAGAGTGAATTAAAAGCAATTAATTCCAGTTCAGGAAAGGCCCATTATTTTGTTTATTGAAAGCAGGTTGGCTCTAAACAGGTACTTTGGGGGCTTTGCTTTAAGCAAAATGGGACATCTTAACTCAAAAGCCTCAGATACAGCTCATCCAATGAATCCAAGACTACTACTTAATTTAAAAGTGACCATAAAATGAGACCGATGTGTTACTCAAACCCAGAGCACTGACAGCAGGGTTTCCAGAGTCTGAACTTCACCTGAAGTCTTCAGACAGCAAGGACAGAAGACTTTCCCTGCGTAGAAGGTGTTATGATCCTGTTATTTTCGACAGTAACTTTGAGAATTAACCAACTCAAACTTCTCCTAGATTTTAAAAAATATACTACAAAAATATATAAATAATATAGTAATAATATATATAATAAAAATATAATAAAATGAAAACAGAAAGGAAACAGGCTGGAGTGGAAGAGGGAGGAAAGGTATCTACATTTTCATGAAATTAATCTTCTAGATACACTGTGGACTAAACACCAGCTGGGAGACCACTATAATTACAGCTGTGGAAAAGGTAACAGCTCTGAATCAGACACCATCAGAAGCAGATTTCATTGCACAGATACTGTTACTCTATTCCAAGATGATTCAGACAGCACGTATTTATGAAGAAAGATGGATTTGTTTATTTATTTATTTTTCTCCCAGAATGCTAAGTCTGGCTACTGAAAATTATCTGCAGGAGCTACCCATGTGTTATTTCTTCTGGTGGGATGCCATTTAGTTCCAAACCTATGGATATCTTGCATTAGGGCTCCCAATTCCATAGGAGAATCTAAGACTCTCTTGTCCGTGTCCATAGCATGGGGGTTGGACTAGATAATCCTTAAAGGTCCCTTCCAACCCAAACCATTCAATGATGCTATAACAAAGATAAATCACCTATTTACTATCACAAATGGATGAGTTTATAAATTTCCAAATGAACCAACACTCATTATTTACTTAAATCTATTTGTTATTCCCTTCCTGATGAGCAAGGAAAATTGAAATGAAACTGAGCAATGAAACCTAGTAACGATGACACAGGAAAACAAACTATATACTGGCATATATAAACAAGGTTAATATACCTCCAAAACTACAGCAATTTAAAGTTAGTTATATTGTACATAAAGCATACAACTGAAAGGCAGTTTTCAATACAAAACATTAATGCATCTGACTTCCTAAAAACATTTGTAATATACAAGAAACTGATTCTAAAATTTTGGAGGAGTACCAAGCTACACAAAATGGCATACTTGCTCAAATTTTTTTGGTCTTTCACTGAATTGAGGGAAGGCAACATCTATATGCATTGTTGCTGTCTATAAGAACACATATTAAACCACTCAGAATAACTGAATATTATCATATTTCATTAATCATTTTACTTACAAAGCTTCAGCAAGAGCAATGTAAACAAGAAGAATCCTTCTAAAACCCCTGGATTTTTTACACTGCATCTTGAATGTCTATCACTCCTCACTACTCAGTAAAAAAAGATGCATCCTAATTCTCAAGGTCTTAAGAAGTCTTATCTTGTTATTGCTTCTTGTCAGAGAAGATGGAAAGTTAGATCTATCTGCTAGGTCTTCCCTGAAAGCTATAAGCTGTAGTTCCCGCACTCCCTCCTGCATGCTATGCAGATCTGTACATATTTGGCTTCCAGAGCAACTGACTGAATGAAAATAGTAGTGTGGCATTTTTCCATATGCCTAATCTCAGTTTGAAAGTGAACTTTACTTTAAAGCAATTTGTCTGTCTTTAATTTCCTGCATTTTTTTTTTTAAATGAAGAAAACTGTTTTGTTCATAGGCAGAACATGAAGCATAACTGAGAAATGAAGCCAATAGGGAAACAAGAGTCAGGCAGGATATCAAGGCACCAATAAAACAGGTATTTTCTGCCATTCTAAGTTAAATCTTTAATAATTAGTGTAAATTGATACAACACTGACGCCAGAGCAGAAGCTGGCTTCTTGGAAAAATAATGCCAAACATCATTGCTTCTTGCCTTTCTTATGTTTGAACAGGGACTGAAAGAAGGATTTTCTTTAAAACAATACAATTATAGTAGCATGGAATATTTGCATCTGGTGTTGTTTTTTGACAAAGTACTTCGCACACTTGAGACAGAAATGTAATAGTTCAGTTTTATGGATTGGAGTCAATGACATAATTTTAAAGTTATGCGCTTCTTAAAGGCAATAACCTATTAAGCTCAGTTTTTCTGCACCTCCAACCTACTCACTGGTGGGGTGGTGCAAGAAGCAGAAAAGGCCTTGTCTCTGTGTAAGCCCTGCTCAGGAGTAACTAAAACATCCCTTTGTTATCAACACTGTTTTCAGCACAAATCCAAAACATAGCCCCATACTAGCTACTGTGAAGAAAATTAACTCTATCCGAGCCATAAACAGTACACTCAGTCACCATTTTTCCAGTCCATCTGCCTCTACTGCTTGTTTCGTTTATCTATGATCTTGCTCATTGCTCCTTCTCCATAGAATACAGAGTGAACACAGGAGGTTTTTCGCTGTCCATTTTCATAAATATCCTCTTCTTGCATGCCCATTTCCAGTAACAAATGAATTTAAAAAAACTCTTTAAAAAGAATAAATTAAAAAAATCAAGGCACCACATCTACTGCAATCTTTCTTGCCTCAAGCATTTCCACTTCTGATAACCTTTTAACCTAAACTCTGAACATTATGTGACAATATCTAAGGATCACAGAAAATGTGTTTCTGTTCACATCTGAATATACGAAACTTATCTCTTTTCCCTGTGCTATATTTGTATCCCCTAGAAACTTTTGAAGACTCCAGTGATCTCCCTTTTATTCCAGATTTAAATATCTTAGATATATAATTTGATATGATACATTAATTTTAAAGGCCCTACTACACTTCTGAGTAGAATTTTCCTGTAGATCACACTGTAACATCAGGATTTTTTAGGATCTCTTCCACTGTGTTTTCTGTCGACCTCTTCCAACATGATACCATCTAAAAGTTTTAATTATCATAATTTCTTGTTGATTCTTCCAAATTAATGATAATCACTGCTTAGTATCTGTCTGTCGATGTCTCACTCCTCTCCAGTATCTGTTTTACCTGAGTTAGAAATTGCATTATTATGTCTAGCATATTCACTCATTTGATAATTTTGAATTCTGATTAAAGTAACACTGCCACATTTATTCTTAATAACTTTGTTACTTACTGTCTAATGTTTGACAGATGTCCAAAATTCTCTTGGTTTAGTAATTTTTTTAAGGATTGAGAAATTACATTTATATATCAAGTGTAGAGAACATCTGAATTCAAATGCCGTTCAACTGCTGTCAGGAAACAACTTACCCAATGGAATGTACTTCCTTTTATTCCCAGTCAGTAGTGGAAGGAGTTTTGGGGTTTACCCAACACGGGTTTTCTAATACTTCACCCATTTCCCTGCTCCGAGAGGGTTGCCATATTTCATTGCCAATTACAATACTCTAGTGCCTTATCCAGTACACTCCTTACAGTTGAGTAAGTTATCTGGCTCCTTTCTTATTCTGTACATAGCAGACAGGAATAACTTTCATTTTATTTTTATGTATATATATAAATATATATATATTCAATATGTCTGTATTCTCAAATCAACAACTGTATTTAGAATTCTTCCATACATATTGGCCATAACTCTTTTCCATAAGACTTTTTTAATTCCCAGTAAATAAAGCTGTTTTGACAGTATGACATGCTATCTCATTTTTTTTAAAAATTCATATATTGAACATAGATTTTTTTTTTCCCCAACTTACAAGGAATCACTGTTACACACAGATTCAACATCTGACTCAAAAATATCTGGGAAAAGCAATTGTGAGGTGATGCAATGGCAACTGAGTTGAAACATCTCATTTATCCCAACTCCTAGATATGTTCTGATCTTAACTCTATAAAATGTACAGTCACAAGCCAAATATGGATATTTAAAAGCAACAGCAGAACTTGGTGAAGATGGAGCAACAGTGACAGCAAACACTATAGCACCTTGCTATCAAGAACATAATATTATCCGATGTATAGGAAGACTGTCTTCTAATGCTTGCTAACCATTTCAGCAGGAAAGGTACTTTGTAATAATTGTTCCTAAATATTCATGGATGTCAACATGGGCATTTATAAAACCTTGAGCTGATTCACATTTTCTTGAGTCTTACTCCCAAGACCATGCTCGTTCATTGCACCCCCTTGTGCTTACTGCACTGGGCTTTAAGGTTCTGTTACAGCACGTCTTGGCTCCATTCATGTTACAATAAGTAGAATTTTTGTGCTTCGGTTTTTGTTACTTGATACCCAAATTTTGGATGTCTTCCAAGCAAACATTTCCACCAGCAGGGAAAGGGCAGTATGTGAGCCCACGTTGAGTTCATGCATTTCCTTCTCCAGACTCTCCAAAGATGGAAGCAAACCTACAATCCCAGGATGACACGCTACATATCAACAGGCTGCCCCAACCTATCAAACACGTGTTGCCAAAACAAGAGACACTACAAGGGAACTAAGGCAAGGCCACAACTTCTGCTTCGCCCCTTCAGCAACATAAATGAATTCAGCTGCTCATATGACAGGGGCCCAAAACACCACAGCAAGATCCACAGTGATGCATATTCAAAGAACTGTAAACATATCAACTTTGGATCAGGTATCACATAAGCATGGAGGGGAACAATTTTACAGGAGAAATGTCTTTAAGTTTTAGATGTCTCTTGGGTAAAATTTTATTTCAGAGAAGCCAGTATTTTGCAGGCAGAAGTGTGTTAATACTAATTTCCATTTGTGATGTCTCTCATCAATTAGAAGGTTCTTCCTCAGATAAATCATTAATACAGGCATATACGTGAGGGATAAAATAGTTTAGGAGAATTAAATTAAATGAATTGGCCCCACAAGAGTTTGTTACCTTTCCTAATACAGTTTATGTCCCACGGGCCACAGAGCTGTCTGTTTAGCAGCTTCAACACTCTCGCTTACCTCTGCGCCAATAAAGCCATCTAATTTATTTAGAATTCTCTAGGCACAGTGTTTTCTGATATCAAACTACAATTTCTGTTGGTTTTGTAACTCATTTTTAAGCTACAGTCTAAAGAGGAAAATTCTCTATAGCTTTAATTTACTGATTTTCTTAGTCATGGCATCCTATATAACTGCAGCACAGACAGAGCACAGGCTGCTGCCCTGATGGTGGGAAATAAACCACACGGTTCAATTCCAGTTAAATGACTCAGAGCAAACACCACACCAAAGATGTAGGAAAGAGGTTGAAGACCTCTTGCCCCCCCATCCTCCCAGAAACACACTCCAACATGCCTCAGAATTTACTACAGACTGCACTGTATATTTGGTAGGATTTTAGAGCGCCCTGGCTGTAATCTCCTCTTTTGTATTCAACTACACATCTCACGTGTGATCTCACTCATTTGTCGGCACACATATGCACACAAAACACGGACGTGTCTCCTATAACAACCTCAATACACCAGAAAATAAGAAATTCTCAAGCTGTAGTGAGGTGAATAGGTAACCAAATTGAAGCAACTCTTACCAGACTGCATGTAAATAAGTAGACTAGTTATAGAAAATATTCCTACAGTTGTCATGGTCTTGCAGCTACAATTTATTCTTAATTCAATCAGAGTTGAACTTGACACTATTACAGGTAAAGTGACAAACTTGGAAGCATACCAGGGTTAAACTCTTCTTAGGCATTGTGTAATCTTTTTGTAAATTTTTTTAGAATCTGAGTAACTTAAACACTTAAAATTAATTCATTCTTCTGTCCAAGGTATGAGATAAAAAGACCACATAATTATAAAGTTAAGCCAATTAAAAGATGATAATAAAATTCACATCTATATTTCTACATAAGATGTGATAAAGAATAAAATGGGAAATAAGAAAAAATAACTATAAAAAATAATGTAATGGAATGTACTATCGTCTCACAAGTCACTTTACAAACAGAAGCACTGAGATGCTAAAAGTGACAGTGAAACAATACAATTTATCAGCTGGTAAATTCAATTTTAGTGGGTATCAGCCACTAGTAAATTTAATGGTGCGTTGTTTTAGGAAGCACAAGTAGTTTGTGCCATGCTCATTTTATTATTTATTCTCATTTCATCAAACGAGAGTAGCAGTTGGATGAGGAAGATAATAGCAAAGAACCCCAACTTTTCTGTTCACTCATCGATATTGCAAACTCATAAGAGATATGACTTTTGCTTCTCCTGTGAAGAAGAAAAATTTCCAAGGCAACACAAATTTATTTGGCTGATACATACTGAACCTATTGCATCAGTCAAAAAAGAATTAAGGGTTTATTGTTTCTTTTTCCTCCGTAAGAAATAAATTCTGAAGATTATATTTGTAGGTGGGTTTTTTTGTTTGCTTTTTTAATTAAAATAGGAAAAATAAGACCAAAGTTGAGCATGACACCATTAAAGAAACTAGAACATACAGGAATATTATTACTCAGGTGTTCCAAATTTTACCACAATATAAAGAAACAAGGCTAGAACAAAGCCATGTTGTATAAAATGAACAAGTTTTCAGTGGGTACTTGTTCCACTGGTAAGTACTTGAAACTCTTGCAAGTACAGTATCACCAAACAAACATAGATAACTCTATCTGCGCATGGATTCACCTCCAGGACTCTCTTGTGCAAAGTCAAATGCGCTAATCGAGATTAATAAACTAATTGAATAGATACAACCTTATTGGCTTGTCCATACTTTAAACTGCTACAGAGATACATAAAAATAAATGCTAATCTTTACAAATATATATGTACTTCATGAATGAACAATTTCTCCTAGATGTTCTCTTC
>JAOXJK010000032.1:53733319-53744165 GCA_025774025.1 Xenus cinereus | reverse complement strand
TCTCTTCGTTACTCAAGTAAATACCTGTTGAATGTGTGCCAGATGATAGACAAATATTGATGGATCTGTTTCATTAGCAATTGAATGCATCATTGAACAGCTCAAAGTAACAGCACACATAACCTCAGCAAAATCATATCAGGACTCCTACACAGCTGATTTCCAGTTAATTTACATTCTCCATAGGCATTTAAAGTGACATGCTTTGAATATGATGCTGATGTTTGACTTTGAAGACACTTCTTTTTACAACATAGAGTTTTCAGTGCTAAGATCAAATACAAAACTCCCTTGTTGCCTTTAAGTCAGGCATTGGCAAAGCCTTGCCTTTAAGCTAGGGCCACTGCTATTGCTGTGACTGCAAATTTCAGTGACTGGATGTTTGGGGATATTTACTTCCTTTTGCACATTATTTAAAATAGTTGGCAGCAATTTCAGCTCATCAGTGGTTCTTCTGATTTAACTTCTTTGTCCCTTACCTTATTTTTAAGGCTAATGTATTTTAGTAGTGAATGAGCTTGAGATTCAAGCTCTGCTGGATTCTAACAGTGCTACTGTTAAGAAAAACAATCACAAAAGATAAACAGACAGATACCTTGCTTTTTTCTTGCTGAAATTCTATCTGGATGTTGGTTAGTTTAGCTCGTAGCTCCTCATTAGCAGCTTGCAGGGCTTCAATCTCCATGTCGGACTTCTCTCCCTTGGCACGGCTTTTCTTTGACATAATTACTTTTTAAGTTTAAAATATAACTTTTGCTCCACACTGAGCTGTCAGCTAATGCCTTCTGCTTTTAGCATTTAGGAGTCATGCGGTGTTCAACAAAGTCTTTCACACAAATCTCTGCCATCATGGGAGCAGTCTCTCATGCCCTGGAAGAAACAAAGTAGTAGGAACAGAATTAGGCTACAGCATTGAGCAGAATCAAACATCAGACTTCACATCCAGTTTTAAAGCACACTGAACTTCCTTATAGTACATACTATATTGCACAGTGTACTAGACTTTGAAAGAAATAGATCAGAAAAGAAGAAGTTACACAACATTTCATCATCTTATCTAAACCCCATCCACTGTAATCTGATGTCCACAGAAACTCTTTACAGTTATGATGAATACAGCATATTAAACAGAAATCACATCTTTTTCAAGACCTGTCTTGGATCATGCTCGGGACTTCCAAGAGGCACAGGGACAACCGTAAATTAACTGAGGCTAGTGGTGCATCAGTGGAAATAGTTTATTTCCTGTAGTAAGAAGGAAGCACTTCTCACCATACTGTATCAATTATAATTCACAATTGTATTATTCATAGTTATCACTGAGTCTCACAGCATCAGGATATATGGAAAAGACATCACAAAACTGGAAAAACATGTTAAAATTAGTTATTCAAAATATCATATATATAAACTGCTTATGTTCAGGGTTGATACCATTTTAAAAGCTCTAATCAAAACATGAAGGTATTTAACTTAATTTTCATTCCCCAGTATGCCTCTAAGCTTAAAATTATTCAATTATTTAAATCAGCTTTATGCAATATTCAAGAAGAACATCAATAGCAGACAAAGAACCCTAATTCCAATAATTAGTAAATCCCATGATTAGTTTGCTTCATGAGTAGTTATAGAAGCTTAATCTGAGTCTTTTTTTCCTCTCTGCTCTCCTCTAAGAATAACTCAGTGCTCCACAAGAACAAACTGAGCAACAAGTGCTATCAATGTCGAATTAGTTTCCAATTCTCTCTCATTTTCTGCTCGTTTTAAATATTCACATAATTTTAATCATTAAATTGCCAACAAAGCAAAGAGGTTCCTACGTTAATACTGAACTACATTCCTGAAGTATTATATTTCCAAGAAAATTGCCACTAAATTGCCTTCAAACAATGCTCTTTCCAACCTACTTCTGCCTGGGAGTTATTTTAGAAATTGTATTAGAATGAAAATCACATGTGTTCTTTAGCAGATGCTTTCTAAAGGGTTAACAACTAATACCTTAGGTGTGTACAGACAAACACCATTTGGTGAGTTCACCTAAATACATAACTTTTATTCTTTTCTTTAAGAGCTGGTAAACAGAAACCAGGGAGCTAAACATCTCGCTCAAAATGACAAGTCAAATTAGACAAAAAGTGAACAGAATTCAGAACACCAAGTCTCAGTCAGTTTGACGATATTCCCATGGAGTTCTTAATTTATATAAAGCAATAGGAAAAAATATCAACTATGCCAGTTATTTGCTAAAGTAACTTAAGGGAAATCATAGTTTTGTTTTGTAATATCAGATGTCTTTCCTTCCAAATTTAATAATCTATAGATTTATCCCATGCAATAAAATCTAATCTGTTTCTTAAATTCATGACAGTGAGCATTTTTAATATCTAATTTATGAAAAAACAGGAAATTTAGTTAATTTTTTTATTTTATTTATGTATCAAACCTACCTTACAAAACAAACACTGGTGTTACTGTTATTTTACAAATAATTATTTATTCAAGAAAAATAAATTAGCAATATTCTTACAGTAACTTAAAGAACTCTTCAGTGAGTAGAAGAAACTTGAAGAATTACTGTTCTTAATAAAGAAATTACATGCTATTAAGCTATGTAGCTTCTGATGCTAAAGACTATTTAATCAATGTACTTAATCCAAAATCCTTATCTGTATGGAATATTTGAATTCAAAATCAGTTGCTAGTGTTATTTACCTGGTCAATTTGTAAAAAAAAAATCTAAAATAACATAGATGTGCAAATGCAATCTATAATAATTCCACAACATCTGCAGTGCTAGAAGGGGAAATGAACTGTTCCTTATCTCAAAGGCTATCTGGGGTGTTCCGATACCATTGAGGCATTATTCCTGAAATCCATACTAAACGAAAATTCCTGATGCAGCCAGATTATATATGATTTTATTCTGTAGATGATTAAGTTAAGGAAACCAAAACCATCTCTCACTGGCCCGGTAACATGAATTTTAACCTTATTAGATCCCCTCACCTGCCTTCGTCTCAAATACAGTTTGGAATAAAGACCATTTAAGTAAGAGACATGCTTGTTTCTCCATCAACAAAACGAGAAAGTGAGGTAACTGTGCTTGATGTGGATATACATGACATCCAGAGAACTGAAAACAAGTTCTTTACTGTGGCATGTTTAGAAATTACCACATACATTTTGTTCAGAAACAATAATCACTCCTGACCGCACCGTTTCCAAGCATATTGTGAAGATATTATGAAGATGCTAGATCATTCAATATGAATATCTAAACTTATATTTACACACTTCATAGGATGGCCTGTCTCTAACATCCTGGTCATGTAAAACTCTCAATGACTGCAGAGTTCATATTTCATCCCAGAAAAAACAAAACAAAAAAACTAAACTACCCTCCAAAAAACCCCAAAGTAAACCCACAACCCAAACAACTCATCAACCTGCGTCAGTGGGCATAGAAACATTTCCATTTTTACTCTTCCCTAGATATGTCCTTCACTGTATCTATTTCAAAAACGGGAACTATAGCAACAGAAAGCGTCTCTATGCACTCAGAGAGGCTCAAAACCCAGACACACAAGAGCTACAGCAGAAGAGCGTGCATCTTGATTCCCAAATGAAAAAGGTTAGAACCAGGGAGTCCCTAGATTCCCTTCTAGTTGACTACCCACATTTACTCTTTGGATAAAGGTCAGGATTTAAAAAAAAAATAAAATTAAACTTGTAAACACACTGAGAAAAAAAAAAAAAAGAAGGAAAAGAAATATTCTACTCTGACAAAATTTGACCTCACTGACTCAGAATCTTCAACCAACAGCCTATTTATTAACTCGACATATGTCAGTTGAGACGCAAGTTCATGAAGCCACCACAATACAGTCCCACAACCATTCCTTGGATATACATAGCCACTTCTTGCACTGTGAGTTCTATGCACTTATTGCAAACCTTAAGATCATTTGAATATATTCTATATTTCATTTTTAAAAAGGATAGGAAACAGTAATGGATTCTAAATCACAAGTCACCTTTTCATTTTTGGAACACACCAAATGTCTCACTTGATAGGTATAGGGGTACTGGTAATTCAAGAAAAAGAACATCGACAAAAGAAATACACTTGATTTGATTTGAATCAACTGTTCAACAGTTTAGGGGATTGGCATGTGAGAGGTCAAAATATTTAATATGATTAACAAATTATTACTTCATTTGTGCTAGACGTTTTGGGAAATCCATTAAATTCCTAATGTACCTGGAAAAGCAATTAGCTGAACAGTGTTCCATTTATACCTTCCAATTTCTCTTGCATTTGCTTTACAGTTTTAAAGGGTGTACTTTATCATTACCTCAATCTCTTCCCTGGTTTTAGCAAGAAAGGCCTAGAAGTAATTCATGAATTGCTATATGATACTTCTAGATATTAAATATTAATTATTGCAAAAATGTGAAAGTGTAGCATCAACAAATTCTTCTAAATTGACAGTAATAAAAGAAGGAACTTATTAATTTCTAGTGAATAATAAATCCATTTAAAGAAATGTAGGTCTTTAAACATGATTCTGTGCAGAATACACAAGGTAAGTGGTGGGTTATATCTTTAGAAAGTGAGTCTTACAGTAATAAATAGTAATCAGGAGGAACAGTAAGTACACCCATAAACTCAAGTAATAAATATGGATAAACTAGCATGGTAATAAAAAAAAAAATTACTAAATGGTGTCATCCAAAAATTCAGCATTCCAGTCTTGATTCAGATTTGAACAACATTATTCAACTTCAACATGATTTTTGGAAGGTGAAGTTGTTAATGAGTCATCTCAGCTGAAACACCAAGCAAAAACACAGATACAGGAAAAAAGAAAAGCTTCTTCATCTAGACACTTTGCCTCCACATCAATAGTGCTTTTTCATTTTGCTTCAACCTTTATCTTTCAATTCTGCAGAGCCTATTACAGGCTACCCATAACCCTTATTAAGCTTGTGAACATGAGGCTTAAGTACGTTCTTAATACAGCACAAGTCTTATTATTCAAGAAGTTTAAAATAAATGTTATCCTCCTAGCACCCAACAGTAGTAAATGCAGTGGACACAGGCACAAAGTTAACTTCAGAAGTAACTGCCAGTTCACCTATGGTATAGTTTGAAAAAACAGTCGTAATCAACCAGTGACTGTATGGGGAAGACAACATTCATAGTTCTCAATGCCCAAGGCACATTTCTCACATGGTTCAGATGACCTAAATTTCCTGCTTCAATTCTCAGTTCTATGTAATAAAACATGACTGAATGGATAAAAGCAAAAGCATCTCTACAGGATGTAAAATAAAGCCCCAGCTAAAAAATATAAATACACATTATCAGAACAATTTTCTAAGTATATTGAAGACTACTTGCACTTTAGATACTCATTTGTTAGCTACCTACAGAGACAGGTCTATTTCTGTAACAGTAGAGCTTTTGAGGGTTATTGTAAATCCTATCCCACTGAGAGAAATGCAGAGTTTCCTTACAGTGGAACACTTTTATAAGTGCCATTTGTGATTATATTTTTTTTTGTGGATAAAAAACAAAAGCATATTTTTTGTTAACTAAGAGCTCCCCATTCAGTTTTGCAGATTCACAGCCTACAGTCCTGAGCCATTCTTGCTTTAATGACAATATACCTATAGGTCCACACTATCTGGAAAGCAATCACTAGGAAGCTCTAAGTATTTTTAACTGTTGTTTTGCAGAAAGAGCTCATAGTAACATAATCCTGTTGAGCACAGTTGAAGAAAGATAACTTCTTTACTTTGCAGAGATTCCGGTCTAGCATGAGTTAGGCTTTTATGACACCTCACTCAGAAGGTTCCATAGCAGGTGATACCCTGTGGATGAGCATAATAAGTCAATTAGCTCTTCTGCCAAGGAGAGTAATTGCTTCCATTATTTTTCTCAATGGCACATCAGAAAAAGTGACCTGCTGAGATTCAGTATCTACACGGTCTTTCAGAAAATTCCCATTGCCCCCAGGAATCAGTACCCATGTTTTAACATCCTGTCACAAATCACTGCCTTCCAGGTCCTCATGGAACAATTAACAGAACTAGAGTTTGGCAAATTTCAGAATTAATTTCACCAATGTATTCATTTTCACTTCAGTTAATAGGTTGCCTTTGTCATGTATGCATCTGTTAAAACACATGCAACTAAAATATGTTTCCAAGTCCCTGCATAACACACACACACACAAAAATAAAGTATATCAAACTCATTTAAACCCTGTACACACCCTCAAACATATGTGTACCTACTACAGACAACCATATAACACTGAATAATTATTTTTGATTGGCACTACTGGAAGCCATTGGATAGCATCCAGTACATTAATGGCCTCATTCTAGTCAAAGGACATAAGCAGCCCATCCAAAAATAGCTAGCTCTTCATTTACAAGAAATTATCACAAGTTAATATGCAGTAAAAGGGAATGTTTGAGCTGAAGAGGACAAGGCAGAGGGAGGGAAGGAATCAAAAATGCATTGAGTCACCAAGATTAATTTGAATTTATTATGTACACATTTTAAAAAAAAAAAAAGTGTTAACATTATTTATGGAAGCGACAGTATATTCAGTAATTCTTGCAAGCCATTTAGAAGAATAGCTACATGATGGAAAAGGATTTAAGGGAATAAAAGGTCTTGGATTGTACAGATTATTTTGGAGGGCAACTGAAGGACCAGGTCAAAACTTCAAATGGACTATGTACTGTGACTACAGACAATTGTCACTGCCATTCCTCTGCCAGGCAACAACAGAAATGCAACCTTTTGGGTGCAAAAATGCTAACTTCAGACACAAGACCCCTGTCTCATACCCTGAAAACGATAATCTCCTCAAATCACTACAGATGCGCAGGTCAAAGCTATGGGCACAGCAGAGAAGAATCAAAAATAACAAATTTACATAATGGGATGGGAACAAAAAGCAGAGGTAAAGATACACAAGGAATGTGTTTGTACACCACCCCAGCTTGTTGGGAGACATCTGTGTAGTGCCCAGCGAGCAGTACAGCTGCCTTACCACACAACGTGACATAGTCTTCATGCAGGAAAGTGGTGCAAACAGTGGCTCGAATACAGCCCCACCAGGAGGGAGAGGAAGTGAGCCAGATCTCCTCCAAACCACCGCTACCTCCTTCCTCCCTCCCCAGCCCTGCTGGCCCCTTCCAGACCCAATGCAGATGCCTTCTGCAACTCCCTTTCTGTGCTACACAACACTTTAATACGCTAGGAGTTACTGAAAGCTTGACCTGAGTCGCTTCTCAAAAAGTTTTGAGCTTGACCCCAAGCTTTTAAAATAAATAAAAACCATTAATCGGCTCCAATGAATGATCATTCTTCATTAATATTCACCCAATTAAACTCATAGCATTGTTTTCTGGATTAATCATTTAAAAAAAAAAAAATCACTCTACTAACCATATTAAGAGACAAAATGCTACAAAGAACAGTCCCGTGACCCATATAAAATAATAACTAAAAAAAGACAGTAGCATAAAAAGGCAAAGTTCAAACACGACTAAAAATGATAAAACAAACTATTCCCTCCACAACCTTCCAAGCTGGGCTCAGTTACAGAGTGAGAACCCTTTAGGGTGCTGGGTTAACGACACCCCCAGAGAGGCAGCGCTAGGCAGAGCTGTTCCTCTGATCTCTGTGCCAAGTCCTTTCTTCTGAGCGCACACAGAAGACCTGACAAGATGCCTGCTGTCTAGCCCAAGGTATGTCCAGCCTCCTGCCCTGCTCCCCGTACCCTGGGTGTGATGCAGGGAAAACCCTGTGCTTTCACCGAGAAGCAGCACTCCCTTTAAAGCATAGTAGAAGAAGTTGCAGCATTTCCCAATTAGGGCTAGATAAACAGCAAATACACAGACTGACTCTAATATCTTTATCCACTGTCACTGAAACCCCAAAGACTAATCATCCTGCCAAATTTAGGCTTTTGGATTATTCTAGACACCTTTTGTTTAGATATTTATCTGATTTTTTCAGGAAGGCTCCTTTGGAATTTTTTTTTTTTAAACCATAATTATTTCTTTTATTGTAAAGGGCCAGAATACTTAAAACCTGAAACTAGAAAAATTAAAAATTCAAGGATTACAGCTGTATAGAAAACATGCAAGACAACTGACAGGCTTGGAGAGAGAGGTTCATATTCCCAATTTGATGACTCAAAAGAGAGGTGGAATCTCAGTGGGAGAAAAATTGGTATCGTCTAAATTTTTACTGAATGTTGAATATTTACTTTATTATTTTGTAAATCGATAGGATAAATTTGAGAGGTCGAGTAGGTGTAACAAGGAGAAAAGGCATATCTGAATGTAATCTAGTTACCAGTTGAACAGTGAAGCAAAGGCAGCATGATTTGATTCCACTATCTCTCATCTCAATAATTACTGTGTGCAATTAATCACCTTTACTAAACCTGCAAGCCACCTTGTATTGTGCCAGCCAGCCCACGTTCCCACCTTACCGCACCATCGCAGAAGAATTACACAGCTTTGTGTAAAGCATCACAAGCGTCATCAGTCACCACAATAAAGAAAGCTGTAACACTGAGCAGGTTAATGACAAACCTTCTTCACCTACCAAGGGGCAGCTCAGCTTCGACAAATCTTCTCATTAAAATCAGGACTCTTAGAAAAAATGAAGATGTTGGCCTGTTCCAGTATTACAGGAAGAATGATAAATGAACATGTTTTATTTTTTCCAAAGATGCCATCATGCTCTATTTTAAAGCCAAGTTCCATGGTTCCTGCGATCAAAATAAATATATACACTATGGAGCTGGCAGTGCTGTTGCTTAAATTTTGAAGAGTCACAGAATACCCAAAAAGTATCTACCTGCGCTCAGGAATTTAGGACCTCAAGCTTATATTTGATTGCTTTATCAAGGACTCCTGCTCAACTTCAATGTTCTTGAAGACACCCCACATTCAACTCTAATTTCAAATCTAACTGGATAATAATAATAATGATTATGTTATGGGCAACACAGGCTAAGGCTTGATGGATTTTGGTTCCCTCTGTGGTTCTGTCTCAGATTCCTTATACGACCTTGAACAAACCACCTCAGTAAAACAGGTAGTACACTTGCCTACCTTGGCAAGATATTCTGAGGACAATGTTAAAATATAAGATAATGAATAGGAGTTATGAGAAATGAGGCTTATGAGAACCTATAAGAGTTTACAATTGTTAGTTGGCAGGAATCATCAAATTTAGTGTCCCACAAAACTCTCTCATAACAGTGCTCTGACAAGCAGCCAGCTAATGTTAGCATTTCAAATATTGATATTTGAGTGAGTGTTCACTGGAGTGAACAGAGTTTAAGTCACTCTGGAGACTGGCTGATGCAACTGCATCACCTGGGAGAAAAATATTTAAACTGGATATTTCAGCCAGACAATAGCTTCTTTCCTCTCACAACTCTGAATTCCAAAAGGGAGAAGGGCAGCAACTTAAAACTACAGCCAGTAAAATGTACCGCTAGATACTAGCACAGCAAGAGCCTGGAGACAAACTTTCATTTCTTTCTCAGCTTAAACAGAGCAGAGACAAGCACAGGAAAGCACAAAAAAGCACAGAGGAGAAACTTTGTGAACTAAAGAGTTTCTTTATGTAACCATCCTCCAATATCCACAAACTGAAAATGCTTCACCACCGTGAGAAGATTACCAATAAAATACCCTTCTGCTAACTGCCAGAAAATTTGATTCAAACCATGCCAGGCTTTTTGGAAAGGTTGCTGGCAAGTTGGCCACCAGAAGTACAAATGTGCTTTCTGAAGATGCTTAGAGTTGAATGTGGTAGCCATGAAGACTTGCAGAAAATACTTTTACCAGATACATGTATCAAAACTGTAATTTTAAGTATAGCACCCCTCAGAATTAAAAAAAATAATATATATAATATAATTCAGCTTAAATTACTCTGTGACAAATAGACCCATAGTGACCACTATAGACTATAAGATTAAATTGTCCCAAAGTATTTTGAAGCTCAGAAATGAATGAATGCACACAAATATATATATATGTACATATATATATATAAAGCTTCCTAAATTTGAAAAAATGGGTAGACACAGAACAGAGATTACTTGTATATGCAATTTGGAGCTTTCTAGTAGGCAAGTTGCAGATTCAGTTTATAGAGGTGTTCAACATAGGGGGGGCACAGCATTGCTAGCAGTGTATCTCAAACTGCCAAATGCAGGTCAGGCCGTTTTGGTCATTTAAGGGAATTAAAAAGTGATTTATTGTTCACTCCAAGGAAAACACCTATATAACATTTTTCCTTTGTTGAGAAATCAAGTTTTCATTTCATTGTAAAGTTCCAGAGAGCGGACCATAAAGATGGTACAGTGTTTTAGCTAAAGTTGTGGCCAAGATGTGTCATCTGAAGTTTACAGGAGTCCTTGTGGCTTAACAAAAGATGTTTATGCTTCATTCTTTATGAATACAACCTCCTTCTTCCCATGGTGCCTGAAAAGGCCATCTTTTGCAAAGTCTAAATGCTTCTGTAAATCATCTTTGGCTGTGGACAAAATTTTTATTCAAGTTGCATTATCAAGTACATAAGATACAGTTAGCAATCCTAACTTTGCATCCAGTTGTGTAAAAATATATTCATATCTATATAATTTCTACTATGAATTTATCTTAGTATTCAGTTCTGTCCCTCTCCCTACCTCATGCCCTAAAAGAGGTAGCAGAGGGAAGCCTCAAAAATTAGAGTGCTGGCTGTGACTTCAACAGCAAAACTTCACCTAACTGTTCCCAAAACAGGAAG
>JAOXJK010000032.1:53715759-53732953 GCA_025774025.1 Xenus cinereus | reverse complement strand
GGTGGGGGTGGTGGAAGGCATATACCCTGGGGAACAGACTATCAGAATGGAGCCTGCTTAAGAAGGCTCTAATAAAAGAAGAAAGAGAGCTAATCTTCTCAGTGATATAGCCCACTTCTTATCACTAGCCTAAATAAAAGTCCTATCTGCTGTTTGTCTTCTCTTTCCTCACAACCACCACTTCTCAAGCAGGAGCTCTTAAGTGTGAGCATGTTCCTTCTCCCTGGGAATACCAATCCATATTGGTATTGGCTTCCAATTATTCCATATTGGAATACCAATCCATATTGGCTGTGCTACAAACATATAGTATATTATTTTTTTAGCAGTGGAAATCTGGAAATATCAAACCATAGAGGTCTTCACTAACACATCCCAGATGTTGTAAGGGATTAATGATAGGAAATTACTAGATGTTTCCTTTGAGAGATAAAGGTCTTCGCCAGTAAATGGGTAGATAATGGGTTTCCTTCCACTGTCCCGACTAGAGGGTCCACTTTTAACTTCCAATGATCAATCTAAAATTTAACTGAAATGCCCAAATACTCTCTACCTCCCTTCTACTACCAAATTTCTTTTTTAATTGGGTTGTAATAACATCCAGTACATTTGGAAACTGCCCTCCACCAGCAATATAACCCCTTTTCCAAGCTCCCATTCTTTCATTAGCTTTTGTTTACTTTAAAAAAATAAAAATCAATCATTCATATATATATCACTAAATGTAAGGCAGGGGAAAAATAAAATTATGCTTGTGCAGGAAATTGTTACTACTGCACTCTTGCAAGCAGTTTAACACAAGTTATTTTACTTGAGAAAGATGGGAAGTCAACTTTCCACAGTTTCCTGAAAAGCACAGAAATACTAAACTGCCACAGTTGAACAGACAGAATAAAGCGCAACTGATCCCAAAGGCAAAACAAGACCAGGTTAAGTTTCAGAAGCTCAGGAAAGTACTATAATTCTTTTGCATCCCCTTCAACCTCTTGTCTGAAACAATCAGAAGGCAATTAAGAATTTCCTCAATACAGAAATGCAAGCTCCTCAATGAAACAGTAGAAAAGTCTCTGCTACAGATCAGACACTTATCATTTACATCTTAACATATTCCCACACCTGGTTCCCCTTTGCATTTCTTAACTTTAAGCTAGAATTTACATAAGTCAACCAGAATTTATTTCCCTCCCCTAACTTCTACTTTGGT
Source organism: Xenus cinereus (assembly GCA_025774025.1). Taxonomy (NCBI): domain Eukaryota; kingdom Metazoa; phylum Chordata; class Aves; order Charadriiformes; family Scolopacidae; genus Xenus; species Xenus cinereus. Next base: position 53,731,749 of record JAOXJK010000032.1, on the reverse strand, counting down.
TTGAATAGCAAGAAGTAGTGCAGAGGCTAGCAGGGTTGTGGCAAAGATCCTTATCAAGCCTGCACAGCACTCTGTTCAGGGGTTGCCAACTAATCAAATTTAAACTTTTCCCCTATTCAAAGGATTTAATTTTGATCCTCTCCACCCTTCAACATTTTCCTTATTGGTCATCTTCAGGACTAAGTACAGATTTGCATCCCTAATGGTCCTGACTTCAGAGTGCACCTACAAAACCCACGATTCTGTCTCCTTAGGAATCCCTGTCAGACATACTAGCCTTTAACAAACTTGAATTGCCAGCTTCTCTTATAACCCTTTCCTGAAGTATAAATAGAGACAATTCTTCCTGGATCACGAAGCAGTACTGTCCCTAGGGCAGGGCACTGTAATGATAAACATCATAAATTTTCAATACACAGTAAAACTTCTGTGTTTTGTTTTTTTTTTTCCCCAGACAATAAATGCTTACTACATCTGCTTGTTAGTTTGGATAAAATCTCTAAACAGTGGCTCAACATCTAAAAATAATTCAGGTAAAGAGGATAACAGAGATTCAAATCAGCGAAATACATTTCAGACTTCGTAGGTGACAAAATCTGTTTTTTCAAGATCAAAATACTTACAGAAAGTGAGTAAAACAGAACGTAGGAGAGTACCTGAAAATGACACAATCTAGCACCCTATGCTAATACTATATCTTCAAATTAATATCTCTGATGCAAGCAATTTTCCAACACAAATCAGAACTGTTTGTTGATTCCGCAGTCATGAAGTATATTTATGCTACTCGGCCCCAACCACACCCAGAAGAGTGTATTCACTGGAAAGTGAACTCAGCTGGGAGATGGAAGTGCTTCCGTATGTGCCATTTTTCAGGCACACTGACTCAAAATTTTATATAAAATATAGCATGTGCAAAAAGATCACACAAGGCAGAAGGAGCAGGAAGGTCTCCATGAATTAAACAAAAGTCTGATAGAAAGCAATTTCCTCGAAATAATACTTTATGCCACCCTAGAGAACTTGATTGCAGAACTGCAGCACTGAGCAAGACCATGAAATTGATTGTTATTGTCCGAGCTGATTATAATACAGAAACACATAAAGGCACATTTTAAAATATGTTTTTACTTAACTTGACATATAAAGACCCTCATAATACACTTAACGTAAATATGTATAAATATATTATGTGTGTATGTGCACATACACACATGGGTCTCCTTCAGAAAGGATAACTTTCAGTTGTTGAGATAATTAGTGTCCTTCAAAACTATGCTCCTGGAAATCAACATTTATACAATGCTATGCATAAAACATGCCTTTTTTTTTTCCCTCACACATATACTGTCATAATCACATCATATTATCAAAGCTATTTCATATTCATAACACATTGTTCAGAGCTATTGAAGTTACAAATTAATTGAATGGAAAAGCTGAGAAAAATAAACAAAAAGCTAGAAAGACAACCAGAACCCTGAGAGAGCCCATTTATCATGAAACAGCACCAGGTATTACAAGGACAGTATAACCTAGAGAACTGTCAAAACTGCCAACTTCATGGTCTCTACTACTATTTATTGAATGCATACCACATAGGCTATAGGTTTCTCATGGTTCATACCTTCTTTTCCCATTCATACTCATTTATGAATACACAAGGAGCTTCATAATATGCTGAAGATCTGTTATGCTTAATATCGGACAGCAAACCTTAGATGTACGAGAGACCTTTCCAAGGCGTCAGAAAAGCTTGCTTAATTTTCTTTTCAACACCTCTTGCAAACATCCAACACACAGAGAAGTACTTTTAGATGACTAAGTGAAACGTTACTTATCTTATCTCAACACGACCACTACCAGCCACCCACTTATCTAACGGTAAAAACGCGTGTGGGAATTCTGCCAGCCGCAGTACAGCTATCAGCTACCTAAACGGACTACCTTCTTATATTTGCAAGTAAGAGAAACTATTCAGGCACAAGCGTGTTATAGTACTTCTCTTCTGTGTTTGAAGAGCAATGGATCTGTAATCACATGGCAGGGAGCGTAAGTAATATTCATAGAGAGGATTAGTCAGCACAGATGGATTGTTCAAAAGGATGCTAAGAAAATAAATGGAAATACAAGAGCAATACCAAAGTTTATCTAAATTCAATTTACATCAATTTAAAGACAGGGAAAAGTATCAATTTGGGCAAATTTCATGATCAGTCAGCAAAACAAAGAAAGAGACGTTTTAATAAATGTGGCTGGCCCAATACCCAACACATGGCAGCAATACTAGCAGAGCAGTCTGCTAGTCTTTCTCTAAAGCAAAGTGCCCACACATAGCTGCACGATGTAACAGCACCGTTCCTGCACAAATCTTTGTGTTTACACCGCCATGCTGAGGAAATAACGTGGAGATATCAGAAATAGTCTAGCCAAATAAATAAGACATGGATATGCAAGAAATATGACTAATCAAATAAGACAAATAGGGAACAAATAGGGAGTTTATTTGCTGTAGCATTGAGCAAATGGGCATAAGCAATCCAGAGAATGAAATCCCTCTGCCCAGATTTTTATAAGCTTCTCCTTTGCCCAGATTTTTGTACTCCCAAGTTATAGGAACTCTCATTATGGATAATTAGCATGACAAAAATCACTTTCCAAAACACATTAGTTGAAGACTCATGTTTTGAACGTTTCCTTTTCATTATGCAGAGTCAGCTAAATAAAATATTCGTCTAAATCAATTTGTTAATCAATGTTCAACTGTTTGGATGTACAGGAACAGGACAGGCTAAAGGAAAAGTGGGCGGCGGACACCTTTAAATAGCATTCCTTCAAGATTTAAAAATCAAACCGCATGTACCTTTGCAGGAGGCCAAGTTATAATATTCAACAATTCGTTTCAGAGTTTAGCATTTTAATTCTTTTCATAATCAGCATCATTCTGTCATTATTAAGTAGATATGAAGATGATTTTTTTAGATACATTGATGACTCAAGCTCCTCTTGCATTTACCATAAAGAGATAAAACTATTCAGAAGTAAATGTTGAACTGCCCTGCTAATTAAAGAAGAGAGAATTTAGGGTCACATTAGTTTATCTGTTGCCACCAAAACAAATTCAGTTACCATAATTCTTCTATATAGTAAAAATTAATTATATTAATGAATACAAAATTATTTTTGAATATTTTTTCTCTCTTTATATGTTGCTTTATAGTGACTACAATACAATGATATTCCCTGAAGCATTAAAATCAAAGACAATAATGAACTATTAGCTCTACTTGAGTGTCATAGAAAACACGTAACTACTACCCAGTGGGGCCCTAAGGCATGTTCTGCACCCTGCATTTTATACTTTACTCTTTCCTTCTTTGTGAAGTTTTCAGTAATGATCATGCACTCTACAGCTGTCATTTCCCATACCACTTGCCTTACTTAGGGTCGTATTCTACCCTTCCATTCAGAAATGAAAAGTAAGTGTTCACTGTGTACTATATTCAACGTAACGCAGCGTTCATGAGCAGCAAAGCAATTTCAATATGCAAACTGCAAAATATCTGCTGGGAAAGGACATTTCCTGGGTTACTGCTGCTTTCCTTTTCTTTCTGCATTATAATTTTCTGACACACCTCAATGATATTTTCTAGATACAAATATCATTTATAGGGGCTAATGGTATTTTGATGCAATAAGGACAGTTACAGAAGGTAGGAGGTTGCTCAGTTCTCCTAATATTTCTAATCCTAGAAAACCACATCATCACTGCAGTTCCACTACAGGACTACTACAAGATGAAAAAGCCAGGAATTAAGCATTTTCTTAAACTGTCATCCTTGCCATAGGTCTCCAATAGCAGGAAACTGATATTTTTCCCCATAGAAGTAGCTGGTCTCTTGAAGCAACCAAAACATTGTGGGATTTTTTTATCCATATCATATATAGCTGCCTTCTGAGTACCCAGACTTGAGCACACTATAAACATATAAAAGTCAACAGAAGGTTGGGAAAGTCTGTCAAAGCAGTTTAGCACCCAACTGAGACCAAAGCAATTAAAGCCCTTCTTCTTTATTAACAGTGACAGGTGTAGCTGCAGTAAGACAGTGGTCAAGTTAGCAAGCATATGATAAACATAAGACACCAAGCAACATTATTTACTGCACATTTCAGATTCTATGGGGGGAAAGAAATGCCTTACAAAATTAATTTTTAAAAAAATCATGAGAAAGAAAATGTTGATATCATCAAGAAATGTATTCACTGAACAGAGAAAGGCCCCACGCAAAGAGAACCACATTAAAGCAAAGATAAAAACTCGGTACAGATTTGGGTTATTTTACTGACCAAAATCTGGTTGGGTTTAAAGTCTCAGTATCCCCTCCCAAAAAAAATTAAACTCAAAGCTTCAAATGATACTGTCTCTAATAAATTGATAACATCATATCTGTATTTTAAATTTCTTCCTATCCAGCCAACATGTTGGCAAAGCACAGTACCTTTCTCTTGTCCACAGGATTCTGAAGCAGTTGTGTTTGTTTCTAATTCAAAGAGGTGAAGACTGAGCAGCACCAGTAGCTAAGTCACTAGGTATGTTTGCAGCAGGACTTTCCACACCACAGGTCCTACTCCTGTTGGCACGTTCTCTTTTTCATCAGCAAGGAGGGATTTCTGAGCAATATTAGTGACATCATCTGTTAAACAAAAGAAAAGAGATTTAATTCAAATCAGATTTGATTAACAGCTTTGATGGTAGTCATAAAATGAAAAAAATAAATATTTACATGGGGTAACAAAATGCAGCAGAATACAATGGCATGAGAAAATACAGATGTGGCTTCTTTTTTCTATTAAGAGCACATATGCAAATTCTAACTCATGGTTGTCTTTACTAGACAGCCCTCAATGAAAGCAGGATAAAATCAGACCAGGACAGTCTAGACTTAGTTCAGAATAGTAACACTAAGTTTACATTCCATTTCAACACGAGTTACTTGTTTGTGAGCTACAGGCTTAAATTGCCATGGTGGCCACCTATAAATTGTCACATACAGACTGGCCACTTCTGTGGATCTTTATAAATCCAAAAATATACCAACATAAGGAAGCTATATATCCTGTTGAACAGAGGACAAGACAATTTCAGAAAACCTGAACTGTATTCTGTTTATGTCTAACTCTCCTGTACAGAGAAGGTAATGATGATAATTTCCTCTGAAAAAAAACAAAACCAAAACACACACACACACAAAAAAAAACAATTGAAAGAGAGGCACAAAGCCTTCATACTGTTTCACTTCACAATTCTTGATAATATTTCAACATGTTTTGATCACAAGGGGAAACAACAGAAGCATTCAGCTTTTTGTTGATATGCACTCCATGTTAGTTTGGATCGATATTTCCCATGCACAGAAAAATCTATTAACAGAAATTAAATTCTCCTTATGGGAAATACCACTCTGAAAACTTAATGACCAAAAGACTGTCAAGTTCCTTAATAAGTATCATCTACCCCAGTTTCCTCATCTACCCCAGTTTCCCTATAGTCTCTAAACACCTATGACAACACCTTTATTTAAGCTGCGGAGTACACAAAGGAGAGTAAGGTCTCCTAAGTAATAAATCTCATAGTATGCCCTTAGTGTTAAAGTGTAAATAAGTGACTGAGTAAAAATGATTTGGAAAAGGCAAACAAATTTCAGCAACGTCTAGTGCAGACACGTCCATACCAGCATCTCCAAAGCAGAAGGCTGGCAGACATGACGCAGAACTTACCAAAGTCCCTGACCTTTCAGGCAAGAGAGCTAGAAGCCAGGCAAGATACCCTGTCTGAAGAGCACTGAAACAGCTCAAGCCTTCACAAAAAGCTGTACTTCACATAGAATACATCAGGCTTACATCCAATGGTACCAGTCCCAAAAAGTAACTCCTAAATGATTTCCTTTGCTGGGAAGTATTGCACTCAGTTCCAGTGGTTGGTAAATCTTTACAGAGTCAATGCTGGTGTTAGTGGCTGAAAAACTAAATCCGTGGGGCATAACTTACCATCTTATTCGTTCAATAAAGACAGCCATCTAGGCAGTATATAACAGAGAAAGAAAAAAAAAATAATTGCATACTCTTTTCCTTAGGGCCAAATTCTCTGCTGTGAGAGAATACTTTTGAAGAGGATGAAAGCAGAGCCAGGGCCAGATCATGGCAGGAGATCAAAGTGCTGAAACAGCTTAGTCAGCATCTCTAAGTAGCACAGAAGGTTGGAAAAGAGGAATTCAATTTATTTATATAGTAACAAGTTTCCTCAGGGAGGGAGGGAGGACAAGAGCCTCTATTTTTTATGACGTCAGATACTTCTGACTTTACCCTATCTTCACCATCTTTTTTGATTTGCCCTGTGCGTAAATATTCCAATATCATTATTCCACATCAAACATATTTTTTTGCTTTCTTCTGGCCTTCAGGAAGCAATTTGCATAAAAGGGAAAGAGAAGGTTTTGCCAGGTTAACCTGTGAATGGAGAAACATCCCAGATAAATCATGAATTTACTTGTCAAAGACAAGTAAGTACAGCAATGAGGCTGCAAGAAGACAACAAAACAGAATTAAACCAAAGATCTTGCTGCTAAATATCCACAGTGTAAATCTCAAGTCTCAAAAGGAAAAAACAACACACAAAAAACCAACAACAAACCAAAACACAACCTAAAATTCAAAAATTATCCAGATAAGCTTCCTACATTTAAAAGGGTGATTAAGTTTTAGCAGATCTATTCATTCCATAATACCAACTCCTTTAGAAGAGAAGTTCTTAGACTAAAGAAATCTCATCATTAAAATTAACAGTTGTATTTTTCAGTTCTCTAGTAAATTTGGAAATAAAAAGTATCTTAATATTATTGGCCAGGTGACCTCCCTATAGAAAAAAAAAAAAACTGTGTTTACAAAAGTTTTGGGAATAGGATAAACATAGATCTAAAACCTGCAATTTCACGTTACAGCAATAATAGCATATATAATAAAAATAGTAATGTAACAGAATATACTAGATGTTTCAGTGGCATAACATACCAGTGAGATTAAAAAAAAAAGACGACTAATTGGCAATAAGTCTTGCAGAAACTGTGGCAAATTTGAAACATTCAATTATGCCAGTCACCAGAAGTTATTAGAGTCCTACTCATAATGAATTACCAGCAACCACTGGAAAACTACAACCCAATAATCCTTCAGTAATCTTCCTATTGCTTCTTAAAATCTATGGTAATACAAAAATAACTTAAAATAATTGGATACTTAATTTCTCATTTCCAGTAACTGCTAAGTTAAATCTGTTTCTAATGGCGGGGGGGAAAGGATAAAGAGGGGAAGCTGTCGCTGTATCTGTTAATCTACAAAAAAACCAGAGCCTAAACCACACTTGTTCAAATTCATTCAGAACTCAAAATACATCAGGCATGTCAAAAACTCCTCAAAGAACCAAAAATATTATTAAAATACATTGAGAGATGACCTGACGTTTGATAAATTACTAATGTATGTAATAAAGTCACCAACATATTTGCATCCTGTAGTTACGGCAGTACCTGCTAAATGAAGAAAGCTGATTCAGTTATGTGCTTTATTATATAATGGCCCTCTAGACAAAAGTTCAGTGTTATAAAAACGAAGGTTTTATTTCTGTTTATATGGCAATGACTTGGAACACTCGGCAACACTTCCCAAAGTTCGGAAAGACCAGAAAGTATCCAAGTTTCTTTCTTGGGGTTTTTAACTATAAATTTAAATATGTAGAGTCCTAGCTGAAAATTCTGTTTCTCACACATTATTCCATCATGTCATATCTTGAAAGCAACACAAATTTAAAGGTAAGAGAGTAAACACTGATGCCAATCTCCACCCTTTTCTGTGGATTCTCAGAATAGGCAAAGCACACTCAGATTCTCAGATATTTTAGCCAGATCTGTTCATATGAGACACCTTAGTCCATTTAACTCTTAAACAGAGTGCATTACTTGCAGAAGGTTAAAAAATATATTACTAAGGTGGACAGATATTTTAGGTTTCTTCTCGGAAAGAACAGCTGAGGACAATTTCTCTGACTACTGGGGTAACGGCACATACAGTCCATACGTACAGGGGTGGAAGGAAGGGATCTCAAAAGAACTCCTTTGTCTCTAGAAGAGCAGCACTAACCCTTCCTCCTGCCCTCCACCCCTCAAACAGCAACAGCCAGGGTCCAACTCTAATTTTCAGAGCAGAAAAACAAGATAAACAGTGATCACATCCTTAGCATGCCGTAACAGCAAAGTAGTTTCCCTGAAGATTTCCAAAGCCCTCCCTATATCTTTGTTCAGCTGATCCACATTTTGAAGAATTTTTGGAAACAAGGCTTTTTGGTTTTAAAATGACTAAGCATAAAACATCATAGATAGTGACAAGAATGACCCGAATAAAAGGCACTTCCTTTGGGAATACAGTGTTGAGCACATCTGTGAGTAGCTAGAAATTTTGCTTGGCAAATGCTTTGTAACGGGAATGTACATTACCATTGGCTTGCTGTCAGAAGTTATTCTAATCGACAGTTGGAGGAGGGAGGGAAGGGTTTCCTTCTTATCACCAAATGTTCAAGTATTAAAAAGCATCCTTCTCTCCAAAAACCCATGGCATCTTACTACAGTGCCTTGTTTTACAGTCTAAAGCTTTATACCCATAATATTAATTTGATCTATAATTTGTAAGACAAACATTTATCAGGCAAACAAATTACACATAAGAAGATTGCATCTTCCCATTCTTGCCTCTCATCTTCGATTTCTAAGAAATGTGATATTTACTTTGGTACCAGATTTCCAGCAAAGAATTTATTTACACATACATAAAAGATGCAACCCCTCATGAATGGGATTTGACATGTCGACAGCGAGAACAGCCAGCAAGAAACACTGTACCCTACATACATCACTTGCTCCCTCCTTTACCCATTCAGTTTCCACCTAATACACCATATTATAACAGAAAATGTGACACCTTCTGCTGTGGCTGCACCAAAAGCAGATGGGGGGAAAAAAAATGGTATTTAAAAGAATCACCAGAAAGCAAAGGCAAGTGAAGCTTCAATGTAAAACATTGTGAATGCATCATGGCCCAAGGTAGAAAAAGCACAGATCATGCCACAGTGGCATCCCCCTCTCAACACAAAGACTCATCAGCAAGAAAATACTGTGACGTGTCATTTATAGAACATTCTACATATCCTCAGCAAGATACACTTAGCAAAATGTGCAACTGCCATCTCCATCCTTTATACAGTGAACAAACCTAAAGAGGAAAGGACACAATGACTCTGGGAACTTTTTCCTATTTTTAATATTGACCTTGAAGTTGGTAGGGCAACTGGAAATGCAAATCAAAGACACAATAAGCAGCAAGTTCTTGCCTACAAATACATCTTCAATGAGTACTAGGAACATTGATGGAAATTTTCCTGATCTGTTTTAATCTGTTGTTTTATTGCAAAATGTGTCTTTGATGGATGAAATACAGATTTTTTTATTTGGATACTAGAAACAATGACAGACATAAAATTAGTCACTCACCTCTTCCCCACTACAGCTTTTTTGGTTTTGAATCCCCGTAACAAATCACTCCTTGAGATTCATTTAAACTTCTGCCAGCAATGATAGACTACCAAAAATAGGTCAACAATTGAAGTTTATTTCTGTGTTGTTCTGTATTGCCTTACTGCAGATTACTATGCCACAATTCCCTGACGAAAAGCCTAGAAATGGCTGTTAGGGAATGCATCATGCCACAGTGCTTTCATAGGAATTGATATCGTTCCTGCCACCTTGTTGTTTTAATTGGATTGTCAATGCAAAGAAAAATCTCCCTATTCTTTCGCTGTTTTCTGAAGTAGGAAGCAAAAGGAATTCTTGGGCTGGTGTTTCAGAAGAATGGGAGTGTGACTTGCTTGTACAGTTGATTTAACACCATAAAACACCCTTGGAAAGTAAGTTAATTACAGTATTTACTAGATTTTATGTGATAAATATGGTGTGAAAATTGCAGGACACACTTGCTTTTGTGTGCAAAAGCAGGCAAATCTATATTAACTATATTACGTAGTGCTTATGTGAAATATAATGCATATATTTTATGTAATAAAGTTATACAAAGACTTTCTCAGTAACTAAGATGACTGAGATAAAGTAGTAATTGGGTGGGGAGGAGCTATCCATGTGAAATTATCTCCTTAAAGAATACCAATAATTGATTAATAATCAAAGTTATGAATGACATTCTGGATTTATTAAATATAAAGCACATTAATGTCCCACATATTTTTCTAAGACAGATTCAATGAGCTTTCAGTGAGCATGGCCAGAGACTACGTAGTCTCATTCACACTAAGAACCAGTCTTTTTTTTACTTTAAAATTAAAAAAAACCCCATATATGTAATAAAACATTCAACATAAAATGTTTTCCCTGACTCTGATTTCCTTGCTGACTGGTGACACCTCTCAGCCTGTTTAAATAAGTTTGTGGGCCCTTTTTGTTCCCAAGTCTGTCAAAGCAGCCAACCTGTTTCCTGGAGGCTCTGCCCTCCAAGACCCCTTCTCTCGCACCAAATCCACTTCTAGGTAGGTTCCATACAGCTAACAGGTCTCTGGCTTCTCAGATCTTACAAAAATAGGCTATCCTTTTATTTGTATAACATCAGTGTTCATGTTACCATAGGATTTATACAAATGCAAGAGAGACAGGAAAGCCAAAGTATTATACAACCATCCATACTACTTCATCTACAGTAAAGGATGAATTAAGGGGGGTTAGCACTTCAGGAGGAGGAGCGTTGAGTGCATTAAGAAACTCTTTTCTTTATACTGTCCTAAAGACCAGTGAGTTTACTCAAGAACTTTCAAGAACAAATTAGTGCATTTTGACACACCTTCTATACAGTATTTTCTGCCTGATAAACAGATCCAGGGGGAGTTTGCAGCCACGCATAGGCTTCAAGAAACAGTTCGGTGCAACTCTCATTCCTTGGCTTAATGACTCTTGCTCTGGCTGCTTGGTGCTGCACCAGCAGGGAGTTCAGCCACACAGGCCCTACGGGCTCACCCCTTGAATGGGGTGGGAATGTGCCATTGCTCTCTGTTGGCAGGATTTTGCTTCCAGATCAGTTTCAAGATGCTGGTTATCATTTTTTGTGCCCTGGACTGACCCAGCAATTGAAGTTGTTTCATCTTGAGCTTACACAGCTTACTCAGAGACATAGTCTGGGGCAATGAAGGTTTACGAGGCTATTTTTCCTCCCCAGTCCCACACACAGAGTGCATTATTAAAGTGACCGAGATTCCTGATGTAAGATTGCCAATTAGACTGGCCCTCAAAGGGAATTTAAGCTTTTTTTCAGTTTTAAAGCCTGAACAAGGATTCTTCATACGTCTGTCACTGATAAGGCAATTACACATATTTGTATGTCTAAAGTCCTTCACACAATGGAAAAGCAAAGGTTTCAGCTTCCGGAAAAACCTATTTTTCCAGTGGTGCTCCGTAGGGGCTAGTATTTATTAAACTTAAGTCTAATGCAAGATTTATTAGCCTATTCAGACCTTTTAGCTTCTCTCACATATGGTTTGTTTATTTGCTATTTTGCCTCAGCAGTTCATGCAGTATATAAATATGTATGACATTCATTTAGCATTTATATGGGTACGAGCAAACACATTATGGGTGGCCCTGTACAGAAACAACTCGATTCCTAAACTTGAACAACCTGAAGTCTGTTTCTTATATCTTAACCCCTTACACAAAGGCTAGAATTTATGCATTTAGCTTGACCCTGATACGATTAATTAAAAAGTAAAGAATTTTCACATCAGGATTTAGCATGAATTTGGAAGTGTGACTATTGCTACAAATAATAGCATTCACTTTAAATTGCCCTGTGTGCTCATAAGAAATCTGCACTGTCACAGCAGTGATAAAGCACGTACCATGAAGTATTTTTCAGAGGTTTTGACAAACTATAAAAAAAAATTTCTTGCCACTCTATGGCAATCATTCCTTTTAAAAGCCAGATCCTTACATGCACCAGCAGTCTTAAAATACATTGTTTAATAAGAGATAACTTGATATTAGTACATTTGAAATTCCAACCAAAAGGAAAGCCAAGCGCTATGCCAAGGATCTTTGCCAGCTGGAAGCTGGTATCGTGTGAACAACGGGAAAAGTATAGGCTTCTGCTTTACAATGCTACAAAGATCTTGTAAGATAACATAGTATTTCCCTTAAACTTTTCCAACATTTTGAGGCAAATTCCTAGAACAGTAGCTATCTGAAACAGGTCAGAGATTTGGAAAGCTAGAATATATTCTGCCTGAACAGGAGAAAATGATTTGTCAAGAAGGGGTAGATAGGATATCAAAGACCCATTACAGAGACAGTCCACAACAATGCTACTATCTGTTTCCGATTCCGTAAGACGTATATTCCTAAGCAAAGTCTTGTATGCATACACAAAGCCATACCTAGTCAACGTAGAAATTGGTAGAAATTTGATTTTTAAGTTTCAGGACAAAATTTTCTTATTATTAACAGCCCTCTTAATACCTTTGATTCAGTGTTGCAGGATCAACTAGCATATACTTTAAAATGAAGGAAGCCAAAGATAAAGTCATTCAACACCTCACCTATAATTTAGTTATCAACCCTCCATCCCAGTTCCCTCCTTTCTATCCCTCAACACGTATACCCCTATCGTCCTTTTTATTACTGGCACACTGTGCCTATAATAAGGCTCATAAAACATGAAACAAAACAAACCATTCACACCAAATCTGCAGTTTCACAGAACTCTTCGTGCAAGAATAACTACGCAGGTCATTCCCAGCACTTCTCCTTTGCAGACCATGTATGCCAAGGGAAGAGGTTTACTCAAGGTCACCCAGTGAGTCAGCAACAACTCGTGAAAGGGACTCAGAGCAGCCGAGGCGTGTGCTTGGACTGCAACTCAGCATTTAACCCTGCCTCCAATGGGAACCTGCATTTTCTATGCCTAATGGCATCAATTAGGTCCGTTAAGACACAAATTGAGCAACCTCTTCGCTGTTCCGTTCGTAGCACATTATTAGTAAATGCTTCAATTCTAACAGCAAAGTTACAAGTATCTACGTTTTTCAGTTACACAGCAGCTATGAAGAGCACAGACCCCACGTGCAAAATAAAGACTTCATAATAATCCTAAAAGTGACACATGTATGTACATCTGCAAATTCTGCGTTTCTCAGTGTTCTCTTCCAGGTTTCTAGAAAGACTTAAAATTTAATAAATATCAGCATCCAGCTAGCATATTATTCCACCCACTCATAAAAGTGAGATTTTTCTACTCAGAGACGGCATGTTAAAGTGATTTGCAGGAAGACATGACAGAAGTTTCATTCTCCCAGAAGCCTTGGCAAGTCCAATTAAACAAAGACAAGGGTAACAGTTTGAAACAGGCACCATTTGATACAAAGACATCACTATCTTTCAGTAAAGGGCCTCACGCTAGTTTTACACAAACAAAGAGCTGCTTCCAATTAAAATCATAGTAATGGGGGATGGGAGAATAAATCAATTCAAATGCTCTTCAGGTACTTGCCTTTACAGAACAATTACCCAGCGATGGAGTGACTGACATCCCTCTCCGGCCATTTTGCCATGAGCACCAAATGGAAGAGTGCTGTAGAGATGCAGCAGTGTGAGCATGCTGGCTGTTAAATTCTAGTTCTCTGTTAATTCCAGTCCTGTTATTTACCAAACTGATTTTTTCAGGTGTCTCTGCCATGAGGATTTCATGTCTGACCGTGGCATGGTTCACAACAGATTATACAGAATTTTACAACAATTACTGAAAATGCATCTACCAATCAAAAGGTATTTTGATATCCAGAGATGCAAAGAGCTAGTGATATTTCTTAAAACAGGCAATCAATATATGTTGATAAGTGCAACTTATCTACCACAGTTTTTTCAGGCCCTATGACTGAACACTACAAGCACTGCTTCAGATACTGCTATGCACGAAAAGGGCAAAGCCTTGGCAATTTTTGGTTCTGCTTTAATCCAATAGCAGCACTAAAGCCACACGTCACACATATAAAAGAAAGTCTAGGGCTATTGCATAGCAAAGCTACAAACTCAATACAGGTGGGGTGTTTTTTTTTTTTTTTCATATACTGGATTATATTCTCCCTCTGCCCCATCTCCTCTCCCATCTTCATGCTCTAAAGAGAATGAACTCTGTCTTTCCCACTGGAGACAAATACCTCATCATTTCTTTCCATCCTCCTCCTCGCATTAATATCCTTTGTATGCTATGATTACTAAATACCTTTCCTTCTAGAGATGTTCTAGCTGATATATATCAAAGTACAGTCAGAAGAAGCCCTCTCAGCTCAGCACAAGCTGGCCTTTGAAGACTGCTTCTTCTTTCAGACCTGAGTAAAAGACTGCACGCCCAAGACCTCATCTAACTCCTCCAGCTGGATTTAACAGAAGCCAGGCAAGTGCCCCTGCCTGCAGACATTGCCTTGCCAGTGTAAAGAGTCCTTTCTTGGGGAGTAAACATCTGCAAAAAGGGATTGAAGAAAAAACATTGGAGCGATTTTGGTCATTAAGGAACAGAAAGGTAGGAATCCACCAAGTTATATTTTAACAGAGCTTTCTCTTCATTTTCATATCATGAAGGTCAGCTTCTAGCCTCCCTAGGAGGAGCTGGAAATACAGCTGTGAAAATCTGAGTGTCCTAAAAATATTGCTGCCACAGTCTTCTCAAGACACATTAGAGAAATTAATCTTGTTCCACTAAGTAAATAAAAGTAGACACATACCTCCCAAAACCTGGTTTCTCCTCACACATTTTTATCCTGCATATAAATTTACATTCACACAGTAAAACATATGGTATACACCAAAGAAGGATGAAGTCATTAAATGCTGTTCAGAAATGGCTACAGATTTGGCAGGAAAAGTCCACTTCTGGCATGCCTAACATCCTGGTCCCCCAGTCCCAGACCTTACCAAAGAACTATGTTGGTGTTCACAAAGGTCTGGAGGAACTTGAGCTGGAACATACAATATCCCAGCAAAACAGCCATGCTCCATAGCAGTGACACAGGGAGGAGCCAGCCTGAGGGGCACCATGCACTGGGGACATACCCTGAGCAGGGTGGGTTTTCCTGCGTTTGTTACACTCCCTTTGGCATTTCAGAGACCTGTTCATACAAGCATGCAGAACATCCACCTTCCAGGTACGTGAGCGTGGGGACCACGCAGAGACACAAACCTGCTCCTGACACTTCCACAAAGGAGCTCCTTGCAGCTCTCATCATCAGGACATATGCTGAGCTTAAAGTCCTGGCTGGCCTGTCAGCAGTAACAACTCAGCTCATTTTACTTCACTGGTTCATAATAAAGTTCAAGCTCAGCAACCTTCACTGCAACTCAATGCTGATCTCTCATCTCCACACCTGGGCAGACTGAAACATCCCTTTCTCTTGCCAGTTCACTCTCAAACACACCTATCTTTTTATTTTTAAACGTCCTACTGAATTTGCCTCCCCCCCAAAAAAAGTAAACCCAGTTCCAGAAGATTAAACTTGCTTTAAATTTGTTTGTTAACACCTTAATTTTGAAATTAATATTCTTCTAACAAGAAGGATCCAGTGAGACCTTATAGCAGCCTTCCAATATCTGAAGGAAGCCTACAGGAGAGCTGGCGAGGGACACTTTCTCAGGAAGTGTAGTAATAGGACAAGGGGTAATGGTTTTAAATTGGAAGAGGGGAGATTTAGATTAAATATTAGGAAGAAATTCTTTACTGTGAGGATGGCGAGACGCTGGAACAGGTTGTCCAGAGAAGTTGAGGATGCCCCATCCCTGGAGGTGTTCAAGGCCAGGCTGGATGGGGCTTTGAGCAACCTGGTCTGGTGGGAGGTGTCCC
>JAOXJK010000032.1:53672354-53710280 GCA_025774025.1 Xenus cinereus | reverse complement strand
AAACAGCGTGGGCAGAGCAACAGCATCAAGGATTTGTTAACTCAATACATTCTGAAAACAGCTGTACATGACATTCAAAATATGTCTTGCTAATAGATGTGCTCACAGATCCCGGCACATTTTTAAGGAGACACCGACTAAGAGTAATCAGTTGGGGGAAAGAGAGTATGTTTGCCTGTTTTTTTTTCCCTTCACATTTTTTAATTCTAGTTTTTCTGGCAGTACACCTTGCTCTGAATCAAGACATCAACAGGTGTCAGGACTATTCCATGTATTTTTCTTTTCCAGTATTACTCTGGCAAGACTGAGCCTTCCTAACGTGACTGGTAATCAATGCAAAGTTCATATTTGGTGTCAAGCAGGTTGGTGTGGAATATCTGTAGGAGGAAGCTACTAAATGAAACCAAAACGTTGACAACACTGACTCCGTAACAAATGCACTTTTTCTTAAACCATTGCTCTTCACAGAAACCTGCATAAAAAAAATACAGTTATTCCACTGAATTTAACAATGCAGTGAACATTACTTCAACATTGTTAGCCTTCTTTTAGTATTTTTTGTTTGGGTAATACTAGTGCTGCCACACCAGACAGCTGCAGTGGGCAGATCAAGAAGAACACTCCTGAGGTAAATGCTGGATTCCAATATTCCCTTTTTGTATCCATCTGAACGAATCAGGTCTTAGTCAACTGAGTATTTCAGTGTGAAGGTCTGGGTAGGAAGGAAGAGTCTCACATTCACTATTACAGGACCAGCACAATGGTTAAAAATGAAAATATTATTTTTATTTTTTTATTATTACCAGCGTTCCCATGTTTGAATAGCAGTGACAGTTAACACTATGCAGTGTTGTTGGAGATAATTCCTGGTTATCCAGGTGATAGGATAGCATGGCTTGGCAAGGACCTCAGGAGGTTTCTAGTTCAACCTCTAGCTCCGAGGTCTGACCAGATTGCTCAGGGTTTTATTCAGCCTGTCTTGAAAACCTCCAAGGGTTCCTGCAAACCCCTCCCAGCAGCCTGTTCCAATCCATTTCTCACTAGTACAGGACCACTCTGCACAGCATATTCTAGGTTGCTGGTGGTGCGCTGAAAACACACCCATGTTCAACAACTGAGGCTGCTCTGAGAAGAGCTTCTTCCACTAAGCATTACAGTTTTCCTTGAAACTTGCAGAACCCATCCTTTCCTTTATGAACAGATAACAGGAATCTGTTATCCCTGACCTTCTACGACGTACCCCCCAAGACAATTAACACAGACTATATTTTCCCTTCCTGTATTCCTTATTAATCTACTAGATAGTGCAATCTGCAGTTACTACAATTTATCCCAAAGCAACATCCACAGACCAAACAAAATTTTTGTTTCACTGAGTGATTTTTCATCATTATATTTCATCACATTTTCCTGCCATTTTAATTCACTGATTTAGTCAAAGAAGGATAGGGGAGATGAGAAAACAAATACTACTGTTCATATAAAGATATGGGAGGTCAACAACTATCAAACAGGGTTTTCACACACTTCTGAAATACACCATAAACATTTTAACAAAAATCAAATTTTACAAATCTTACTGCTGAAAAAAAACTCTGTCATAGGTCTTTGGCCAGATATGACAGTAAGAGTTGCCCCATCCTCCATCTGAGGAGGAATAGTCAAATATAAATGAAGTAGGAAAAGAAAAACTTGCTCCCTGCTCCAGTGCAGCATTTGAGAGACGTTCCTCTAAACACTTGCACATTAGTGCATATAATACAATTCATGAACATTTACTATTTGGGCATACTAACACATGGATACAGTGCAATGGGGAGGAGATAAACACCAAACTGAAAGGGTTACTCCAAATTTATTCCATCTCAATACGCAATTCAACAAAAAAAGGCATCTGACTTATCACATCAAATCTTGAACGATAGTGGATCTATTTGCACAAGTAACAGCAGTGATTTTTGCCATGTGCTCAAGGACACCACAGACAATCTTCTTTTTTAGCATTAGTTCATTACAGAATAAATAATTGATTGGTTTCCTGCTGACTCCACTTTTTCAAGCTTGTCAGTAACATAATTACTGAGAAGAAAAAATAAAAGCAAGACACATACAGTGTGTTTTAATTTAACTGGCTTTGCTCTGAAAATGGCAAACATACATTGGTTGAACATGAAACATAAATGATGCATTTTTTCAACTAACTGCAGACTTCTACAGTCCTATTACAACAGCTTTGACACAGCAAAACACAAAACATAAACTCCTGTTCACTACAGAAGAGTTGAGAATACTCAAGAATTCCCAAAACCAAATCCTTCAGTGCCCAAAACTGACTTGACATGTTGGGACACAGCACGTTTCTTTGAGATATCTGCCTTCATAAAATGCATTTTAAAAGTGGATTAAAGACTTGAAAATTGTTGGTACTTTCCCATGTCACACATTTTATCATGATAAAAAATACAAACAATATAAAGATGCCATTTTAAGATCTGATTTTGCTTTGTACACAATAGACTGACATAAGATTAACATCAGTTTAGTACTTTCTGTGCTTCCTGTACATCAGTATTATTTATTGATATTAGAAGAAAATATTGAATTCCAAACATTTGTTTATACATTTTAATGACACTGCATGACTATGATAGATCAGTCAGGTCACCATGTTGATTTCTTTACAATCTTCTATTACGTACTGTTTTACAGGAATATATTATGACCACTCTCCACTTCTGCATGGATAAACTGATCTTTGTTAAGGAAGACCATATTGTAAAATGTTAATCAAAGAACATGGTTCTCTCTCTATTAATATACATGAGCAAGAGGGAGACTGAGACATTTGGGAATCAGACACCCAACTGAAAAGTATCAGGTAATTAATTCAGTCTTTAAAGCTATCTCCCCATTTACAAGAAACATTATACAAGTTAAGCTCCTGATCTTCTGTTCAACAAGAGTCTAACACATGCAAAAGAATGAGAACTTACTACTGACATTAATGCTTCCTCACGGCTTAGAGCTAAGATTTTGCTGAATAAAGTGTATGCATTTGGACATTAATACAACTTAGATACAGAGTAGTCAGACAAGTACTATGTTGGCAGCACTTTAGTCTTCATTAGAGTCTCGAAACTGCAGAGGCCAAAAATAAATAAGCAAGCAAGCTCTGCTTCTTTCTTATGTAGAGAGAATGGTAGAAACCTGTATCACTTCTGTAGAGACCGCAGCAATCAAAACCATTTTGCACTAACAGAAAAGGCTAACAGAATACATACATACAAAAATAAAATGCCCACAATGGGGCATTTGCAAAATATTCCTCAATCTGCAAGACAGTCACACATTGGTTGCAACCGTGGTACAGGTATCCAACAACCTACCAACTCCTTTTATTTTCTCTGTCTTCCCACTGTATTTCTAAGATAAGCAAGAATAGCCTTTTAAACTCTTAATCTCAAGAAAACCAAAATCAGACTCTTAAATCATCTGGAATATTGAATGAAATTCCAGTTGTATCACTCAAAACATTAGGGCGTGACCAGAAATGCCTTAAAGAATACCTATCTACCATATGCATCCTGCTATTCAGTTGTCAACAAATCATGGGCATACAAAAAAATGGTGCTGTCAAAACAGCAAGTATAACAGTCAGATGGTGCAGTTGAATTTTCACACTAATTATTTTGATTATATAGTGATGATTTTTTTTTTTAATTTTAACAAATTATTTTAACAAATGGTGCACAGTATTGTTTTTTTCATAACCATAATCTCAGTTTAGGAAGCTTTCTGACCTGAAGCTGTAAGTTAAATTAAAGTTTTCAAATTATAAGACGGAAATTAATTTGAAGAGAGAATTTTTTTATGAAGACACACTTTCATTTACTCGTAAACAGAAAGGGTACAAAGAAATGACCAACATTCACTGAGGTTCATCACATAAGTAAGACTCCTTAGAATTTCTCTATCGTAATAGAGGGAGTCAGATGAATTTAAGTTAGGATACTATATCTAAAAAAATCTAGCAAAATCTGTGTAATATATGAGTAGCAGTCTGGTCAATCAAACTGTTTGCCCAAACAGGAGCTTTTAATGAGCACGTCAAGAATTCTTGTTAAATGTAAACCTTGGTAAACTTTACTGTAGGTGGGAGAACCAGACTTCTTTCTTCTGCATGTATTTTTCTAAATTACTCACAGATTCACCATCTGTATTGTTTATACAATATGCAATACTAGACAACAGCACAGGCTGTTGAAGAACTTAAGCATAACCATACTGGCTCAGACCAAGATCATCAAGTTGAGCATACTGTCTCTGACACTAACTGGGTGCTAATCCAACAGCAGATGTCTTGGGATAAACAGAAGAACAAAGCAAATGGGAGGGGTGGGGGATGAGGCGGGAGGGTGTAAAAAGTATGGAAGAGCTCCTGTGCAAGGAAAATTGAGCGTACAGAATAATTGAAAGGACCATTGCTCTAGAAATTTATATGGTTTGAGGGAGAGAACGGAGAAATTTCTGGGGAAAAAATAGTCCAGTGATAGTTGCTAAATACAGAGAAATCATATGCAGTACAGAAAACCACTGAGTTGCCAGCACTTGGAGGATGGAAGAGTAAGTGGGAAGTGTCTCATTCTCGCCCTGCTTACTCTTACCCCGAACTCAGCTTACTGATGCTTAGGATAACTAGATGATAACTAGATGCTTTGATAGATAAAACACAGTATGACACAGTATAACTTCTCCTTAAATATTACAAAAACCTATAAAAATGGATCAGCTCAAGATTACAATGAGACCCATACTCAAGGTTTTTTTACTCTTTCTCTGAAACTTTATGGTACTGGTCATTATTTGAGATAAAGAATTAGACTAAGGATCCATGGATTAGAGCCAGTACTACAAGAGTAGATGAGTAGATTTCCAGTGGTTTAGCTGCTAACATTCAGTGTCTTGCTTGGAAAAAAAAAAAATAAACCAAAACAAAACAAAGCACACAATCCAAAACTTAATCTAACTCTTGTTTTCCGTACAGCTGATTATTTTAATTAGATGCAAGTTATTGAATGACAAAGAGATTAGAAGACCATATTATGATTTTTCTTTTAGAACAGGTCTTACAAATGTAATTTTTACCAAGTTAAGTTTCAATGAATTCCTCTAAAAAGTCAGTACCACTTGAACAAGGGTATTCCATTATTTTCTTTCTATTTCCAAGAAAAGTCCTTATAAAGGTTTTTCGTTGGATAAGAATAGAGAACAAGCTTATTTCTCATTTCAAAAATTAACAATAGACATTGAAGCACATTTTAGGAAGAAGAAGGATGAAGTGACTATCTAAAACTGGTTACAAACTTCACCCTATATTATCATGTCAAGTTGTCACAAAACACAAAAGAGGAAAGAAAAAGCAATCTGATAGTAATTTATACAGCAGATTTCCTAAAGCTGCAAGAAAAATAAGTCCTCTTTGAAATATCTTGGTTTTTTCACTCATATCTTGAGGGCTCTTCCTCAACATCACTGTAACTAATTCTTAATGAAGGCTTAGGAAAACTCGTAACTAAGGCATAGCATGATTTTTCTCACTCTATGACATTTATCCTGGCTGTTTAGCTTTCTAACAATTCCTAAAGGCTTAAAAATCACATTAACAGAGATGATGCGGAAAAAAAAATGCAGACAGTTAGGTGAGTACCAATTCACATACCTCAATAATTAGAATCAGCAAAATTGCCATTTAGCACATCACCTTTCATTGAAAAATATAAGGTTTTACATAGACCATATTTATGCTACCTTACAGCGTGCCCAAATCCTCAAAAGAACACTGATAAAAAAAGGTGTTTATTAACAATGGCCACACTATGATCAGCAATTCTGCTTTACAAATGACTGAAATGAGTTTCCTTATTTACGCTTCCCCATTTCAGCTGGTGTTCGATATACTTCCATTTAGAAGACTTGTTCATTCTGGAGAAGAAAAGGCTCCAGGGAAACCTTATAGCAGCCTTCCAGTACCTAAAGGGGGCCTACAGGAGAAATGAAGAGGGACTCTTTATCAGGGAGCATAGAGACAGGATGAGGGTTAATGGTTTTAATCTGAAAGAGGGGAGGTTTAGATTAGATATTAGGAAGAAATTCTTTATTGTGAGGGTGGTGAGACAATGGAACAGGTTGCCCAGAGAAGTTGTGGATGCCCCATCCCTGGAAGTGTTCAAGACCAGGCTGGATGGGGCTTTGAGTACCCTGGTCTAGTGGGAGGTGTCCCTGCCCATGGCAGGGGCTTGGAACTAGATAGCCTTTTAAGGTCCAACCCAAACCATTCAATGATTCTATGAACTATTTACTGCTGAAGATTTCTTCTTTCATTTGGTTGCAGTAGCAAGTATGTGGAATAAAGATGTGCACACGTCCACACAAACACACTTGAAGCCACAAGACATAGCTCATACAACACTATTGGAGTAGCACATAGCTGACGTTCATCTTACATAAGATATTCCTATTGATATTGTTTATATTAATGCTACATTAACACACAGTTGAAAAAAAAAATCTGGAAGCCAAAGAGGAAACAACAAACTGGAAGATGTGGAAATTATATATGAATGACAAATACGTTCTGGAGTTTCCACTATTTCAGTGATGCTCCATGCATATCAGCAATGTTCCATAAAAGATATTCAAAGTTCTATATACCTGTACCATTATCTACTGGCTGGCTAAATTCTGTCTGTAAAATAATACCATGCAACTCCTTTAAAGCAGTAAGCATTAGCAGAAATTCTATTTCAAATAATACAGACAGAACACAAACAACTGTTAGGCTAATGAAATAGAGTATTACATCTAGGGAAGTTTGTGTTTTAGGTGCTATTCATATGTAGGCATTTTTAAGGAAAAAGAGAAAGAAAGAAATTGCAGAAATATTTCAAGAAGTGTTAGGAGATTACTATGTCAAAATACATTCTGCAGGATTCAGTGACACTGTTAAGTCTTCTGCTCCACTCTCAGATTTATTAAAAGAATGATGAATTGACTTTCTATGCCACATTCTTTTTCCTTCCAAACATACTAAATTGATGCCAATCACCTCAAATCTATACATAGAAGCCATTCTATAGGTTCTATCGTGTGCATGCTTACTTTATATAAAAGTCAACTCTCCATTATCAAAAAGGAAACACAGTAGTCTGTAGGTAAGAAGGGTCTTTTCATTGTTATCATCTACACAAGAATACTTGTGTCTGTTATCCAAAGAGGGAATTACCAGTAGAGTGGCACTGATCAGCCCATATCATCCAGGCTGCAGCTTCCTCAGTCCATGTCAACCACACTACAGTTTCATACCAAAAAGACTTAAAAGGGAAAAGGTCTAACAAAGCTGAATTCACCCTTGATAATGCTGAAGTTAAAAACTGCTCCTTATCTCATTCTATAGCAAGAACAGGAGAAAATCCAGCATCACTTTCTACTGAAAACACCTTCATATATCTAACACTCCAACATGCAATTGCATATGTACATATGCTTTACAACAGGAAGTTATAAACTTAAGCATTTGGATTTTTCCCTTAAAATGAAATAAAAGGAATCCTGCAGAAAAATCACTGTTTCACAGCTCCAGTCCCTCTATTTCTATTGAAAACCTGAGCCTTAACAGCTTGAAGGTTCCCTAGAAGAGAAACAAAGAGAGAAAAGCTATGAAAAGTTGTTGGGTTTATTTATATATATATAAAAACCTCTGTGTGTGTGTGTGTGTGTGTATAATTTCTTCTCCTGAAAGATTCAACAAAAAAAGAAAGAAGAAATTGCTTGTATTTTCTGTAAGGAGTCCTCTAAGTAGGGAACTGAGGCAAAAGATTTTAAAACCTGCCCGAGATTACACAAGCAGTCTGTGAAAGAACAAACTAGGACAATCCGTTTAAATCTCATCATCAACAACTGTTACTAATCTTGTTATGAAAGCCTTACTTTTGCTTGAGGTAAGGCATGAATTTCTTAGTTGCCTCAACTTTCCTCCTCTAATATCCCAATAGACTTTACAGTAAACACTATGCAAGAGTGTAAATGTACTTTGAATTTTTTTCAGAAGTGGGTGTGTTAAGTTTTTTGTCAAAAGTTATCAACATATTGTATTTCTAACTACTTTTTCACATTGTGAATAAACTTATCCAGTACATTCTGTCTTCAGGACCAAAGGAAAAATCCTAAGGCATACATTGGGATGAAGTAGTATAACTCCCCCTCAGAAGGACACAAGAGTACATTTACCTCACAAGCCCTTTTCATAGCAAAAAAATACCAGATTCAGAGCATGTCTTAGACTCAGTCCATTCTATCCTCTCTAATTTATATCACTTCACTACAAAAAATTAATTTTCTTTACAGAGCAGGATTGTAGGCTAGGGATTACAAAGCAAATTACGTTGATTTTCAACTCCCCACCTGCTGGCATATCATTAAATCATATTACATCTTTGTAAATCAGTCTAGCTACATCTTCAGTAGCACCACTGATCCTTGCTAACATTTTTACTTGCAGTTCTGCTTCTTCTTTCAAAAAAAAAAAAGAAAAGAACAACAAAAACATCCTAATCTATTGTTATTGATGCACAAATTGCATTAACATTACATAGGCCTGGAATAAAAATAGAAAAACAGCACCTCTGCTAAGTTGCCACTTAAGTTTCAGATACACTGATTTACAGGACTTGTATCTCCCATTGTGTAAAAGACTCCTGAATGTGCAGTGGTGCTCGGGAGTGGAGTCGGTGAAACAGCTGAGAACAAGGAGCATAGCGTGGGAGAGAGGAAGGCAAAGGAACCCATTAGAAAGGTAAGGAAGGAGAAGGCCCTCCTGGGCAATCCTGTGAGAGGCAGCATACTCTCCTCCAGTATTTGCAAATACTAGTGGTCTCCAGGAAAGTTAATGCACCAGCATATATTCCCCGCAGCACATTTAAACTACTGGTTTAATCCAGATCCACAACAGTATATTAAGCTTTCATCCCCATGTCCAGAAAAAATTAAAAGTATGGAAGATCCTCCATTTTAGTTGCAAATTCATCTGGCTGCAGAAAAAGAGATTTGGGAGACTGCAATATTCCCTACAAGGCTATAGGTACAACATAAAATAGTCATAATGTTGCTAAGTAGCAAGGGAAGGCAACAGTATTTTCCATTTTCAAAGGGGTTTTAGGCAGATAAATCTTCCCATAAACAAGGGGAATATACACACTGCCTCATCCACAGGAGTTCAAATGACTATCTACCGTTACTGTGCAGGTGTTTTCTTGCGCAGGATGTTCAATCTAGAGCACTAGAATTGCAAGACTGAAGGATAATGCAGGTCACAGGTACTCTAGAGAACAGCATAGTTGATACTTGATCACTTGCACTTCATGCAGTGCAAATATAAACTGTAATCCCAGCCTTTGACACAAAAAGCCCATAGATTTGTGGATTACACTGGAACACGTACATATCTATCTCAACCCCAAATATTGAGTTCCTATAGAAATTTTAAAGTTGTAGCATTTAAGAATACATTATAACTTGTCTTTTCATTGGTCAATAATAAAACCTGAAACCTTTTCCCCTAAAGCATTTATTTGCACTATCTCCCCTTATACACATAACACACACTTTTACCTCCTGCTCTCCTTAACTAGCTGCCAACCCTGAAAACTAATTCTCATCCTACTTAGAGACAGAACAGAGGCAAAAAAACCCCAAACAAACAACTATTCTGTCTCTTTATAAAAAATGAATGTGCATTTCTGTACACACACATATAAATAAAAAAATCCTGTTAACATAGAAAACCTTATATAGAATGAACTTCTATAGAAATAACAAAACAACACATCAATGTTTCAAACAGGCAAAAAGCACGAGGAGATCCATACCTTGAGAAATCATTTATTGATTATTTATTATTAAGGATCTTACCAACTAGCTTTTCCTCAATTCAAGATGTACTTGGTTTCTTGAATTTCCACAGTGTTTCCCTTTGATGAACACAGAGGCTGAAGGTGGAACCCCTTTTTTTTGTTGGCTTGCTTAGGGTGGGGACAGGACAGAGGACAGACTGCAGTAGCAAACAAAAGGATTTTCCTAACTGGAAGACAGAGAGCCCAAAGGCAAAGAAACCCCAATAACCAGCCAATCAGATTAATTCTTTGCTTAAAAAAAGTGCTTTAAAAGTGGCAGAACAGGTGCTGATGATTTTGGTTAATGAGATAATTTTCAGCCTGCTTTTCCATTGGCAGGCTGCTCCTTGACATAGTGGGTTCAGTTTTAATTATCATTAACTGTTTAATTAATAGTACCACCATAAAAATTAACCCACACCTGTAGGACCTTCTCCTGTAGCGTTTTGTGTCCTTTCACACCACAACTCTTCAGAAGCTCCACTTTACACCAGAAGCTGATTTTCAATTATGTTTTTGCATTACTGATCCTGATGGTGTATGAAACACTTGTGTTTGCAGTCTTACCTATTTTTAGCTTATTGCAAGATATGAAAGGGGATTCTATTAAATATATTAGGATACTTTGTCTAGTTATTACCTCCTTTTCATTAGCTGCATAGATTTACTCCTACATTTCCTTTAACCATCTATACATAGAGTTTTTGGGTTATGGGTGTTGTTAATGAGAAATTGTTTTAAGATTATTTTCTGCATGTAAATCACCTCTGTTGGTAAGAACATACAAATAACAAAATACTGTCTCCATAAATAGGTTACCGGTTTTCTGGTCACTTCTAACAACTTCATTTTGTTTGACTCAGTATAGCATCTTCTTACGTGTTATTTTCCAACCTTACAAAGATGATATTTCTCATTATATTAGGCTTTGCTGGGGTAACTACAGAAAATATATCTAAATGTTAATGAGTACAAAAGCTTTTCTAAGTCTTTTTTAAAGTCTGAGAAGATCTGGGGAGTATTCTTAGCTCTGAAAAAAACCCTGTCTTAGTACTGAATGCTTACTTTTGCTAATCGGAAGTTTAAAAAACCAAAAACATCTAAGGGGAAAAAAAAGTGTCCAAAGGTGTATAGATCAGTGGGCTCTCCTAACAAAAGCAACAAAATCATACTATTGTTCAGATGATTTTTTACATTATTGATGATGACTTATGGCAGAGTTAACTATTTTCAGTAGTGTTCTAGCTTTGCTCCTGCCAAGTTTTCTTCCAACTCAATTACATAATCAAACAGTTCATGTACTACAGGATAACTGGGAAGGCTTTTAAGCTTCCTGTAACCGTGAATTAATCTGATGAAACCCTGAGAAGCACCCTGGGTTATCATCAGACATCCTCTGTCCAAACAAATTAAGACTATTATGTATAGTGGAAACAGCAATTCTCTCAGACAAGGGGAGGCATGAGCAGTTGTGTAGTCTGGTATTTTTAGTGTGTCAATATGAAAGATGCACTTTAGTGACCTTTAGCATTACCAAAACCACATCCATCCAGCCTTTCTTAACCCTCTCAAAAATAAACAAAGACCACTAGTGTAAAATTCTATCAGTGCCTTAGTACTACAGAAACAACACACACTTCTACAGCTGCTGTTCTATTCTTGAACAGGGGCACACAAGTGGAGATGCAGAGTGTGCTACTGCCGCACCCTACAGCCTTCCTTCCCCAAAAAGCCTACATCGGTATTCCAATAGGACATAATTCACACTAATGCTTTTAAAGTGCAGGAGGAGTAAAAAAGAAAGTACTCCTGAGAAATATCTTGACTGTAAAAAATAAAATGCTTAAATGATAATAGGTTATAAAAGTAGAATTACAATAGAGCATTTCTGTAAAGTGATTTTTTCTTATTAAATGTATCCTTTAAAAAGAAAAAGAAATGCTTCCTAACTAAAAAGTTTCAGAGGGAAGTAAAAAACAGTCTTTTGCCACATAAAATCATACTGGTAAGTACAAAAAGTAACTGAATTCCTACAATAAATTATATTTAAAAACCAGACAACTGATTCACAATGCTTTTTATTTTAATTTCAAACTTTCTTACAGATACACATGATTCAGGTAGGGAGAAGAGACTATCGAATTCTATTTAGGTTCTGCTGCTGCCTTTGGACAGTATATAGATCACGATTTGAATAATTCTGTTAATTTCCTGGCTCCATCAAGAACATTAAAAACTTTGCTATTGACTTCTACAATAGCGTTTTACTCTTTAAATGATAAAATAAGTGTCATTGTAGAACTCTAATAATTCACAGAGGAAATTCACAGCAGCTGGGTTTTTCAATTTTAAAACAGAGTTTCATTTCATCTGCAGCACTATTTAAGAAAGAGAGAGTCAACCCTTCTGCATTTCTAGAAAATATCAACTTTAGATCTGGCTGTTCCATCTGCAAGGTGACTAACCAGCTTAGAAATCTGTCACCAAAACACTGTGATTATAGTCAGGTGCTCAGGTTGTGAAGTTATCTGAACTACTAGGATATTTCAAGAACAATATATTTAGAGAAAAAAACCCCACAGATCTTTGGAACAGGTATTTTGCTTTCAATTACCTTTAAAACAAGAAAGGAGCACTTTCTGGCAGAAGAGTGAATTGCATCGCATTCATTTATGGAACAGCCTGTGTTTCATTTTTGGTGAGCAATGGTCAGCACGAACACAAACTGAAACCCTGCTGCATCTCAGAGCTTTCAGTGACTTACATGAACACTGAACCACTTTTGATTACTGCTTTTTTAACTGAGTATGAAGCACACCAGCACTATGTTGCAAAGCTACACTATGCTTTTCAAGAATAGCAAAGTTCTTTTTAAAACACAGTGATTTGAAGAAAACAAATCCAATCCAACGCCGGTAGAAGTAAATATGTCTGGGACAAACTTTTCTGTTACACAATGTAAGAGAGACAGAGCAGCTCCTACAGGACCCGAGGGCATTATGCAAGGACACCTACAATGGAGTCAAGATTAAGAATTAAATGGAATATCTGACTGAAATTTTATTGCAAGAAGCAGTTTATTTCTTCAAAAGCTGAAAAGGCCTGAAAAGATCCAACAGATGTAAAGATGTAAAGACAATGGACAGTTAATCAAGAAACTTAAAAATACTAGAAGGAGATAATGCAGTCAAAGGAAAAAAATGCTGTTTTCCAGCTTCCATTTTGGTTATTGCTAGCTATGTTTCCAGGGATGGGGCATCTGCCACCTCTCTGGGCAACCTGTGCCAGTGTCTCACCACACTCATTATAAAAACTCTTCCAAATACCTAGTCTGAATGTACCCTCTTTTAGATTAAAACCATTACCTTTTTTATGAAATGGCGTAACAAACCTTAATGTATATTTATTTCTTATAATGAAAAAACTGAAGAAAAATTTTCTTTGGCCTTCTAAAGCCAACTTCTAAAATCACTATGAAATTTTCATGGTATGAAATAAAAGCGCTACGTGATTTACCTAAAATGTTTCACTACCACAAAATGTGCTATCAGTTGGTATATTTGCACAAATTGTCCTTCAAACTCAAGTAAAATACAGAACAAAATTCACCCTCTTTTTTTCACTTATTCCTTATAAACTATAATATTCATCAATGTTCTGGTATCTCCCAAGAATAATCAGAGTACGGTGTTCTTCATTAATTTCTTAGAATGCTAAACTATGTATCTGTCCGTAAGGCCTGAGAGCTTACTACTCTGGCAGAAAGCCATCACAGCAGAAGATGCTCTCTTCTGTATGAATTTAGGTGTAGAAGAGTAAAATTTGCCAGTATGGGATATTCACGACCCACAGCCAAGAACTTACTATTTGGCAAATTTTTCAAATCAAAATAACAATGTTCCAAACACATGAATGAGTAGGGTAAGAAGCAACATGATTTAATCTTTCTTGTCTTAATGAAGGCCTGCTACATGATAATGTGGTTGTGAATTTTAAGAATTATAAAAATTATTTTCATTCCTTCAGCAACAGGGTTAATGCAGCTGTGTCAAATAGCACTAAAAATCTGTCATTTATCATCCTGCACAAAGTCTTCTTTGCTCTGGTACATTGACAGAAACAGAACAATTTTTTCTTCCTGACAACACAAAATATCAGGAGAGTCTTGCATAACTAGACGTGCTAGTTTATGAGGGATGTCCTGAGTCTGTAGGGCATTCCCAGCCATGTGCATTAACTTGCAAGATCTGTCTTGTTTTCTGATGGATCCTGGAGACGCTCAGTTGCCTGCACCAGGCTAGGAGAGAACCACATCACAGCATCACTTCTACCTGCCACTACTCTGCAAGCTATGGGAAGGAGAATTATGTATCACTAAATAGTGCAATTAAGTTTTATATTATATCAGAGTAAGATGGGAAAACTGTGTAATGATACAACATTATCATGACACAGTAAAAACAAAAACATTTTTGAAGTTCAAATTAAGTACAATAGTGATACATTTATTCTACAAGAAAAGTTATTTGGGATTCTATTTATACTGTTCCTCCTCATGACAAAGCATCATCTTTAGCATACCTGATGACTGTAAACCCTTACCATCCACAGTTGCATATTTATGTGACTGATATTTCTTCTTATTCTGCCTACTTTTGAAACAGATTAGGATGCAAACTTCCAACCAGTGATTATGAAATTACTTCACTTAAAATAATAGAATTTCTTTTTTTTAAAAAAAAAGTTATTTCTTTATAGAAACCCTCTCAGAAGAGGTGACCAGTATTACCTACACACAACTGAAAATGAAAACTCAATCATCTCATCTGCCCTCCCCATCACTCCAGTGAGTTCAAAATATTTGCAGAAAAGAAAGGCAATGAGAGAATGATTATGGTAGGATAAAAGTGAAGTGAATACAAGACTTCAAAGCAGAAGAATACCAGAAACTGCTACATTTATAGGCACAAAGAATCTATTTTAGTGTCATTTTTTTGGAGAGCTGGAAAGAATTACATTCACTGTTTTTTCAAAAAAAGTTAATTCAAATTAGTTACTTAAATTACTTGGGGCAAGTAGCTTTACAGATAAAAAAGGTGAAATGTTTCCAACTAGAGGAAAAAAAGCCCTCCAAAGCAATCCTAAAACATTATTTCACATACACAGAGAAAATATTTGACACTGGTGTACGTAAGTATTACCTGCATTAATTTAAAATTAGGTACCAAAAAAAACCCCATTAGTTGCTTCACTGTTCAGGGCTAATAACTTTACAATACGTGATAGCATCAAGTCCTCTTTTCATGACAGTCGTTGATACACTGCTTTATCTACCTTCCTGAACATCTGAGATATACAACTTAAGAGGCTGACATCCTTTGCCAAGATACTTTACTACTGGAACAAGTAGACTAGACAGATAAAAGAATCATGGTGGGTTCAGTGCCATATGAGTGACTTGTCTAACATTTGGCCCAAATTAGGTCTCATTCTTACTATGTAAGGATGCTACAGCTCTTCATATGTTTGTTTTGATGGTTTTGGTTTAGCCTCATGACATTTTACATTGAGACAAGCCAATACCAACTCATTTCTTGCTGCCATTGAGAACCATCACTCACTGCTGTCAGCTAGCAGACCATCTTTTTAAATTTGGTTAATATGAAACAGTTCATTAGGAACAATGAATTAACGAATGAACTACAAGCACTCGATAAAGCTGCTATTAAACTTTTCACTGTTCTTTGATATTATTCATTATTCATGATGTTTTTTTATAATCGTGGCTCTGCTATTCCAGTTGCCCAGTGCATTAAGATCAGCCAAAAGTGAACAAATATCTTGGGTCATCAATATTCCCAGCATTCAAATCACTGTCATTCAAGCTGCTTTCAGAGATAAATAGTGTCTCCAACTCTGTCCAGAAGTTGATGCAGAGAAGGAAAAAAACAGGCATGGCTCTAAGTTTCAAGGTTATTCTGAGTATTTGAGATGGCAGCACACAGAACTGTTGGGAGCTGCACCATGTGTTAATGGTGATTGTGTTACATCATTTTTAGTTAATGATTTTGGGGTAGATCCACAGAGGGGTTTGGCAATTGCAGCATCACAAAATGCACAATTCAGATGCCAATCACTTAAGGGAAGTGGAATACCCAGCCTTCAGCCCTTCCTCTGCCTCTACAATAAATGGGATTTTTACTTTTCCCTCTCTATACAATCTTCAGCAGAAAACAGGCGATAAAAACAGACTGTATTTCTGACACTGAGATTTCCTAAAACAGGCATCTCCACTTAATACAGCTCTAAACCCTCTTTGTAATTCAGTTCCCCATGCCCTTTCCTTCAAAAATGAAGCAGGCATCAATTTTATCTCTGGGATGCAACTGGAGGAGTGTTTTATAAGAGCTCTTCATACAATTACAATGATTGCAATATTTGCCCAGAAAATTAGTAATTCTCCACTGAGTGACCCAAACATTAGTCTAGAGATGTAGGTCCTTCCCTAAGGACCAATAAATCTTTAATTATTTTATACAAACTGACCTAGTTTCAATAGGGAACTGGCATCCTATAATATTTTGTATTAGGATTCTTTCTGATTAGAACAAAAGATTCTAGGTCCATAGAAAAGGACTCTAACTCTCCCTCTAATTGTATTTCTGAGCAAAAATTCTTAAAATCGTAGAAATCATAGAATTGCCTAGGTTGGAAGGGATCTTTCAGATCATCTAGTCCAACCGTCAACCTAACACTGACAAAACCCATCACTAACCCATGTCCCTCAGCACCACGTTTACCCATCTTTTAAATACCTCCAGGGACAATGACTGCCTGAACTGTGCAGAATTAAGCACAGAGGGAGTGAAGATGATTAAACTTCAGCAAAGGCTGCTGTGGAGCATGGGTGATTAAGTCAGTTGCTCTTGGGGAAAATGGTCACGAGGAACACCAGAAACAAGCGGAAGAATAGGACACAAAAGATGAGAGCTGTGGCATGTACCTGAAGCAAATGTCATCCCGAGAGAAGTTTCCAGTCAGTGATATCAGAGGTAGCCCCCAGAAGGGCATACGGTGAGAGTGCTCATTCCCTCCCTGCAGCATGCCACAATTAAGGCCGTAGTTTCATGAACAATTTAAGCCAATGTAAACCTTATAAAGAAATAATTCTGTCACTACCTTGAGCCAGCACAGCTGTGGTGAGCCAAAAGAGAGAACCAATCCAAGCTAAAAGTGAGCTATTTTCCTTTCTCGATATTGTCATCCTTTACTGCTCTCTCTGAGCCAATTCATCTCATAATCTGAAAAATGCTGGAGCCAGCACAAAAGAGAGGTTGGCAGAGGAAAAAGCAGCTGGGCATGGCAGGAGAGCTAGAAAACCACTTTCAATCACAGAGTTGGCTTCCAAAACATTTATGAAATTATGGCCTAAACTGTATTGCAAGTCCACTTCCTGCTTTTTCATACACTCCTGCCTATTAAACATTTAAGGAGATTTTAATGTCCTACAACCCGCTCGATTTTTTTAAAATTTAAGAACACATAGTCAAATAGATGTGATTGTTTTTTCCATCTATTCATGAATTAAATATCTGTGTTGTAGCTGGCAATATGAAATTAGACATAGATGTAAAAAATGAAGAGAAATACAACAAATTGTACTTTGCAACTTGTTGCAAAAAGACCCAAGGACTGATAATCACATTTGCTTTTACATAGACTTTCTGCCTACAATGTCGTGGCATTTTCTATTCATCATTTTTGTTCGAAGGAGGAAATTAAGACCATTTACCTAACGTCTAACATCTACGTGCTTCTCCCTTTATATTTGCACTAAATGGGTGCATTTGGCAAATAATGGATTTTTAAATCATCTAAAGAGGTACAGGCAGTTCCAGGAATTCCCACTGTTATTGGGCTTTGAGGCCTTTATTAGAAATGCTGCAGAGATATCTAGAAAGAGGAGAGATTAAAGGAAAAGGAACAATCTAATTTGTTTGGGCCCTGGACAATATGCTGCACAGAGTGTTGGACTTACCAGTATCTGCAAGACCTCTGCAGAATCATAGAAAAGAAAACTAAAGGGATTGTTTGCAAAAGCTATGATATGACTTGATATGATACAGTAAAAACAGAAATGGGCAGGTGCTATGGCTAAGTAAGATAGGTCAGGGACAAGTTGTGTCTCAGAAACGGACCTTCTAAAAATTAAATTTCGTCAATTTAATATCCTTCTGAAAAGATAAACTAAAAGAGATCCTAATCAGAACACTGCTAGGAGATGGTTTCCTTCTCTGGGAACAGTGAACAAATGGGAAGATGCCACTTGAGAGCACGGGGCAGGGCACAGAAGCCAGCAGCTGAACCTATGAGATACTGAATGTAGTTCATGAATAAATTATAAATTTAATAATAATTTATAAATTTAAATTATGAATAAATTATAGAATAAATTGTTTTAGTTATAAAGAGTAAAAAAACTGCCTTGCAATAATGCATATGCGTTCAGATACTAAGTAAAATTTCTCGTGAATCGGATTTTTTGTAGACTTCTCTCTTGCTGGAAACTATCAGGAAAAATCTTTGTGAAGCAAAGGGTTATTATAAAAATAAGGCAGTAATTGTTCCTAAAAACTGAATATTTATCTTGGCATTCTTACTGGGAAATTTAATATATTTTCAATCAAAGAAATATGACATCTATACAAGAATTTTTATTTCATTTATCTCCTGAAAACAGAACCAATCTCTCCACTTTCATTTATCCAACCTTAAGTAGTTTCCAAAATTTTATTCTGAAGCAAGCATCATTTATAGCGAGAAACCTGGGAGCACTAGATGTCGGATGTAAATTCTACCACATAGCGAAACGACCTCAATCATCAGAATTATGCTAATAATTCTAATGAAAAGGGTATCTTGGTAAACAAAAAGCAAAACCAAATTATACCACAGTACCTGGATTCCAGATACTAACACGGGGCCATCTGCTATGTTAGGAAAAGGCAAAATTATGAAGTTAAAATTATAACTCCTTATCCCAAAGTGAAAATCTTCAAGTTCAGCTGTTTGGAAGTTATAGCAGTATGCTGTCATTCATATAATCTATTCTCATTAATTCAACAAAAATGCAGTCATCTGCTTAGGTGAGCCCAGATCAGATTAGTCTTGCCAAGGGACTGTGTTGTACACAAAGACTATATTGCCATGCTCATTAAAATGGATCTAATTCACTGACATCCTTATATATATATACACAAAGAAAACTCTTTCATCTCATTGGATATGAGTACGTCCTTATGAAAAAGATAAAAACAAGTCTTTCCTTTGTGTTCTTCCTATCTGTAAGTCTTCCCCCTACCCCTCATGTTTCTTTTAAAGTTTATTATTATCGTTGTTGTTATTATCAGTGCATGGCCTGTTGTCTCCCTTTCCACCTTATAATTGCATTTTAATTTATCTCATTTATTCCTGTAGTTATATAACTCCACTAGAATTAACTATCAAATTGGCTAACAACTATACCTAAGATTTACAGATGCCCTCTGCTAAGCACTACACTAAGACTGAAGAATCATGGGCTGCTAACCACCACACCAGTTCAGATGGGTTCAGCCCCATCTAGCAGAGTGTCCTGCCTCCAACAGCGGCCACAGGTGCCAACTCAGACAGTTTAGAGCAGAGTATGAGTAGTATTTCTTAGCAAAAAATTTACATAAACAGATGTGCGCAGGTGCTATTTAAATTCAGATCATCTTGAGAGTGGGATAAATAACTAAATAGATAAATAAAATGCTGTCAATAAGTGCTCCAATTCAGTGTAATTCTAATTGCGGAACTACCACCAAAAGCACGACACCCAAATGAACAATCTGCACAAAGCGTTAGAGAAGGGCTGTCTCACAGTTCAAAACTAGAGAGATAAAACATGATGCAAGGCACCAATGACCTGGATTTTACCTGAACATTTTCACTTTTCCTGCCTCGAAAGAATTTGTATCCTTGCCAATAATACAAAAAAAAATCTGGACTCAATCATTATACATATGTGATGGGTAGTGAGCAAGCCAAGACTTCTAAGAAGACAGAAGTTACTGCCCATGAACAGTAAATCTGACGTGTTTAGTAACCACCTAGGGCATGCAATAGCAATTCATTGCAGTACATCTCCACATTCTTCTGCCTGGGAAATTCCAGACGGAAGTACAGCTGCCCTGTCACTGCCGGCCTCACAAACCACTCTCTTACAGCTCCTCTCCACATTTTCTGACTTAAATATGAATTTTGTGAATTTGCTTCCCTATTACTAAGCCATGCATCGCATTTCTGGCAAATCTTGTACTGTAAGTAGTTTAAAACATAAATTAGATAAAGTGACTTCTGATAGAAGTTATTTTTATAGTAACACCTGCAAAATATCTTGTTAGCAAGAGAGATGGTGAAATCCTTACAGACTATAGAGGGCAATCTGAATTCATTCACATGCTCCAAAATGAAAATTTGTGTGAAAATAATCTTGTTATTACAGTATTTCCTTCCAGAGCATCTATCAAAGTATTAGACTGAACATAGGCCCAAATACACTAAGAGGAATATCAGCTACTGTATGAGTTGAAAAGCAATCAATTTCAAAGTTAATCTGGACAAAGTAGTTTATTAATAGCATTAATGATTATTATTACTTGGAATTTCAGAAATGCTCAGAGAACAAGCTGAAAATGGGACCGCCTGTCACATAAACATTGTGTCTTTATCTAGGGATAAAGAACAAAGCTGGGAGAATATTGTAGGAGCCTTGTCCAGGTGAAAAACATCATCTATAACATCACCTAAGCTGGTACAGATAAAAAGCTCAGGGATAGACAGACTCAAACTAGCAAAGCCACATCTTGTTAAAGCATATGTCGCCTGTCTGCAGTACTTCTAACACATGCTAGAACATACTGGGTGCATTATCACATTTATTGCCTTGACAACAAAGCTAGAATTAATAGTACAGGGTAGTCCTTGTTCCAAAGAGCTAAAATTCAAGAGGAAGCAAAGGAAGTATTAGCTGAATTTTCAGATGCTGTCTGAGAAGATGTTTTTCTGAGACGCAAATAAAAAGCCAAGATTTTTTAAAATTTACTAGTTAACTAGGGGAATATGTGATTTTTCATAAGTCCTTCCCAAATGCTGCTCTGTGCCTGGCAAAAAAATAAAAAAGGAAAATTAAGGAATGATGTGGGGAAGAGTGAAAAACTGCAACACTGACCAACTTGTCAGCAATGTTTAAGCTAACAAGAAACAGTCTTACTATCGGCTTTTAATTGCATTATTTACATTTTGGGAACTGAGCCCTTGCTTTTTACATTCCTAATGCATGAAAACTTTAAGAACAACTTTATTTCTGTCTTTAGAAGACTGTCATAAAAACAGTGAGGTGTTTCTAATGGAAGTACTCCAGTGAGAACTACATATACCAAAAATTACTTCCACAGCTCCTCATCTTTAAAATGAAGACTTAAGGTCAATAAATAATTTCCTTTTCATTAGTAAAGCGAAGAGTGTGAAATTAATTATTTTTATGTCCTCACTAACTTGGTCATATAAACCCTCTGTTTAGAATGCAAGAATATATATAAAAGCTAGCATTTTTACTGCATGCAGTGAATTAATAGGACTGAGATTCCCAGCTACTCACAGGGGTTTTTTGGAGAAAAAAAAAACAAACAAGTTTAATACTATAATTTGAACCTATAACTGGACTGCGCTTGGTGAACACGGCATGACCTTATCAGACTTGAACAAGCTTATCTGAGAAAAAAAATAATTAATAGGCATTATGAATATGAATTATGCTCTTCATGTCTTCAGGGTTTTCAGTCATGCCAAACCGTGCTCATTTCTAGACGGGCACATGCACCCCTAGGAGACACGGCACTGACTTCATATTTGGAACTGGAAATAACTTTACCTCTGGTGTGTCTCCACATGTTCACAGAGGAAAAGGAATGCTACACTAAGAAATGCAACTCGTGGTGTAACAGACAGAAGTTGAAGAATTCAGCTCTGTCAAAAGGGATGCTGCTTACCCAATAGCTAATCGATACTGACGCCATCAGAATGAACCTCCTAGTGCCAACACCAGGCTTTTTAAGACCAGAAAGTTAAATCAAGGCACCGGCAAGAATCTTTTCAATCTATCTGGTTGCCGTGTGTAACCAATAACATGTACATGTCCATATAAACACACACACACACGATTATGTATCCTGCCAACTATATGAAAAATTATGTCATTTTTGACTGCAGGTCAAGGTGAGGACCTACGGAGAAACTGATAAATAAAGCTGTTTAAAACCTACCTGAACTCTCATGCTAGGAAAAGGGCATTTGTGGGTTTTGGTTTTTTTGGGGTTTTTTTCAACCTTTTGAATGGAAACCACAAGCTGATGAATAATGTTCCTAGAAAATGCTGCTTATAAATAATGATACAAGTAGTTAAGTATTTATAGAATAGTAATATAAAATGAAATAATATTCAACATCTTACTAAGGAGCACTGCTTCTAGAAGTCCATGACTCAGTTCATAATTTTAATGGAAATTTAGCCGTTCTAAAAAAGAGGCTGAGAGAAACTATTAATTCCTTTATCTTTAATACATTTCCTTTACTCTCTTTGTGATATATTGCAAAAGTGTATATTTTAATTGGTAAATTTTTATAGCTAGCATTATCTGTACTTTTGCTGAAGCATACTTCAAGATTATAGCCTAAAACAGAAAAAAGTAAGAAATTCTTTTTATAACTTCATTGAAGAAAAAATAGATTAATGAGAAATATCCTGTATATATTTCAAGTTTATTCCAATCTGCCTAGTTAGTTAATATTTTCATTAAAAAAAAACCTACTCCACCCTAAATAACAGCAATAAACTCACAATGAATTCCATGAGAGTTTCATCTGTGAATTTCATTTATGTTTTCGTAGTTTCCTTTTTAAGCATAGCACTGAATAGGTGACAAATCAGACTACTACCGTCACTCAATATAGGGACACTTCGTGGTAGCCACATATTAGATTAAACTACGGAACTATATTTAACCTGAGAAGATACAGCCCCGTTTATGTAATCCTGCTTTAGGAGCTTCTAATGAGTTCCTGCAGCCTAACCCAGATATGCCTGCCAGCAAGTTCCCGGCTCTTTCATGTCAACGCAAGGATGAGAGTACAATTTCATTGTAAAAATTGCTGCACGGCACAAAGAACACTCTTGTTGATCATCAATATAATCAGTAACCTAAAAATAAACTTCTGCCTAATTTAACTCCTATTTATAACACAGAAGCTTTATTTTTATTTGTGTTATATTTACCACATACCCATAGTCACAGTGTTACTAAGAAGAGATTCCTAAGGCAGGGGAATAAGTAGTCAAGGGAATTAGGTAAATAAAGAAATTGTTAAGTTCTTTGACACTAAAGCATTCACAGAGAGAGCATTTACAAGTTAATGAACACATGCAGATGCTTTAGGTCTCAAATTGTATGTTAAGTGCGTTCTTATCACAGTGGCCTCTTTTTGCTTTAAAAACCTCCATGCAAGAGTGCTTATCCATCTTAGAAATGTCTTCATCTTTTAGAGAGCATCCGGGGAGATGGTCGGGCTTCCCCAGTGGAGAGCCCTGCATTCAGCCACCTGTCTGGCAGACACATATGGCACGTGGGGATCAGCGGGGGCCAGGGTGAGCGTCGGTCACTTGGTAACATCTGCCAACTGATCAGAAGTGGCATTAATGAAATTCTAAAAGGAGTTTAGTTCACTCCTTCCTGCTGAAAGACAGCTGTAGTGACAAAAGGTGGACATAAAAAGCAACACATTAAGATTATAGGCGGTAAAATGGAGCAGGGGAAAGGATGAAGCTTTTTAGAACATGCTTTTTGACCTAAGTCACGTGGAATAAACACCTTGCCTAATGCAATCATAGTACTGTTTGAAATCAAACACAGCATGAAATGTACAACAGTGATGTAACAAACAAGGACAGGAATAATAGAAGACCCAAATACAAACCAAAGAAAAAATTGAGAATCCACCATCACGATTTGTCGTTGCATCACACACTTCAGTACCTGTTGTTTCTAGATTTGGTTATATTTAAAGTGTTGTTAGTTTGAAGATCATCTCAATAAATGATCATAATGCAAAAATTATGTCTGTATAAAGTAGTTTGAATTTCAGTGTTGCTAGTTGTTTTCTTTAAACTGTGTCTGCTGATACTGTGTATACAGGTAAAGCACTAAAAATGCAGTATAAAAAGCTGTAGTTTCGGATCACCACATTTTCTCCGGGGCATTTGGATCCCCTTCTCTGTTGCTTTATCAGCTCAACAGATTTCATGATTCAGAGAACAGCAACTACACCAGGAACGGAGGCATGGCATTCCCAAAGCCAAACAAGGCAATAGACCATAAACATAGTATCTTGGCTTCAAATGGTAATTATTTCTCTGCAAAGCTAAGGCTATAGTCCAGTGGAAAGTTCTTCCACTAATTTAGCTCTTCACAAAGGAAACAATGAGGTGCCTCAAAAAAAATATAACAGTTTACATTTATTTTACTTAATTATATTTATCAAAAAACATGATTACAGGAAAAAATCTACTATAATGACCTTTTTTAGCAAAAGAAGAAAAGAATACAAAGCTTATGGGAAGAAGGAATGAGAATAGAGGATTTGATGACTGGCAATGTGAGCCCTTAGCTTGTTTAACTATTACATACAAACACATCAGAGATTTTATTCTGTAATGGGAATGAAACAGAATGTGAATCCCATTATCTTTTCCACCATGTGGTGCACCCATCAATTCAGGCACTGTTTCTGCACCATGAGAATGCAATGTAAACATCCCATCTAATGCAACCTGCCTGAGATCCAAACTTTCTGTGATGGTATTTGTTTCCAAGATTTTCTTGCCTTAAACTTCCATCTGAAACATGGAAAGCGGCCCTTGGCAAATCTCAAAAGCTGCAATATTGTACATTGTCTCAAATCTATCAACATTTTCAACATTGGCTTCGTTGCTCCCATGAAACACTTTAATGCAAGTCAGTCTGGGAGAGAGGGAAATGTGAATCCCGTTCCATACCCAGTCATTAGGATCTACTGCACAGTAAGGGCCAGACAATGAACTCTCTCACAAGAACCATTCACCTAAGTGAAAGATAGAGGAAAGTCTAAACACCGTTTTTGATAAATGTTGCTTTGATAACCTCAAAGACTGGTTTTTAGCATGCTTCCCAAACTGAATAAAGCTAGTCTGTGTGTCCAAGAACCAAACAGTACAATCAGTGGATTAAACAGTGACTCAGCACATGGACTGAGTCTCAAACTCTGAATGATAAATTTATAACCTATTTAAAATTTACAAGGGTGGTTACACTCACTCAAGGAGAAAAAAAAAAAATTTAGTGAGCCCTGATGCTAAAATCAAAATCAAAAATAGAAAATAAGTAGCTTGTTATTAAGAAGAAAGAAAAAAAGGTCACTTTTCCTAGTGTAAGGGCAATTCAGAAAAAATATAATTAAACAAAAACACTTTGTCTGTAAATTTAAAGTCATCTGATGCCATGCCATCCTCCAGCAGAAAGCAGATGTTGAATTCAGAAAGATAAACCCCATGTTTAGCAGCATTAAATCTTGCTATCAAATGTGTTTATTCGCCATTATACAGGTAGATTTGAACCTGATATTAACATTTATGAATAAAAATTTATACTATCAAGATGTTATGAATATTAATAAAAGTATATTACACAAATGCATATATAGATGATCTATGCAAACTGAAATGTATATTCCATACTACAGAGATAGATAATCTCAATGGAAGAAAAGAAGCAATTATGAAAAAAGGAAACACAGGATGAAACAGATATCATAAAAAGGCTGAAATTCAAGTTACACAGAAGGCTTGAGTGCTTCATGAATAAAAGAGGAAGAAAACTTCAATAACTGAGAAATCATGCTATGCAGGAAGAGGAGGAGGAGCAACTGAGTATAAAATATTATGCAGATTATTGTGTTAAGACAGGAAATATATGAATATAAATACTACTTATGAAAAACAGAATGAGTTTTAGCAGTGTTAGGAAATGCAAAGCTAAGAGCTCCAACTTACATACAACATTATGAGCATGGCATTCTCCTGCTGGCTCAGTATCTCATATGGAAGGTTGACAAAAGAATTTATTCCTTTTCTGCCATGTGGATAGACAGGAGGATAACTAAACAATCACCAGTTTTGAGAACTCTGCTTTCTGCCTTATCAGGAACAGGATGATAGTTTTGTCTCCTTGACATACTTCCACAGCAAGTGTTCCAATCACAGAAGCAGCAGATCAAACTCCTCTGACACTAAAAGATAAAATAAATCTCTGTATGGAGACTATTATTCCCCACACATATACTTAGGAACAGAAGCAGAGTCAAATTCTGATCCAGCTTACAGATTGTCTCTTTGTTAGTTTCATTGACGTAGGCATCAATTCTGTAATGTATTGCACAGCTTCACTACACGCATACCCAAGGCAAAATCATGCAAGTATACAAGTCTGGCCACATCTTGCAGGTTAAGGCCCCCATGCAATGCAACGTTATTTGAAATGCTATAAAAAAAATCTATTTTCCTGCAATAAAAAATATTAATTATTTACATTTCTTTGAACAGAAACATCGCAGCATTTACCAGTCTACTCCAAAATTACAAAACCAGAGAAAGAAGTGCAAAATTTAATTGAATTGCTTAAGTAATGAAGCTTTGATATTTAATTGATTTGTTTGAAACTGTAAATTGCTAAAAACCAAAACATTGTTTTAACCTGACAGTCCCATTGAGACCAATATTTCTCACTATACTGCAAGCTTATTCTAAGCTGTTTATTAGCACGAACACTACTAAAAGAAATCTCAGATCTAGAGCTGACTTTGAACCCCAGCTTGACATGGTTATAGCTTAAAGCTTCATTTTCACATCTGCCTACATACTAACCAATCCGGTCTGAAGGCCAGATGAGGGCACCAAGGGCTGACAGTCTTCAGTGCCACTCTAGCTGTAGCTCCATTAAGTTTGTATTTACTGTAACTCATTTCCCTTGTTCCTCTGGGGCTCACTTATTTATTTGTTTATGTGGATTTAAACAGCATTTTAGTCTTCAGCCAAGATTGGCACCATTTCTCCAAAACCCTACTCATCTAAGTCAAACAACCCTAGATACTGCAATGCAGAAGGATACTAGCTTAATCACAGATACCAGAGAATCACAGTATATATTGCTCCAATGTGACCCATAAGCTTTGATACAGCACAGATGATGATATGCTGAG
Organism: Xenus cinereus; assembly: GCA_025774025.1. Classification (NCBI taxonomy): domain Eukaryota; kingdom Metazoa; phylum Chordata; class Aves; order Charadriiformes; family Scolopacidae; genus Xenus; species Xenus cinereus. The sequence continues at coordinate 53,682,963 of JAOXJK010000032.1, read as the reverse complement.
ATATGTCAGGAAACAGCCTCAGGTTTTGCCAGGGGAGGTTTAGATTAGATATTAGGAAAAAATCACCATCCCTGGAAATATTTAAAAGACATGTTGAGGTGGCACTTAGGGACACGGTTTAGTGGTGGACTTGGCAGTGTTAGCTTTACAGCTCAACTCGATGATCTTAAAGGCCTTTACCAACCTAAATGATTCTCTGATTCTATTCTTTAAAAAAGATGAAAACTCCATAACGGATAGGATGAAGCCTCTGTAAAGGGATGACAAGCTAGAGAGTATCTGGTCTTGTAGAACTGGCTCTAATTCAAAGGGGACAGAAGTGGCACTGGAAGAAACCTTGCTGGCAAGGAGAGAAGTGCAGGAACAAGCCAGAGGATCTGCATTTAGAGACGTACGAGTGGGTGTGCAGGGCCACATTCCAAAGAGAACCAGTTTTCCTGTCAATGAGCCATAACATCTCAGCTGAGCATACTGAAAATATTTACCTGAAAAAAAGAGGGGAAAAATCAAGAACTTCTTGACAGTTTTCCACACAGGGGAAATTATTAATAAGCACTGAAGGCTTGCCCTGCAATTTCAACACGTGGGTTACAAGCCATCTCTCTGCTCTTGACATTTTGTTTAAAGAGCCTGCAATACAATTTTATGTGCGACTTTAGAAAAGTCACAAGACAGCTAACTCTAGCATATTACAGGCCTCTAAGCTGATAGTAAGCTAAATTTTTCCTATATGGAAAAGAGGCCTGCAATTTGCTTCAACGGATTCAGAACACAATCAGATGGACTCCCACCCTCCCCAAAATTTATTTTCAGATGAATTGTTTATTATCTCTGCAACAGCGGCTTGTACAAAGAAAAAAAAGTGAGCTTTTTTTTCCCCTGGAGTGGCATATGTGTTATTTGCAGAGCAAGTTACAGTGAGGACAGCGATGGTCATGGTCACATTCCAACAGTGTTTGCAGCACCTTCAGTCAGCTAAACGCACGTCATGCAGCGTTTCCACCGACCACCTTGGGGCCAAGCACAGTTTCACAAGACACAGCAAAATTGAACAAGAAAGTTCTCAAAACTTGAAGAAAGGCAATCCAATATGCTATTTGGAGAAAGTTAAAACCTGTTTCTCCAAAACAGATAAGAAAGGTCTCAGCACTCAACATCTGAGGATTTCCCCACTGACACTCATGAAGAAGACTCTGGTTAGTTGACACCTACAAGAAGACCAGCATTATTCTTTGCTGCTTATGTGCTCCATGCAATATGTAAGCTATAGGTATACACATTACTGGTAGAGTCACTCGGAAAGAACAGCCTCAAAACCTACTTTCTTCATTGGTACAGTAGCCAGGAGCACCACCTGTGAAGCTGACTGCGGCCTTGCACCAAAAATGGGTTTTCCAATACTGAACTGGAGGCTCACAGACCTTGTAATGAGCTACAGGTTCACTAAACCATCACTCATGGGGCAACAGTAACTGCCGCTTTTATTGCATTAGCCATTCCACTGGGATATTCCAGAATGAGAAAAACATTGCATGTATTCACTGCAAGAACTCCCCAGCTTCAAACGCACAGCCATTTCTTGGCATCCAAATTCTACTGGGTGCTGCGATGCGGTGAGTGTACACTGCCTGTCGGGCACCTGAAGTGTGAGGCTATCAAGAACCTACAGCAATTCTCAATACTGGTAAAATCCCATAGCCAGCAACTCTGTTCTGCCAGGTTAGCATACAGAAGTTCCCCCTGTGACCTGTCAACACCTCCAAGGTTCAGAAACAAAAACGGAATTGCTTGTGCATCTCCACTGCCTTCTACAGATAAGAGTCCCCCTTCTGAAAAACTTCATCCTGAGGTCTGCCACCAAACAGAACATATTCAAACATGCAGTTGGGAGTCAAACACATTGGTGGATTAAAAATACTGCTCTCCAGAAACACTGAAGCTTACTGACAAAATTATAAGAAATAAGTTCAAATGCAAAGGGCGTAGCTCTTGAACTTGTCTTGAAATGACGACAAAACCGAGCACAACCAATGACAGGGACACAGGCATGGATCACATGAAGCTTTGTGACTTGAATGTTCCCAGGCAGGTTTAAGGAGTCTCAGAACTACCACACAGCTTGATAGAATCTATTCACATCCTAATTCACTAATATACTGGGCTCAGTTTACACCAGAAAGAAGGTCTGTTAACCTCTTCAATTGCTGAAGTTTTGGACTGTGACCCCAAGGTCACATTTGTCTATCAAAACACATACAAGCACTGACTTAAAGCTGCAATTTTCAGGGCAGGTTTCATCAGTCAGAAACACTTGTGGTATGGGCTATTTTAAAAGCTGAAAAAAAAATCCAATATTTAGGCTTTACTGCAGATTAGAGAAGGATATGTGTATCCCACACCTGCCAGAAAGGCAGCAGCTCTTCCCGTGCACAGAGGTAAGGCTGTTGGTCACAGTCACAATGAGTGTAACTACTACTGTCAAGCTCTCTGCCTAGACTCGTTGTTATTTACATCCAGTGTAAATCCAGACCACATGCAATAAAGTCGATGGATGAATGGATGATGGATTCATCTTACGCAGACTTTAGCTGAGATCAGAACCCAACTAGTCAGTACCAAGGGGGTTCTTATTCTTCTAGTTAAAAAACCACAGCCATTGCAGGAGAGAACCCATGACATTTGTATCACCTGTGGGGTGTATCTCAGGTGATACAAAGAAGGAAAAATAAAAAACTGTCTGTGTGATTCAAGAACTCTCAAAAATATGAGTTTACCATTGTACAGTTCCATTACTAAAGAAGATATCTTAGCCTTAAATGAATTAGTCCTTCCCCATATGAAAAAAAATATGTTACAGCAGAAAACAAAATGGCATGGCTTAAACTGTGCAGAACATCTATTCCTCCAAGAAAAAGCACACAGCAAAATAAGAACATTTGCCATCAACAAAGCTGCCTACATAAACGCCCACTCTTCCTTATTTTCTCTGTAGCATATTCTAACTCACTCATCTCCTTCTGCATCCTTCTTACAATTACTGACTTACCTAATTTCCATACAGCTTCTTCAGGCTTGTTTTCACAAGAAAACTGACCATGGAAATAGTTATTCTCCTACAGTCGGTTCAGAATACATCACCCATTTTAATTTTTCCCTCTCCTGATATGTTTACATACCAATAAAAATAATTTCCTTGAGAAACAGAGAGGTTATTCCAGCATACCTAAAATCTGAAATAACTAGAGCAGGGTAGTTATTCTGCAGATCTAAGATTCATGCTGTGACAGATTCACACATTTGGTCCCACCTCCCAGTAAGGAGCTGGCAATTACTGCATTCCAGTGCAGGACCATGGATTTTTTCCAGCTCCCTTACTCCACATGCCAGTTACAGCTGATTGTGGCAGCTGAACCAGTACTGTATTTTTGCATCAGATGTACAAGAGCCAGATATACTAGATATGAAAGAGGAAACCTGCAGTATATTTTGCTTTTTCTGCAGATGAGAATTATTGTTCTTGATGATCATGATATTTAAGGCTCTGCTTTACCGACATCCAACAGGATTGTAGATTTACAGATCTAAATGTGTAAGAAATGCATGGTAGTTATTACCTACAGTGATAAAGGGACATCTACCTCTAAAATTTTTAGATATTCCTCTGCTTTGTGTGAGGAAACAGCAAATAATTAGAATCCTATGTTGCTTTTGTGCTCTTTGAAGGATTAGCTGCTCTCGAGTCCTGGACAATATAAACATTAAGTACACTAAGTACTCTGATTAGAGCTTAAACACTGTTTAAATCAGACACATCTCCAATACATCCCCTCATAAAGCATAATCTGGCATTATTATGAAATTATGTTATAGTGCTAGTATGCGGGAATCTTCATACCAGCACTATAGTTCATCATCCAGTTCATCAGACAGACTCTCTCCACAAACATATTTATCTGTATGTTAATCCTTGAAGTATTTTCTGAGTGCACATTTGTACACACACATAAAAATTCTCTGCATCTATTACTTTTACTCTTAGAAACCACTTTGCTTTGTTACCCAATAGCTAGATTCCTAATAACTAGCTAAACAGATAGACTAAATCTAGCTTAGAGATATCTAACCATGGCTGTGGTCATGGTTCCCCACTGTGGTGCAGAAACAGCCATCTATCTTCTAGACTAGAACTCATCTAGGAAAGGCTAAGGTGAAAAGATGGGAAAAAGTTGAAGAAAACCCAAAATACTTCAGGCTTTCTTACACAGTGGACAATAGCAACAAAACAATCTAAAAAAACCCAATATTTACAGAGAGTATTTGTTATTAATATAAAGGAAGGGTTGGTACAATTAGCTGAATGCAGGAAAGCTTTGGTTTTTACTGCCAGAGGTAGTCACATCCCTGACTTCCTGGCTGGTAGAATCTAGAAAACACTGAGAAATTGTAACATATGATGGCAATCCATTAAAAACAAACAAACAAAAACAAACCAGAAAACATTAATAATGGGATATAAGAAGATGTCAGGAATAAAAGAAATAGCAAAAAAATATTTATTTTCAAGGTAACTCATTGCAGAGAATACAAGTTAATGCCATTCAACTGTGGAACTGGTTTAAAAAATACAAAAAAGGCTCATCTAGTCTTCCCAGTCAAGTATATACATCTTGAGTTCTGGAGCAGGAAATTTGTCTTCGAAACTTCAACCCGTCTTACAAATGCAGTTTGAAATTGGCCAACAAATGCAAAAATTAGTCATCGGGGACTAAGAGAGAGCAGAAGCATTTAAGCCTCATTTCCGTAGGAAGCCAGGCTACAGCAGATGTAATTAAAGTTTTTAGTAAGAGTTTGCCATTTTACTAAAAGACTCAGAATTACCAGAAGAGACACTGAGTGTTGGGGCACAGCATCCCATCCTCCCTCCCCATCGTACGTGGTAGTGGCCAAAGCTTCATACAGAAGCTAACAGGATGATAATCTTCTAGAAGGATTATGCTGCACAGAGAAGCTGAAGTCTGCCTTTGTGAGAATTAGGTCCATCATCCTTATTGGTCAGCTGAATTATTTTCTTTTGCTATAGTGCAGATAGGTTTTCACTCGGATCTTTCTTAAAATGAGTAAATCTCAAAGAACATTGGTATAAAAAGCTGGGATAAAATGCACTTGCAGATCATTCTTTTTGGTTTAAGAAATAGGGATCCAGGAAAGGGCAGGAGAGAAAAATGACAGAATTATTCTTTAAGAAATAAAGATCTGCTACAGTCAATTAGCAAGAGTATAATTATAATGCAGTCTATACCTAACAAGTTTAGCAAAGAATGATTAAGACACGATCTGTTCTATGGGAAATGCCAAGATATGACTCAGAGTAGATCAACATAAGGTAAAAACATTGTGAAAAGTGGTGCTTTACACCTTGATAGGCAGAAAGCTGCGCTCTTGGGGATTCATCTCTCATTTCTAAAGCAATTTAGAGAAGTAACACATCACAATGCACCCTCTCCATCCTGACAGGGACCACAACATCTTTACACCCAGATAGCGCAGAAAGAACTACATGAAGGAGTGACTCCAAAATCATACAAGTACTTGCAGCTCAGGGACTCAAACAGAACAGGAATCACTGTCTCACAAAGTAAAACCTCCCCCCCAGAAATGTGTCCAGATTAGACTCAGGGTACAAGGGCATCAGGTTGCTCAAGTATTTATAAAGGTGGAGAACAAGCTTCTTCAGAGAATTAGTAGTTCACAAGAAAACAAGGCTTGTACCTTTGTTTGGCAGCTCAAACACAAGCTAGTGAGAAGAAATGCAAAATATTTGACAACACTTTCTTAGCATAAATAGAAGCGTTATGGTGCAGTAAATAAACTGTTGCCAGATGCTGGATACTGCTCTAGATAGAAAACAGAAAAAGAAGATGAAATCTCAGCCTCATAATCATTGACATTTTGGAAAGTCTTATGAAAATAGGCCTACTTTAGACAGATAAGATGTTCCCCGCTGATCATTAAAGAAGAGAAATAAGGTAATTTTGGAAGAACCCAAGGAAGATTGCTCTGCAGTGCTCATTATTACTCTTATCATACAAATAATAACAATAATACTACTTCAGTTTCAATTACATCAACATGCCACTTGGCTCACTTCACCTTAAAATAAATAGATAATATTAGGATTAAACTTGAGTGCACTATAGTCACAGGAGAAAAAAAATAACCATCACCTCCTCACCTGCACAGCGAAGTCAAAGTAACCAGATAAGCAGAGTGTGCCCATAACGAAGGCTGACAACCATGTTTACCTTAGCTAAAGGGACACTATTTATTGAGGTTACACCTAGGAAGCCATCCTTTTCATCCCCAGCATGTGCTGAACATCAGCGCCAAATCAAAAGTGAAACTGCAACGTACAGCCGGGTGGCACTAATGACACTTCCGTACTGAAGGGAAAGTTAACAGCTATCACAGGAGCAACTGAAATCTTCAATACTAATGTCTTGCCAAAGACAGCTGAAATGGGAGGACCACTGTCCGTTACACATGAGGATGAAAGTTAAGTCAAAATGGCACTGAGAAATACGAAAAATACACTTTCTGATACAGCTCCCATTTTCCTTACTTTCAAGGTAGGGTGCTAGAGAACAGGCAAAATACTGTTAAGGTGGACTGAAAACAAGATGAAAACAGAGCAGAAAACATCAAAGAGTTACGAGAGACATCTTGATCCTCCCACAGTTGTGGCTCCCTCCGGTATTTAGTAGGGAACAAGTAAGCAACACATGAACAAATATACATTGAGCTGATAATGCCACCTCACAGACTAAATATATAATTTTTTAAAAAACATCCGCAAATAATATTTACATGAAATTTCTCTAGTCATTATCAAAATAAAACAAAAATGCACTTCAGCCATCTTCCACTAAAACCAAAGCAAAACCAAAGCAAAGCAAACCGGTGCGGCCTGTGCTTTTGGGGGAGGACACAACCAATATAAAAAAAGTCTATTTGCTATTTCTGAACATCTCACCATTGAAGAGATTTTTGCTTAACTTTCAGACTTTCACCTCTAGAAACTGGTGTCAGTTAATCACATTATTCACCATGTTACTAGGACAGCACTAAAACAACTATATGTGTGTTTTTATATAACACGTATTAGGCACACCTCTCTTAAAACCAGAGAATAGAAAGATAAGTTATAAATTGCCACTCTTTATCTTTCTCTTTATTGACATACAATTTCCCATTGTAAACTGTTAACAAGATAAATAGTGACTACAAGGTTTTGTGCCTAAAAAACCCACAAAAATTAAATAACAGGAAAAACAGCCTTTCACACTGTATTCCTCATTACATCAAGACCCTTATACAATCCTGTCAAACTAACAGCTGCAGGTGGGAGCTACATAAATAAATCTGGCTCTTCATTTGCATTTATGAATGTCTTTGAGAGCATTTATGGTAGAGAAAAAAATGCATCAAAGGTAACTGTGGAATGAAATTCCAGATCTATGAGCGTGGCACTGCGCTAAGGGTAAAAGGGAAAGACCTCCTCTATCACAGCACATAGTAGAAGTTTCTCTTATTCTGCCATTCTTATTAGATGAAGAAAGAGATGGAATATTGCAAGGAAGGAAGTCACCAATTTAAAGTTTTAGTGATCTCAAAGAAAGGGCTACAAAAGCATTCCATATGCTAAAAAAAATTTCTATGATTTATAATAACATGCAAAGGATGAAAGTATCACTGCAAAAGATTGAGTTAAAAATGAGTTTAAATGACTACTATGGTTGCATTTTCCCCACTGAGAATGAATCTATACCATTTTTATTGAACTACTATAGGTATTTTCCCTAATACCGAAGTTGGAGCTAATAAAGTTTTATATTTTAAAAAATCTTAGCAAAAGTTAAAAAGAAGTTACAAAATTTGCGTACAGAGGAAAGCTCTCCCAAGATGGAAAAAGGCACTTTTTTAGATCATGAGTTTTCCAGGATGTTTTATTGTAACGTGAATAAAGTATAAAATAATAACTATGAAACTGATTTTCCTGAATACTGCAGAGTAACATTGTACCATAAATCAGCAACTGTTCTAAATATGGAACTTTTTTTAATGAAAAACAAAAAAGATGGAATGTTTGTGCATATCAGTACACAAAGCTGCAATTAAGGCTGCATATTATTCTTTCAAAATGAAGCAGAACAGAGTTAATGAAAGTTGAAAGAAAAAAAAGTCAGGTTTACAGACAAGAACATGAGGAAGGATTTAATGGTTTGTTTCCTTGAGGGCAGAACAACTTTAGTTCAAAATTAATAAATGAACAGATTAATGGAGAGGCAAGAATCAGTGGTACATGTCTATATATCCTGTTAGACTTTGGCAGCATGCAACTGACCTTGCTTCTATACAAAGAGGAGATCCAGCCTCACCTTCTTCATTATCTTCTGTCCCCTGACATGTATTTCTGCCTCCAGCTGGCCTTATGCTGTCTAGAGGTGTGGTCCAGGCCTATTTGTTTCCTCAATATACTTGCTTCTTCTGTATCTCCTACTTTCTATCATATTCTAATCAAAATGCTAAACAGAAAAAAAAACAAAAAACAAACCTATACATGCACATAACTATAAGCATTTAAACAGATGATATTTAAAAGGGGAAACTGACAGCAGAGCTGGGATAAACTGTGATGGTGCTGGAGGAAACCCCAAATGCACATTAGCAGGGACACAAATATACTAATTATAGGAAACAAAAACTGGACTTGAACAAGAATGACCTCTAAGAGAAAAAGCATGATGAGGAACCTCTATCACTGTGTACCGAGATTAATGTTTTAAAAGAGCACAGCTCTTCAAATTCAAGCTTTATTTTTACCTCAGGTTCAACCCATGGCCTCTTTTGAGGCTATTTCCAACTCTTGCGTTCCCATAACAACAATCTAAGACATTAAAGACACATATATTTAAGTGGAGAGTAAGCATTGCTCTGAGCATTTCCAAAAATAAAAATAATAATAAAAAAACCTTTATCTGCATGCCAGAGAACCTAAACATGTTGAGCAAATCTCTATACCAATGGCCTCTTAAGAATACTAGTTTCTCATCACGTAGCAGACTCAAGCCCCAGTGCCCCAGTGAAGGAGTCCTAGGGGGGGACCTCCTTAAACTTGCAGAGCACTTCTCCAGACAGTGATCTCTCCACTCATAAGGTGAATCACCTCTTCTAGAGGATCCAAGCTACTCGGCCCTTCTCTTTAAAACTCCAACATATGGACTGACTTCACATTAACATCCTCACTACCTGCACCCCTCCAAAAACAAAAAGCCCAAAACCAAGAAGACCTCACACTACCTCAGGTGCAAGAAACAAAGTCATCCCAATGGACTGAGAAATATAAACAGAGCAGAGAGTGAAGACAAATATTCAAAGTCCTACCGAATACCACAGCTTCTGTATTACAATAACTAATTTTAGCATTATTAATAGTGAGGCATGCATATTTTCAATGCAGAACAAAAGCACCATCTCAAAAGATAATTAAGTAGAATTTAAAAGTCTTCATAAAAACCTTCCTAAATGCACCATGAATTACTGTGTCTTTACAATCAGAAAACACTTATTTTCAGCAGGCTTTGGAAAACCAACACAAAGCATATTAAACCCCTAGACATATAAAACCTGGAACAGAAACAGGCATCTCACAGAGATGAATCACAGAAGACTCTAATAAGCATTACAGAATCCCATTCCTGCATAAATACATCTGCACATCATGCTTACTGTCAGTGAGACCAATCATGTAAGAAAAGACATTACTGTGTACACATGATGGGCCCTAAGCAAAGGGCAGGGATCTCAGGGAGCAAAAGGAATGTTGAAAAGAAGTGGGACCCATATTCTTCCCCCTTACAACATTTATTAGAATTTCCTTCTATAACCCTATGAATTTTTTAAATTATAAATAAATAAAATACCATCTCTTTAAATCAACATAATTTCTTCAGATTGTTTGATTAGACGGTGTGGTACATGGAAGTCATCAGTCAGGCAAGTAATATATGACTGATAATCTGTAAATACCTAACAAAAATAATTCTTGCTTGTTTGTTAAACCTCTGTCAATCCCCTCTCCAAATAGAGACCCTGCAGTGACTCACAGGCCTGACGGCTGCTTTAAGGGCTGAGGTAAAGAACTTTTCTCAAAATTTCACCCATTCACTAGGACAAACCAGTCTTAATGGGCAACCAATAAACAAAAATTACACTGTGTGCAGATACTCCTCTCATCCAACCCCCTGGCGTGATCTGTTCTGTAGTGTTGCCATAGAAAATGGAAAGGAAGCCTCCAATTAGGGAAGAGGTCACTCTTAAGCTGCGATATTATGTAAATATCAGCCAGCCAGCACCCTGCAAAAAAAAAATAATAAAGGCCTCATCCCGCAAGCCCTCCAAGGGCAGGCCTCAGATGCGCTCTGAGAAAACCCATGCCAGCAGGGCTCGGCTTGCCAGAGCGGGTCCGACCCCCCCGCAGCCTGCCGGGGGTGCCCGCCGGACCCCCAGGTAAAGCCCCGGAGGAGGGGAGGGGGGCAGGGGGAGGGGCGGG
>JAOXJK010000032.1:53655634-53670999 GCA_025774025.1 Xenus cinereus | reverse complement strand
CGTGGCGACCCACGGCGAGCCGCCCCCGCGAAACTTCGACCCGCAGGAGTCAAGTGGGTTGCGTGTAATTTCCCCCCCCCCCCCCGTATCCAACTTGCCACCTCAATAGATGCCGACCCGTGCGCCTCCAGAAGTTTAATTTTTTACGTCGCGCCCTACGCAAGAATTGGGCACGGCGGCGTCGCGGTCGACTCAGCCGCCGGGCGGCCACGGTCCGTGGCCAGAGGGCCGTAAAACCCTAATACCGTTTGAAACCTCGTTATTCGTTGGAATGGAAGAGAGAATGGCGGCGTGGGGCTCCCAGGCCCAGCCTTCGCTTGCTGGGTTCAAACCTCTTCTGCCCCTTCTGCCCTGCCATGCATTGGCTTTGAGCACGCTTTTACGAAAATTCAGTTGGCAAGCATGTTTCTGTTGACCCGGATTCAGTAGAAGAGAATTTCAGTTAGTTAAATACAAATAATACATTAAATACAAATAAATACAAAGACCTCAGGGTGTGGGAACGGTCGTGATATTTAGCTCCATATTATGCTGATGGCTTGTGCAGTTTTGGGGGTTTTTTTGGTTTTTGTTTTTGTTTTTTTTTTGGTGGTTGGACTCAATGATCTCAAAGGTCCCTTCCAACCATGAAGATTCTGTGATTCTGTATTCGTGTAAACCGGCCCAGTGTCAAGGAGAAAATAAGCACATAAAGAAAATAAGTACATAAAACCTGTACTTGGGGTTTTTGTGTTGTTGCTGCTGGGGTGCTAAGTCTATACTTGGTTTCGCAAGACAAGGTGGATATGGGAAAATAGCTAGGTAGATCTGAAAGAAGAACCACAAATACAGGAAACACGTCGGTCTTGAAACATCCTCAAAGAAGTTGGTTGATGGGGTTCCTCAGAAAGATGTCTCTGAGCTGCAGCGAAGCGACAGATATTTGATAAGGGGACACTTCAGTCTAGTGGATAAAACCATAACACTATTGATGGCCAAACTGAATACTTCAAATCCAAATTTGAGGTGGAACGCACAGTTTAGCAGTGAAAGGCAATTAAAGAGTCAGAACCACCTTTTGAGACCAAAAGGCAACATGCATCACTGGGCAGCATGAAGCAACGTTTAAAGGAACCTCTTCCCAAGGGGGAGCATTTCAAACAGGAGCCAAAGGATCTGTTGAGGCCAGAATAACCCTGAAAAATTTCTCCTCTATAGAGAAAACGCTACTTTTGATTTTAAAATCAATGAGAACTAAATGTCCCAGCTGGTGTTAATTATTTTATATAGTTTATTTGTTCCATTTTCCAAGACAATATCAGGTATAAATGCCTGACACATACTCTAAAAAAATGTCAACATATTTATTAGTGGCTATGTTCCAGGTCTGGATTAATGAAACAATAATAAGCCTGTTTTGCTTTAGCTGCTATCTAACTGTTCTTGATAGGAGTAGTAATTTTAGGCCTTATTTCTGGCCCTGATCAGGGAGTGAGGAAACTGGAGCTCTTAAATAATATATGTATGGCCTTATATCAGTGTTTTGTCTTGTGCAAGGACGCAGCGTTGTGTTCTGAAGAAAGGCAGGTTGTTCTGTATAGCATTTGTATGAAATGGGCTGATGCATAGGGCTGTTACATGCAAATTATTTTCTTACCTTATTAAATCATTTTTGCTTGAAAGTACTTAAAAATAAATAACAAGGTGAAATTTGTAATAGCACTTTGTTTCTCAGTACTTTTCATTAATAAAAAACTTTGAGCTTTTTTTAAATTTGCATAAATTGGACTTATTTTAAAAATAAGGGTAGATGATCGTCTTCTGGTCTGCACAAAGTCAAAAAGATTAGCCTGCTGTCAGACACGGATCTATACAATCAGCTGTGATCTATCTGATGTGTGTGACCAGGTGTGACATAGATCAGCCGCTGCTGATCCTTTCAGCCGGAGAGCGACCTTCACTTCATGAATGCTAGAGCATCCTTTCGAGGGTGTGTGGTTTGGTATCCAGTTATTGCCTGGAAACCATTACTGGATTCAAGCTGAGGGACCCATTGCCCTGTCTGCGCCGCAGGGATGTACCGCAGAGGTGTTCCCATCCCCAGAGAACTAATGCTGTGAGTGGACGTGGAATATCCAGGAGACTGGAATACCGAGCGAAAGTATAGATTTAAAATCTGACCTTTCTGTTTGTTTGTTTGTTTACATCGGCGTTGTATCTCACTGGAAGAAAACAGCTTGCCCAAGTTCACACAGGAATTCTGTGGGTCGGACAGAAATTAATCCAGCTATCTCCGGGTAACTGTGGTGTCCCTGATAAGGTGGGAGGCTTCTGAAAAACACACACAGAGTGCGCGGTTGTGAAATGCAGAAGACGTCAACAAAGGAAAACAAACGTTTTGCCCAGTCAGTGGCTGATATATTATTACTGTTTGTTTGGCTATTGTGTTACCAGCTTTCCAACTCCGCTCTTAGTCATTAGTAAAGCAGATTGAAATATCGAATCTGGAAAGTGAGATGTGAGACATCAGCAAGAAAATACTGGGCTCTGTTCTGAATCCCTCAAAATCAATGCAAACTCTTTATTTAGTTGAGGGGGAATAGAACTGAGAAATAACACTTTAAAAATGCATTAAAAACCTTTTGGTAACTTTACAACTACGCAGTTTAGAATTAGAGGCACTTTGACTTTATTGTACTCATGCTGCAGTAACTATATTAAGCAGAAAGCAAAATCAAATTTCAAGGACAGGCCGTAACTGAAAAGTTAATCCATTTTTAATATTGATATGCTCATTTTAAAGAGCTTTAAGCCTGCAGCCTAGCAGAAGAATATCACAATCCTTGCTATAAATTTGCCCTGACTTTTTAATCATAATAAAAATCACTTGTAAACAGTGGTGGTCCTCCAACATGGTTAAACCTTGAAGTGTGAGAATTTTTAAAACTCCAGCTCTGAATAATAATGCTTTAAGCTTTTACATTCTTTTATGAAAAAAAAAATCCTAGAGCACTTTTGAAACTGATTTACATGCAGGGGACCAGATTATTTGCTGCTGTAAATGCAAAAGGATTGCATTGATTAGTTTTTCATATTGTTGCTATTATTGTTGTTGGTTTTGTCATTGTTGTTATTGTTATTGTTAATATTAATATTATTAACAATATTATTATTCAGAAATCAGAAATACACATCTAAAGACAGTTTGGTTTTTTTTTTTTACAGAGTATGTTTTTTTCCCATTGAAATGCAGCCATCTGCAGGCAACTGTATAATAGTGCGTAGCAACACTACAACGACTATGTATAATGTATGGCCATATTTAAAACTTCTCACTGCTTGGCACTATTTTTAATGTTAATACAGCTCAGGACAGGAAAGAAAAAATTAACTACTCTTAGGGGAACTTCAAGTAGACTGACTGTAATTATCCACTTTAAAGGATTTGGGTGTGATCTTTTACGGGAATGATTTTTCTAGAAAAGTTGGATTCATGACATCCATTCCAGAAAGCCTCGGAGATTCAGAGTCATTGAAAAGGAATGAGGTTTATTCTTCTAAGTTATTGCAGCGTTGTGAAACTTGCAGTGGATTTTCATTTAAAACAGTAATGTTTTCATATTCATTTAAAATGTTTTAAAGATACTATTTTTTTCAGATTCTTGATTGCTGAGAAGAGCTGACCTGATTTTCTGTAGTAGCTGAGATGTGTTTTGGTCAGACATCTGGCCTGCTAAGTGCCTGCGTATGGGCTGCCTCTCCGCATCGTGGGTGAATCTCTGGCAAGGCTATCCTGGCCCCAGAGCAGAGGTGCTGCTCACATACCCCTGGAGAATCCATCTTGCTGGGCAGTCATGTATAAAACTGAGAGTGGCATTAACACACACAGAAAACCCATCACCTACCACGCTGTTGAATTTCAAAACGGAATTTGTATCTGCTGAACCAAAAAGGAAACTGGTGCTGGTGTCTGTGGCTCGTGGGGTGGTAAAGTAATTGGCGGGGGACACCATTCGGTTTGGCCAAGGGCAGAAACTGTCTACAGCCTCGTGCGCATCGGACACATTCTTTCTATAACGCACATTTTGTCAGAATCCAATCTTCTTTTATAAATGGTAGAAACACTGATGTGACAAGTTGTGGTGTGTCTTCTCAGAGTTGTTCTTCCCTCTCTCCCACCCTATTGACGGGTTCTGCCATAGGAGGGTGTTGGTAGAATATCCAGAAATAGCATGTTACGAACACATGCTTCTAATAGGGAGTACTTACCATGCACAGTTATCAATAGCAGCCAAAGGAATCAGGCTGCAATTAAGACTTGAAATATATTCTCTTCCAAACGTAGTTTTAACAATCATTCGTTACTTTTCTGTATTGCACTGAGTAGATTGCACAATATTCCTTTCATTTGTGTGTGGGCATGCGGCTGTGTGGATATGTATGCACTTTTAATATTTTCTTGCACCTGTTTTTGAGAAGTCTTTTTTTTCCTTAATAGAAGGGGAAGAGTCTTCTGGGAATACACACCCTGAAATTAGGATTTATTATAGGCTTTATGTACAGCTGACTTGGTTAAAAGCCGCCTTGCTGTGCACTCACATATCAAATTAAAAATGACAATATAAATAGATGAAGTTAATGACTATGATGTAGAATATGGGAATAAAGCTTTTGACTCATGTTAAAACAAAAGGGAAAGCTGAAGATTTACAATATATTCATCCATGTTTGGTCAAAGATGCTGCCGTAGAAGTAAGTGCGAGGGCTTTGGATGGCAATTGATTTCTAGCACTACCTGCATAGTGCTCTTTTATGTTGAGATGATTAGCCATAATAAGGAGAAGCTAGGGATTAAAAGGGTAAAAATAACAGCCATTATACTTCTTAGAAGGAATTCTCTGAGGATATGTGCCTGTGGTTCACTCATGCTTGCTTTAGTACATAACGCACTGAGCTATTCAGAGCTATGTTGGAAAAGTGATGCTAAAGATGACTGTTAAAAACATGACATTTTTGTGGACTTTTTTTTCTCTTCATGATTCTTACTCTTTCTTTTTAAGGATGAGTTGTTTAGTAGCCACCTCAACTTTCTAAAAACAAGATCTTATTATAATATTGTATAGTGTATATATTTATGATATTATATATGTTTGGCAAATCTGAGTTGTAGCATTCCTGTAATAGAAACTTTAAGTGCCAAGGACAAAAGAAAAAAAATGTTTTATTAATCATCCAATTAGTATCAGATTTCAATCATAATTCAGTACTTCTACAGCAGTTTCTGTGGTTACAAAGTAGATGTGCTTTTCTTGTATCTATGTATTCAAAACTGCAGGCAGTCAGGACATAATAGAAGGTTATGCGTCATTTCAAAGGATTGCTGAGAATTGGAAATGCTCATTAAGAAATATCACAGCTTCTGTTATGCACATTGATATAAATCTTCAATCAGTATACAGAATCAAATAATTTACTGCTCTTGCACAGATAACTTCAAGGTCTTTGTTTTGGGGCATATTGAGGGATTCACTTCAATGTATCTTATACAATGAAAAAAGTTGCTCTCATAAAGTTCATCTTAGTGGATAAAGAAAGGGTGACAGGGAAATGAATAGACAGCCTGATAAATTCCTTCCCTTTTTCCTATTAAAAGAGGAGAGGATCCAAGTATTTGTGTATCTTTGGAAACTAGGGTGTTTCACTACACTTCCCGACAAAAAGTTCTTCTCCAGCTCTCCTGTAGGCTCCCTTCAGACACTGGAAGGCTGCTATAAGGTCTCCCTGGAGCCTTCTCTTCTCCAGACTGAACAACTCCCCCCACGTTCTCTAGACAGCTTCAGAAAAATGCTTTCCAGAACTCGGATATTTGACAGCCATCCCAGTAGTTTGCTGGTTTGGGCACTTAAAGATACTGTATTAGCCTCACAGCCAGAACTGAGAAAAATAAGACTGATCAAAAGGTATGTATTTGATATAATAAAACAAGAATGGATATAGTGTATGCAACTGAGTAATACAGAATAGTATAGTTTAGTTTAGTTTAGTTTAGTTCAGCTAGAAGGGACTTACAAGGATCATCTAGCCCGGCTGCAATATATGCTGGTGTAGATTGCCACTATCATTTTATAGTGGAGGGGAAAATCACATTGCAAATAAAGAATAGGAAACAACACGGATACATGCCAAAAAAAAAAAAATATATATATTAAACTGTTCAATTGCAGGCCCAGTTAAAGAACAATAGTATGAAAATGTTGGGGTGAGGACATCCACGTGATGATACCCTTCATACAACAGTTTGAAAAAGTCCAGTCACCTGCTGGCTAGCCATGGTAATGTAGTAATGGGGTCAAACAAATCAGGCAGGAACACGATATTAGAAAGTATATTTAAATTAGGCTAAATATATAATTGAGGAAAGCGTAGTCAGTGATAGAGGTTGACTGAACTGCTGAGACCCCTAAGCTAGCCCTGGTTTTGAGCTGGCTAGTTCATAGCCTGCTGGGCTAACGGCTATGCTGCTTCTGAAGGCAGCTTGGTCAGTCTCCATCCGAGCACCCAAGGGCTGGCTGTAGCCACAGGACTTCGTAACGCAGGGTTTTTCCTCTGTGGCCTCTTCCTTTGGTTATGTTTCACGATTTGCTTCTAAAAGAGAGGGCTGCTGAGATGACAACTTTATGCCGCAGGTATTGCACGCAAATTGATTCACTCTCTGTACAGTCCTTCCGATTTTCCCAAAGCCCATCTAAGGAGATTGCAGGGGAAAAACCACCCAAACAAACAGAACACTCTTTGTCAATACCCCAGAGCCCAGTGTACAAAATGTGTTTAATCTGGTAAAGCCAGGTAAATCTGGCAATGCACCCAGAAGGTGCTCAGAATTTCTGCATCATTTCCCCAGCTTATTTTTTTATTTAACTTGTTTGTGCAACTGCATTTGGAATTTAACTTGCCTACCCCCTGCAGACACCCCTCTTAATCAAATGGAATGAGTCGGGCACGCTGTATATAAAACGCTTTGGGGTGCCAGTTGTGAGGCAGGTTAGTGCAAAGTATTCCCCTGCTTCAGAAAAGAAACAGCCTCTTCTGGCCTAAAGGGAAAATGAAATGAAACCAACATCCAAAGGAATTTTCAGTTCTTTTTGTACCTATCAAAGGGTATGACAGTATTAAATTATTAATGGTAACTTGGCCTATTGGAGTGTATTCTTATATGAATCATTTCAAGTGGCTTGGGTCCTAACCACAAAAAAATCTTTGCATATTCTAAAGACTCTGAGAATGGCCCAAGGGAAAGATTAGGTGAGTTAAAAGTTTGTAGCCTAGAAAATTTTGTGAATCTCAAATTGCATTTTAGTAAAATAATCTTTTAGTCTTGACATATGACTTCTTTAAAAGTTTAAAAAATTGCTATGCCTTCCTTGCCCCTCCTCAGTCCACCAGAGTTGTTCAGGGTGAGATTAAGATAACTAAATAAAATCTAAATTTAAGAATTAAATCAGTCTTCTTCTTTTTTTTTATTAATCCAGTGCCCCAAGAGTTTCTTGAAGATTTGTTTCTTCTTCTCATTCTGCTATTGAATTTTTTATCTTAAAACCAGATGTCACCCTGAACATGTGTAAACAGCAGATCTCTTATTGTATGAAGATTAATTATTGCAATAATTCACATATATTTGTCAACAAAACCACAAAAAATAAAAGAAAAATGTATTGCCGGCTTTTAAATTGCTAACTGTGGATATTCTCAACCACTGTATTAGCTAAGCACTGTTTTGAGCAAGCAAAGCATTATGCTGATCAGATACCCAAATTTGGCTCTTACAGAAATAAACAAGACTCTGGCTGTTCAGTGGTCTCAGCTGCATCCAGCAGAAAAACCCTTTAAGGTTAATTTAGTGAGATTAACAGAGGTAGCAAATAATAAGGGAATATTCTAAATATCATGCCTTTTAAAACTGATATATTGCAAAATTCAAATGGAATTGAACACATATCAACATTCTGAAGCTTCTCAAACCTTCTTTAAAAAAAGAGCGGTTCACAAAGTGCCTTTGTATTAAACTGAAAAACTATTTATAGATGAAGAATAAAGGAATGTTGATAAAAATCTCAGAGCTGAATGAAATTCTGATAGATTATCTGAACTATCTTGTTCTCCAAGGCATTATATTCTTTATAATATTCTTTATAGAAATTTGTATCGCCTCCTCTTAAAAAATCCCTCTGATGACGGTTGTACAGATGGTCTGTTTCAGTGTTCTTGTAAAGTTTTAATGTCTAATCTAAATCTCCTTTGCTGCAAGTTATTACGACCTGCTCTATCCCCCTTGAGCACTTAAATCATTCTCTTTGCAGATTTTGCATACTTTGAAGTCTCTTCTTTGCTAAGGCTGAAGGACTAATTTTTCCACCCTTTTCCTGAATTCCATCTAGATTTTTGATCACTCGCTGCTCTCCTCTAGACTTTGTCTGTGTGATTTGCCTCTTTCAAAAGTATGAACCTGGGTTTTGAAGTGTGGCAGCTGTGGCCTTACAGTCCCGAGTAGTGAAAGGATTATCTCCTATATACCTTGCACGCCACAATAGTACTTGCCTTTATCTGAAATAGAATGACATTCTTGATTTATCATTTTTAATCTGATGTAATCCCCACTGTACTGCTACCTAACCATCTATTCTTTATCTTGTGTTGGCTTCTTGATCCATCCTGTTATTGATCTATCCTAGATCACAGATTAGCTGTACAAAATGTAAGATCATGTATTTGTTTCTATTAAATTCCATCTTGGGCTTTTTTGCAATCTACTGGAATCGCTGTAGTGGTAAAATAAGTGAAGATCTGTAGCAGATTGTCTTTGAAAGTGAGGAGTCATTTTGTTTAATCTTTCCTGGAAGAATTCCAGCAGAGAAGTGGATCCTGCATGAGGACAGGGAGAGAAATAGTAGAGGATTGGTTTTGAATCTCTTCCAGTCCTGTGTTTTTGTACTCATACAGCGATTTTTTCCAATAGTTTCCTTTGCAGTTAGCAAAGTCAGCAGGAGACTGACTGAAGACAATCCTCAGTAGTGAGCTGTGCAAAATGGTGTATTTTGTTTGTTTTGAGCTATGTTGATAAATTCTAGTTCCATTGAGGAAGCCAGGTGGTCTCCTTCAATGAAAGATACATCTGAATTCCGCATTCAATACAGAATATAATGGTATCTTCTGATTAATATATTGGGGAAAACCAGGGAAATGCAAAGAGGGAACTGCAGATTCTGTCGTATGTTGAAAATGTGCTAGCATTCCTTTTCTTTTTATGAAAGTCAGAATTACATGTTTTGTTTGTTCCCGGGAGCAGTATTTCTAGGAAGTGTATCTCCAAAATGTATCTCTTGCTATACCTGTGACTGATACAAGTGCATTAAAACTGCATTTTAGCAGTGGAGAGGAATAGATGGCACACAGTACAAGCCAGATAGCTGATACTACCTTGATGGGGTATTGTAAGCATTTGCTTTAATATACATGGACCTAAGATAAAGGATATTAGGAATACAAAGGTAAGAGGTCTGGTGTTAGGAAAGACCACAATTACACTTGCCTTTGCAATCTACTCCTGTCCTTTTAGGTATATTTGCTGTGGGTTTTGCCTTTACTTGCATCCTAATTTATTTCTCTTTGCAGTTTTTATCTTCTTTGTGAAGGAATCGCTGTTCTGTATAGCTGTTTGGTTTGCGTTTTTTTGGGGGGGACAGAGAGGTACAAAAGATCTAAAGTCACTACTGTAGCCTTTAATTTTAAATTCTTTATTCTTAGTATGAACAATTTAAATAGGAACAGATATAAGTACAAGTAAGTCCTTAGCTAAAAAAATTAGGTTAATTTTTAGATGGGTTTTTGCTAGTTTTTAACATCTTACAAATTTTGTAAACTTTCACGATACCTGGAGTGTTTGTGTGTCCACAAGCTTGGATGGCCTTTTCTCCAAGTATATCACTTTGCCTAATATACGAAAGTAACTCTCTAAATCTTTGCCTTATTTAACAACGCGTAAGGTCTTTCAGAAAGGCAATTAAGTAGCTCTGGCAGATAGAGAAACAGAGCTATAGAAAATGGCCAGTGTGAGGCCCGAGGCAAGGCAGCAATTCAGTCCTGATACCAGCCTCTCCCAAGAAACTTGGTGCCTTTTTGGGTAGAAGATGCAGTTAATGTGGCTTATTGAGCTCCCTACTCTGTCCCGCCTAAGGGCAATATGGATTTCCTGGCTGCTCTTCTTTATTGTGGTACCTACATTTTTCACTTCCATCGTTCTGTGTTTATATGTCTTGGCTATAAATCTTCACCATACATTCAGGTAACTGTCAGGGTTTCCTTCATCGTTTCACTCAAGACCTGTATGTGTGTATGACCCACTTCTATTCTTAGCTGATTCCAACCCTCGTTTGATTATGTTTGTGCTCACTTTAGAGGTGTTACGTGCAACTCTTGGCAAGTAAGAAGATGACCCTGGTCCTCTCATTATGAAGAAAGAGACATTACTACAGAACAAAGCTGCTCAGACTGAAATACACAAGTAACTGCCTAAAATATTGACATGGGGAAGTCCGAAAAGAGGGGATGAATGGTGTGTCTCTAGAAAAAAAAAGGTTCCTTTATAACAGAGCTATGGGGGCTAGAAGTTAAACATAGCTTATCTTCTTTCATCCTCTGAAGGTCTTTGAGGCTGGAAAGTAGGAAGACAAAGGGGTTCTGTGTAGGCACATCTACGAAATGGACTTGCAACAGCAATGACAGTTACTGAGCATACACACCTGTATTAAATGCATTTGCAGAGTCCCATCACACTAAAAAAATTGCTTCTTTTCTGTGGAGTCAGGATTTGCTAAGTCTTAAAAGCTTTGTCTGTGTAGCTGTTTCTGTTCAGCCTAGTCTCTTTGCAACCCTTGGTGGCAATTTTCCCCTTTCAGCAAATAATGGGTCTGAATTATTTGTTATTTAGTGGATACTAGCTTCTAGCTTTACTAAATACTTTTGTCTTCACCGTTCTGCTTTTTTTTTTAATCTAAGCAGGGTAATGAAATGATCACCTGTTTTGCTGGACATATAAGTGATGGTAGGGTTTTTTGATTTGGGTTTTTTTTTCAGGTCTTTTCAAAGCAAAAGAGCACCCTGTAGGAAAGGAATACTTTAAAAAGCTTTTTTAATAACATTTATGTGATTTTTTTTTCCTCTTATGCAGGCTGAGATATTTAACTTGGCAGTGCATTTCATGCAATCACAGGCATTGTATCTATACCGTAGATCACATCTATCATGTACATCAAGTACCTGGCATTTAGACCACGTTGCTTTCAGTAGATTCAATGGAATATTCACTGGATAAATTCAGTAACTGAAAACAAAAGAGTTGAGAAACTTCCAGAGGGAACATCCTGTGTTTCAGTTTGTGCCCACTGCTTCTTGGACACCACTGAGAAGCATCTGCCTTCTTTACATACTTCCATCCGATATTTACAAACATTGATAAGATACCCCTGAACCTTCTCTTCTCCAAATTAAGCAGCTTCCGGCTCTCCTCATATGAAAGATTTTCTGGTCCCATCTTCGTGGCCATTCACTGGACACAGTACTCCAGATGTGGCCTCACCAGCGCTGAGTAGAGGAGAAGGATCCCTTGACCTGCTGAAAACGCTCCTCCTAATGCAGCCCAGGATATCACTAATCTTCTTTGTCACAGAAGCACGTCGCTGGCTCATGGTCGTCTTGTCCACCACAGCCTCCAGGCCTTATTCTGCAAAGCTGCTTTTCAGCTGGCTCGCCCTCGTGTACTGGTTAGTGTGGGTTATTGGACCCCAGCCTGTACTGGTTAGTGTGGTTATTCCTTCCCAAGTGCAAGACTTGACTCTTCTTTTGTAACACTTGAGTTTTTAACCTTTGCTTATTATTACTGTAATTTATCTTAATGCTGGCATTTTTATAAATGCATCTAGCTACAGTGACATAATTCATTTAAAACATATAAATTTATTTCTGTTCAGTGTTAAAAGAACCCGTGGTATTACAATACTGATTCTTCTCCATCACTGCTGGATACATACAAAATCTTCAGTGTTGGTCTTTATCTCTTCAAAGCCAGAAAATTGTAACTGCATGAGAAGAAATGTAACCAAAAAATGATTAAAAGAATGATTTAAAAAAATTACATGCATAAAGAGAAGAGAATTGAAATGGGAATGCAAGCCTTTTCTAGATTCCAGGCTTCCTTAGTGTAGGCAAGTATCTTTGCAGGTGCTTTTTACAGCTTTGGAGTGTGGGCTATCAAACCTGCTGTGTAACTTTCTATTCTGTTGCTGAATCTATCCGGGAACAGTATAATTAGAAAGCTTTTGGACATGCATATTAAAAAATATTTGAAAGGAAAATTATTGCTTATAAAATAGAATTTGTAATCATGAATCTTTTTAGCTGTAGAGAAGAATTTGTAAGTGTGAAGATGCATTTGGGGCTTTAACTCAGTATACTAGAAATAGGTTGACCAAAGATAGCCCTCCTATTTGTGAGGGAAAGAAAGCAAAAGATTAGAAGATAGATAATAACGCAGAGGAGTACAGATTAAAGAGCATCTGTAGTACAGATCCAGGGAAGCTCGCTAATTCAACAGGCAATACCTCTTTCTGTATCTCCAGTGGCAAATTGAAGCCTTGAAATCCTGTGCCCGAAGAGGAACTTTCATGCAAGGATCTCTGGCCTGGAGAATTTAAAACCACAAAAACCTTTTTTTGAGGTTTGAGGCAACTTTAAAAAGAGCTTTCTGAGGATTGAAAGAGACATTCTCTGGAAAATACTATTCAGGGGGACACATTTTTCAAGAGCAACTAAAGACATTAATTTGTTATGAATTGGAGTAAAAGACTGTCTCTGTCCCACAGAAGCAGGTCTAGAGAACACCCTGTGGCTGCAGAATTATTCCACTGATGCTGTACTTCCCATGAAAATACAGGGAATATTTCTTCTCAGTCCTTATAGAAGACTGCTACACAAAATTGGACTGTATGGATGTCTGGTTTATTGGTAGCTACTTGGTATACCAAGGTTGTGCAGTACTCTTTTCATTGCATGTTGTAGAACATCCTCCAGTTACGTCAACCTCATAGGTAGTCACAGCTAAATTTAATGGCAAAAGTAGGACTGTAATGATTCATTTAAATCAGTCTTTGCTGTTGCAAACCTCACATTTTTGCTATTGCTAGTCTTATTGCTTCGGTTTTTATGTTGATCTTGCTGATTCTGTGTTTATACGTTTAAGTCATTAATGAATGGAAAATTGAAGTCCCTTTTCCTCTAACTTCTGCTAACATTATCCAGAATTCACTGTTGCTCTGAAGAAGTTTGCCAGTTACCAACGTACCACTTTTAATAGAAACAAAGAACTAGTAATGGGTTTTTGCATTTATCGGACTGTTTGTTTTCAAGTTTGAACTTCTGTGATAGAATCAAATTAGGAGCCAACAATTAAAGTATTATTAATTTTCTTGTAACATCATCTATCTCCTCAAGCTAAGCAGCTTTTATTCAGTTTTAGAAATCAACTTTTTGAGCTTGGAAAGATCTTGTGGCTCTTAATTTACTTAGAAATTCTTTTTAAAGAGCTGGAATTTCAGACACATGTTCTTTCAGTTTCATCTGCAAATACTGAATGATAATAAGCCATTTTTCTGTGATAAATCTCTTTTATTAATACTGAAGTTATAGCTACAAATAATATTTAAGATTACAAAAGCTTTTAAGACCTTTTAAGACTTCTGAGAGCCTTCCTTTGAATTAATGTCAGGATGTTTAGAAAAAAGAGAAAAGAAACTTGAGATCATTTAAAAGACTTCATGTATCTAACATAAGTTTACGTCTGTTTAAAGTATCAGAAATCTTTTCTTAGGCTGACAGATTTTTCAAAGTCCAGTTGTTCAGGACACTGATCTCAACGTATATCCATCAAGGTGATTTATTTTTCCTGCTTTCATAATTGCACCCAAGATGCAGTCTATAGTGAATCAGTTATGATTTGCCTCAACAAATCTGTAGTTTTCTTTCTTCTGAGGCAATTAAATTGGCAAGCAGTTATCAAATACTCTCCTAATCATAGAGCATTGTCAACTAAAAAGTTGCAAGAAGCTGTGTTCTGAAACACAGACATCTTTCTTAACAGTTGTCTCTGCCTCTTCCCTTCTAGGAGGGTCTACCCAATTCCCTGCCAATTCTTCCTGCAGGCTTCTCTCTCTGGATTTCTCATACCACCAAATATTGCTTGATTCGTAGCAACTTATTTTGCTCAAGAAGTACCACTTCTGAAGAAAACAAGTAATTTAAAAAATATTCATAGCTCTTTTGTATGCTTGTTGCCTTTTAACTAGCTAAAAATGGCTCTGACTGTTTGTAAAATTACTTAGTTCTTTCCAACTCCCAACTGTTAGAACAGTTGTTATTTGAGCCTGCAGGCTGAAATCTGTCTGTCATTTATTTGTTCATGATGTTTGTTTACAAGACTCCTGGTCTGAAACTATTGCTGAATCCTTGTTTTCTTTACACAGCCCTAACCTAAGCCAGATCAACACATTAATACTGGAAAAACTCAACACCTGGACAAGGCCAGGACACATAGCGTTCCTGTAGAGCAGGACTCGCAGCCACATCACTCCAACTGCTCACACTACAGTGAACGCAGAAGGGGTGTGCTGCCATTGCCATCTCTCAGGTTCCGCAACCTTTTGCAGATGTATGACAGTACTTAGCTCTTTCCCAAAGCCTTGCAATATTTTTCATCTTCCAAGGCTTTTATTGAACAACATTTTGTTGTTAATTTCTAATCAAAACACATAAAAAACTAAGATGGCGGGGAGAAAGAAAACATAAGCGCCTATGGCTGTCTTAGTCTTATCTAACCCTTATCTAAGCTTTATTTAACAGAGATATTTAATCTAATTCTAAGAATAATTCAGGGATAAAATCACATAAAGAGGAAAGAAGTGCATGAAACTCAAAGAGTATAAGTGCATGGACAAAATGGTATGACAAAAGATTCATCTTCAAAATACCAATCCACCTGGGAAAAAAGCAGTCCGAATCATAAATCCTTAGTAACAATCTTGGCAAGCAGTAATGCTAGAATGACCTAGAGCATCCAGCAGAACAAATATGACTTTACAATACAGTGAGGGGAAAAAAAAGTATTTATTGTGTACAATGTGCCAAACCAAAGAATTTGCTAGTATCTAACTCAGCAGTAATGGTGAGAGTGTTTACTACATACTGGGCAGCCCAAAATTCTGGTAAACCAAATACTAATGGATGAAGAACTGGGTACAAAGAAGGGGGGGGGTGTGTGTAATCATTAATTAAACTGGAAT
>JAOXJK010000032.1:53644330-53655534 GCA_025774025.1 Xenus cinereus | reverse complement strand
TACAAAGAAGGGGGGGGGTGTGTGTAATCATTAATTAAACTGGAATAACATGACTTTATAAACAATGTATGTGGTAAATCAACTGACTTTTATCCAGAGGTAGTTAATCTGTATTGCATAAGATGTATTGTAGATTAACTGTGCCAAAGATAAAAAGGAAATTTGCATCAGAAGTGTGTAAAATTTCAGACACAAATTGCACTAGTGTGCTACTAGTGTCTGCTTGGATGCAGAAAAAATGTAGATAGAGATATATTTCTACATGCATGAATGCGTTGGAAGTGGGGCAGGTAAAGTGAAGAGTGATGGTATACATAAAGTAGAAAATATCATCAGGAAATAAGTGCACAAGAGATCTTTGCAGGGAATTAGGATGAATGGGGCGAGAAATACATGCCAGAAGTTATTGAAGAAAATTACGAGCAACATCAGTGCATCTCCATGCAGTTTTTGCTACTGTCACCACTAGTGACACTCAACGAAGGCTGCCTCCTACTTTTTGGGTACCACTCACGAAGAAGGATGGTGGTAGGAAAAATACTTCATTTGCATTAGAATAGGTTGCTGAATAGTGTGAAAGAAAGATAAAATTCAGGTATGTATGTAGTGCTTGACTTTGTCCTCTATATCTTGTAGATGGAAAGTATTAATATCGTATATCTATGTAAGTGCAGAATTGCATGGTCTTGAGAGTGCAGTGGCACAGACCTTATTTTTCTCTTGGTGTCTTCTTTTTTTTTTTCCACTGTTAAAAGTAATTTAGAGTTCTTCATCACATTTTCTTTCTTTTAGGATTTCATGTATAAAATTGTGCAGCTTTAGTGAAGAACAATTTTGTCACAAAGAACAATGGCATCGTTAAAAGAGAATGGCATCTGCTATTTATGACCTGTACTCTGCTCTGGAATCCTGAGGGTTAAACTGACTGTCATCCAAAATTTGGCTGAAGATGGGTTTTCTACTCTTATTCTAAACTGATTTGCATTGTAATAGGTATTCCCAAAAAAGGGGGAAAAAAGAAACACAAAGTGTTCTGTGAGAAAGCAAAGTAAGAATGTTAATGCAGCACCCCAGATTGGACAATATTAGGTGTATGATAATATATACCTGACTTCAGCAATTTGAGGATATTTATTATCACTATAAGCTCTATTGTTTATTTATTTACTACCACTCTAAGCTCTATTTCAGTGTATTAGTTACATCATACATTAGTGAAGCCTGTTTATGCCTATTTAGCTGACAATGTGTCTTAGATATTTAACTGTGCTGTTACATATGATGGTTTGAAGTTGTAGTGAGGTTCTGCAGCTGGAATTTTCCTATATTTGAATGATTCCTTCCATTGAAACAGAATGTGTCTTAATATTACTACACTATTCAAGAATATAGGAGGCAGTAAAGTTTTTACTTCTGCACAAAATATTGCCTATGCAAATCATGTTTTAGAGTTATTTTTTTAGAAGTGAACTGAAAAGGAAATGAAAACCTAACTCATGTTCTTACTCAAGAACATCTTTAGCAGCCTTTTTGTCATAGCTATTTGTGTTCAAAGGCTTTTCTTCCGATAAACTGCTAGAAACACATGGAAACTAAAAGTGGTACTAAATTGATATTAAATATAATTTTTCAGGTTTATGGATGTTTCATGATATACTTGGATAAAACTAGTAGTTGTTTCACAAGCTTTACATCAAAGGCAGTAACTTGAAATCACCTTACATTTTCCTTAACCTGAACCAAATGCAATATCCTATTTCAACCAATGTTATAAATTACTTTTCTCTGCAATTTCAACTCCTATATAGCTACAGTAGAAAAAAGAAATGCCTATGTTGCTATCATCTTTTCCTAGAGCAGCTTTTTCTTTATGCCAAGCACAAGCATTTTGAGAAAAAAATTTAAAATGGGCAGTTTATGTGATCACACAAGTTGCAATAGCTTGAAAATTTAGAACGTACAAGAAAAGACACTGACCAGTTCTGTTTTCTGAGGTTACCGTGAAATGGTTTGGAAATACTTATGAAATTTTATGTATGTACACCTCTACGAGGGAGCAGGAAAGATTATTTTACTTGCATAGCATTTGTGGAAATTATTAAATGATGGGTATACTGCTGGAACATAGAGTTCTGCTGACTGAAAATGTACAAAAAAATGTGTGTAAAGTACACAAGGTGACCTCAGTTCTTAAAAACTGCCAAAGGTTGTATTCTATGAGCAGAAAGAGGCACTTGTTCTAAACTGTGTCCTCTGTGTGAGAAAGTTTGTAGTGTTTGTCTCCACCTCCTTCCTCAGGACCTTCTACTTGACTGATTAGCTGCCATCCTCTTCATTCTTTGTGAAGACCATTTTGGGCACTTAAGTCTTGTGATCATGGGGAACTCATGAAAATAACTGAGCACAGGGCATGGCTGTGCGTGACAAGACCCTGAAGAGTCAGGTAACTATTGTGTGACTAGTTTTGAGATACCACAAAGGTTATATCTTTTGCTTTCCTCAGACATGCCCTCTTTTTTCTGCCTGGAAACTTCTAGGAGAAATTTTAGGATATTTTTCACCAGTAACTCTAACTTGGCTGCAATAAATCTGGAAACCCTGAGCATGTGGAACTTGTACTGCTGGCTGAAGCAGGTGCACAGCTCTGCAGGTGAAGTTTGTAATGTGTCGTGCAAAGATTGCTGATCATGAGCAGAGCATCTGAAAAGTGAGTGCACAGCAAGTCCATGGCTTCTGCCAAATGGGAGTCCTACAGTGCATGCGTACAGATATTTTCTCCTCCAGAAATACAGGATAGAAATATAGCAGTTGTACAGCACTTACAGAAATACATCTAGATTAAAGTCTAAAAGGAGCATTTAATTTGTAGCTGAAGGGGTGAATTTGATCAGTCTAAATTTGAGCTAAAATTGTGAGACCTCTGTGAGGCTTAAGCTCCCACTAGTGAATTAGCATTTCACACTGTCTGCTGTCTGTGGTTTCATCAAAAGGCAAATTTAAACAATTTCAGTTTCTCAGGAACCAAGTGGAATATGTTACTTGTATTTATATTGAAATAGATCTTAAGAACCTAACAGTGGATATTGCCCAACACCCTGCAGTCTGTTCCCACTTACAAATGACTTTTTGTAAGTGCTTGTACCTTAAGAGGTCAGGAAAATCTCATTTTCTATCAACTTCACTTTATTATAAATCACAATTTCTCCCCCCCAATCTAATTAGTACATAACATACATTTCTACCACCTAAAATATAGCAAATGCTTCAAAGAATGAAGAGTGTTATTGCCACCTGGTGGGAGCCTTGTGTGTGTAACTTATTAATTACAGACAGGATTGTGAAGATGTTGAAATGGCTCAAGCTGACGAACACCGTCCTGCAAGAATACAGACTAACTACATTTGGCACCATGAGAATAATTAGATGATTTCATGCAACCTGTCCCCGCACTCCTTTTAATGTCAGGTAAAGTCACTGCTACAGTTAGTAGTTAACAGGACTGGAGCACTGACATGCATCAACAAAATCTGAACATGCAAAGTGAAATATATAGTAGAAAAGCTGTATGTAAAAGGTTTTGGGAAGATAAGAGCCGAACGGTCAAGAACAGAAGTTTAATTAACAGAATCACAGAATGATATGGGGTTGGAAGGGACCTCTGGAGATCATCTAGTCCAACAATGCCAGTGGACCCCTGGGCAACACCGCTTGTTACAGTCTGAAATCTGCATTTTGAATTGTCTGAACGCCTTCTCTTGATTGTTTTACGTAATTGACAATGAATAATGTGAACTTTGCAAATAATAATTCTGAAATTCTGTATTTAATAATTCCTTAGCACTTTGCTTTCTTTTCACATTTCTGTCAGTGTGCTTGTATTAAAAGCTTTGAAATAACTGGCCAGTTTTTTAGGCAGGAAGCAGTAAGATTTGCAAATAGCAATATTGACATAAATATGATTTGAAAGTTTAATGACTAATATGACTCTATGAAGGCTTCCTGGCTGAAACACTGAAAGCCACAATGTGATAGAATTTGATTTGACATGTATAGAACTAACAGCATCTATTTCCTGACAGAAATTTAATTTTCAATCTGACAGTTTTGCACATTTTTAAAAACTTAATTAAATTCTACACAACCTCTGTTACAAAATCCTTCAGATTACACGTGCCTGAAGCTGAGATGTAGCATCTCAGTTTTTCAGACATATACATAATGTTTTGTGGATAGAGAACAACATGTCTATGTTTGATGCTGTGTAGCAGATGGAATCCTGGAAAGGACTGAAGGTAGTTTACAGAAAGTTTTGTAGTATCCTTTGCAAATAATTAACCCTTTGAATTTCAAGCCACATGAACTTGTCTGTTTGACAAAGAAATGATCATTTCTATTCATCCGAAGTGGCCAGAGAGTATTTCCTCCTGAAATGTGGGAAGATGCTTTACAGCATGAATTTAAGGACTGAATTAACTAATTCCAGAGCTAAATTCCCTTTAACTATTACATTCCAGATTTAAGACTGCCAACTACCAGGAAATTTCCTTGCTAACTTACTTGCTATCATGATGTGCTCCACTTTCTCCTTTTCTCCTGCAATTTGGGAAGAACTGAACAGAAAAATCTTGGCTTTGGAGCTTTTATTTTTTTTAATCCATTCAAGTTGTTCTGCAAAAGAGAGGGAGGAAAATGTTATTCCAATATATTTGGGTGACAAAATACTGAGGTTAATTCATAACTATATTGGGGTCATGGTTTGGAGAATCTGCATATTTTATAGCAGTCCTAGTTGAAATTCTTGCATCACTGCCTTCTGATTTGTCTCTCTCTCTGGACTTCAGAAAGCAAAAGCAATCTCTGGCACTTGGGAACACTGGAAATGACCTGAATCATGCATGGAGTTTTTAATAAAGAAAAATCCTAACAAAATTTCACAGAAATCATGAAAGATTTTTAAAATAATTACTTATTTAGTATGGCTGGGGGAATGGTTTTTATTTTATGGTTTCCTGTTCATGTTTTGCATGCTTGTTTAATCCATAAGGCAGTCTGTCATATAGTCAAACAGATGGTACACATATGTGTCCCTGTAAACAGGTATCAGTATGAACGCACACAATGTTCTCCCTGCACTACCTGGGACAGCACTACACTGTTCCATTCATTCACACTAGAGGTCACTGTGAGCAAAAGATTATGCTTGACTTGCAAAGGAAAGAACACTAATGGATCGGTTTACAGGAAAAAAATTTGTGGCATACTTGGCAATTTGAAAGGTTAATGCAAACTCGTCTGTGTTAAATATGTTTTTTGAGGGGCAATGGTACTTCTCAGTGCAACCTCATTTACTTACAAACTATTTACAAACTGTAGGTTAAGAAGTTACTTGTGTCAGGAAACCCTCAGTGCTTAGACATGTCCAGTTTAGACAAAATTTCATTTCTGGCAACACCAGACTGATTCAAGAGAAGAGTTCCAGACTTTGTTGATAGTTTTTGCTGTGTTTTTTTGTATAAACATTTAAGGTGATATTCCTTCCGTCTAGGAAAGTTGCCTGGTTTTCTCTAGACTGTAGCAGAACAGAATAAGTATAACTTTGACACAGGTGCAGCTTCACGTGTTAGACAGCCAAGTCCCATTTAGATCATGGATTAGCAATAAAAGCAGTAGCTGTCTCAGAGTGAAGTTGTGAAAGAAAAAATCAGAAACATTCAAGGAAGTGAAAGAGGAGCACACTCCCCTTTCCCTGCTCCAAGGAATGCATCCATCCCAGGACTTGCCTCCCAATAGCTGCTGCGTCAGACCCTTGTAGCCTTACTTAATTACTACTTGTGTGAATCTGGTTGTATCCATGCTCATTTTTAAATTCTTTTCCTCTTTCACAGTGTATGTCCATGATTAGAAAAGATAGCTGAGAAGTAAGTGCACCCTGAATATCTGATGCCACCTAAGTTACCCATAGCGTAGGTATTTGTGAAAAGGAAAATGATGAGCCTTTCCTCACAGCTGAGAGAGCGAATGGGAGAATGACAGTGATGCTTTTTTATATCAAGCAATGACAATGAATATTACTTGCGTGCCACCCTCCAGAGTATTTGGCATAACGACAGCGGAGTAAAGAGAGGTTAATAGAGCAGCGCAGAGGGAAAGATGCTCCCATTACCCTACATACTTCAGCGCATGAAAACAGGTACTTATGCAAAAGCTGTGCCAACCCTGAGGTGACAGAGGCGTATTGAATATGCAAACCTGGGAAGAAGAGTCTTCACAAAACTCCTAAATTCCTGTTTTTACCTGCTTTTTGCGCCCACTTTCTTGTGCTTTTCTTTCCATTTCCTCCCACTCTTGCCTTTTATTAATTCTTTCTCCCATATGTCCATCCCAAATGGCACTAACATCTTAGTTGCTGACATCATATTGTTGATTCTCCAGATTCCATCTCTATCATCTCAGTATGCTTAAAGTATTAAGCTCTTTCTGACAGAAAATACCTGCTGCTTTAGTTTTATACACTCACTGCCTTAAAAAAAATAAAATATCTGTTTTCAGCTTGGTCCTTGATCTAATGAAACAACAGTACCCAGCTGCTCATGAGGTATGCTGCAGCTTTTATTGCACTAATTTTATGCTGATGTAATGCTTCCATCGATTAAATTACACTGTTAAAATGGGTGTAACAGAGTAAACAACAAAACCTATTATTTTGAAATAACAGCTGTTCTCTTAATTGGTAAGGTGGGGCAAAAAAAGAAATTATCTTTGAGACGGCTTTTAGTACAGGTTATTTAGCATCACTCAGATATTTCCATTTCCATAATGTACTTCCTTTCACAACTGGTGCAGATGCACGTGGCATTTCTCTATGAATTTTCAGCTCTTCTTACTCTTACAAAAGCACTGCTGACAATATTTTTGCTAGGATTAACATATTCCAGAAACATCCAGAGTAATTACGTCAAATCTGTTTCTGAGTGTACCATGGAATGAAGAAATGGACTCTTATTCAGAGGTGTTGTGACAAACAGAGTTGAAGGCTATTCACTGGAATGATTCATACTTCATGCAGGTCTATTTCCTTGGATGATCACTGCTTTCTCGCTTCATTTTAGGAACAATTTGATTAGTTTCTCCTGTTGACTGCTGAGAAACTACTTCTATGCCAGCAACACTACAAATGTGATTTCATTTCAGTTATATGATAGGTAAATCAATTTCAATTGATTGATTTAACAACAAAATGTTGTATTTAAATGTTGCTTAGCACAATCTTGTATTTAGCTGTTACAAATTGAACTTCCTAAGAGACAGGCTCTTCTTAAACATTTCAATACTACACGCATGTCTAGATGCTGAAATATAAACTTCACAACAGAACATGAAAATGTCAGTTTGTATCACATGCGGTGTAACAGAGGCAGCATATGAGTTGCTTAGATTATTAGATGTCCCCGTTCAAGTACATTTCTAGAACTTATTGATGATTATATGGAAAAGCAGTTAATTTCAACCTATATCTCAGTCCTGCACCTAAGATGTTCAGGCAATCTACTACTACAGTACACCTTATCTTGAGTAAACAACGTTTACATAAATCAGTTAAAGTCAACAAACATCACTCTGTAAACTTACAAATAATTTGTAAATGGATTATTGATTCTCTAATACAAAAAGAAACTGGCTGAACTGCAACCTTTTTTATTTCGCTCTTGCTGCAATAGGATTATTTTTTTTAATCTGGGCTGACAGGAACCTAATGCAGTTAAACAAGGGGAAGTGCAAAGTCCTGCACCGGGGGAGGAACAACACCAGGGACCCATATGTGCTGGGGGCCACCCAGCTGGAAAGCAGCTTGGCAGGAAAGGACCTAGGGGTTCTGGTGGACACCAAGGGGATTAAGTGCACCATCAGTAGGTTTGCAGACAACACCAAGTTAGGTGGGAGTGTGGACCTGCTTGAGGGTAGGAAGGCTCTACAGAGGGATCTGGACAGCTTGCATCGATGGACCGACGGTATGAGGTTCAAGAAGGCCAAGTGTCGGGTCTTGCACTTGGATCACAACAGCCCCAGGCAGCGCTACAGGCTTGGGGAAGAATGGCTGGAGAGCTGCCTGTCAGAAAAGGACCTGGGAGTGTTGGTCGACAGGTGGGTGAATATGAGCTGGCAGTATGCCCAGATGGCCAAGAAAGCCAACAGCATCCTGGCCTGTATCAGAAAGTGCGACCAGCAAGACTAGGGAAGTGATCATCCCCCTGTACTTGGCACTGGTGAGGCCACACCTTGAGTGCTGTGTTCAGTTTTGCGTCCCTCACTCCAAAACAGATATTGAGGTGCTGGAGTGTGTCCAGAGAAGGGCAACGAAGCTGGTGGGGCGTCTGGAAAACAAGTCTTATGAGGAGCCTCTGAGGGAGCTGAGGTTGCTTAGCCCGGGGAAAAGGAGGCTGAGGGGAGACCTTATCCCTCCCTACAACTGCCTGAAAGGAGGTTGTAGCAAGGTGGAGGTCAGTCTCTTCTCCCAAGTAACAAGTGGAAATGGCCTCAAGTTGCGCCAGAGGAGCTTTAGAATGGATATTAGGAAAAATTTCTTCACAGAAAGGGTTATCAAACATTAGAACAGACTGCCCAGGGAAGTGGTTGAATCACCATCCCTGGAGCTACTTAAAAGACGGGTAGGTGTGATGCTGAGGGACATGGTTTAGTGGTGGACTTGGCAGTGTCAGGTTAATAGTTGGACTTGATGATCTTAAAGGTGCCTTCCAACCTAGATGATTCTATGAAGTTGGGCATGAGCCAGCAATGTGCCTTTGTTACAAAGAAGTAAGCTGGGCTGCATTAGGAGGAGCTTTGCCAGCAGGCAGAAGGACGTGATCCTTCCACTCCAGTCAGCACTGGTGAGGCCACACGTGGTGTACTGGGGTCCAGTTCTGGGTTGCCCAGTACAATAGACATGGACAGTCTGGAGAGAGTCCAACAAAAGGCCACAGAGATGATGAAGGGACTGGAACATCTCTCCTGTGAGGAAAGGCTGAGAGAACTGGGGCTGTTTAGCCTGGAGAAGGCAAGGCTCGGGGGGATCTTATCAGTGTCTATAAATATGTGAAGGGGGGGTGCAGAGGATGGAGCCAGGCTCTTTCCACTGCTGGTTGGAACTAGATGATCATTCAGGTCCCTTCCAACTCAAACCATTCTATGATTCTAAATTACAAATGGTGTTGCGATGACCTGTTACAATACTTCCATGTTTCTTCCCCATTGCTGTAACGATTGGCAACTGTGTTAATGCCAAAAGGGAACTAATAATTTGTGACGAAGTGTAAGACAAAGTGAAATTAGTGGAGTTGATAATGGAAGCACTCTCTCGGTAACATTGTATGTATTTATATGACGTACATGAGTATTTAAGGTATGTGCGACAATTCATTTACTGCAAAGGTTTAGTTGGCCGTAAGTCAGGACCTGATCAAGTTCAGCGGTGGCACTAACAGGCATCTTCAATGTAAGATCAGCCATAAGCAACCACAGAACATATTTTACATCGAGTCTCACTGTTTAGCAGGTTAGGAGTCAGTGTGGCCATTTTAACCTTGAACTGAGCTCCTTTGGAACAGCTTATGCCATGTGTGACTGTGCCTTGTGTTGGGAAGGAACAGGCACAAGCAGCAGGGGAGGCTTTGTTTTACGCTCCCTTTTTAGTTACTTTTCCAGCTACCACCCTCATTTCCACCTGTTCCCCGAGCAAGTTACATCCGCTAAGCACACCCACTAAATATCAAATCAATTGTATAGAATAATATCCTGAAGCAAATGCAGATAGCAAGGGGAGCAGATTGCAGCAGTAGAATTTTGTCATATCTGAGTTAAGTCATGCTGTCAGTCTGAAGAAACAACGCAACAGATAACACAAGGCAGGCATTGCATGTTCCTGATAAAATCATTGATCAGACTCACAGTGCAAATGATCTTCTTAAAAATAACTGGGTTTTTTCCAAATTTTAATTTGAAGTAAACAGAAGCTTAACTTCATGTTTCTTGAAACTTATTTTAGGTAAAAGGAAGAATTTTGTTATGACTTTCATGGCAAGGAATAAGGATGCTGGGGATCACTTTTTTTTTTTTTGAGGATTAAAAAAACCACAGCATGCGGTGACATCAACAAATAGGATCTGACTGACATTTTAAAAATCAAACATATCGTAGCTCCCCATGATCTGCTGCAAAATTGGAACTTGTGAAAATCAACTTAAATGACTAAATCAGTCACACGAATGGCTGAAATTTAAACTTAATCTCCTATTTTGAGTTTGTGAGGTTGAGGGGTTTTTTTAATTAGAAGCTATTCACAGTACTGTATAAGGTACCTTGACTTCTAAGTAGCTCCAAAATAAAAAGTACTGTATTATTTCTAAAAAGAAATAAGTTTCCTACCAATACAACGGCAACGCTTGCAGGTAAGTTTACAGCTCACTACCAGCGGATAAGTTTCCAGCTCACTACCAGCCCAGGAGTCTTCCATGGATGCGGCAGAAGTACAGGTGTACGTGGTAGTACCTTAGAGGGCATTTAGTAACAGCTAGTGACTCGTTTACCACCCTTTTCCCCTTTCTCTTCACCCCTTTTGCTCTCCGGGGAGGAGCACTGGGGCCGGGGGGCTGGCGGTGCGGCCCACCCCGCCTGACAGGGCACCAACCCCGCCCGCCTCCACGTTGGCTAACGCGAGGCTCTTCGGCACGGCTGCCCCAAGCCCTTCCTCCTGCTCCCTCACAAGGACAAGCAAAGGGCCAAACTTGAGGAGAACGGCTTTATCCGCACCTCGGACGGCTTGAGGCCGGACGCCGGGGGAAGCCGTGAGGCGCCCGCCCCGACGCTCGCTGGCCGCCGCTCCCTCAGCCCTGGCGGCCCGGCTCCGCCGCTTCCAGGCCGCGCCCCCCCCCCACAGACCTTCCCCTGAGGGCGGGCGCCACCCACGCTGCCATTTTGGAGCTGCCCCAGCCCGCCCCATCAAGATCCCCTCGTCCCCCAGCGGCGGGCAGCCGCCCGCTGCCGCAACGCGGGACCCTGCCGCACAGAACGCCCTGGCTCCACCGCCCTCCCGGACACGCCTGCTTCCCCTACCGCTACCCGCCGGCCCGCCTCCGCCTCCTCCCGCTGGCCCCGCCCGGCAGCGGCGAGGGCCTCCCCGGGGCGCGGCGGGCGGTGAGTGGCAGCGG
>JAOXJK010000032.1:53633890-53644291 GCA_025774025.1 Xenus cinereus | reverse complement strand
GGCCGGTGGGCGGGCCGGGGCCGCCCCATAGGGCTGCGGCCTCCCGGCGGGGCCCCACTTGGCGCTCAGCCGCCACCGGAGCCGAAAAGAAACTTGTCGCCGGGAGTCCGCGCTGGTGACTTCGCCCTGCCGGGCTCGGTGAGCGTCTGGGGCGGGGATCCCGGGCAGGACGGCCCGAGCTGCCGGCCTCCCTCCCTCCCTCCTTCCCGCCGTGCTCCGGCTGCCAGCCGGGGCTTCCCGGCCTTCCGGAGTGGCAGCCGCCGCCCGGGCACCCTCTGGCCTCACGGGGATCGAGGCCGAGCGAACTCCGGCCCGTCCCGTCCCTCCCGCCGGGAGCGGGAGTTGCAGAGTCACCCCCCGGCAGCGGGGCTCGGCCGGGCGG
This sequence comes from Xenus cinereus, assembly GCA_025774025.1. Classification (NCBI taxonomy): domain Eukaryota; kingdom Metazoa; phylum Chordata; class Aves; order Charadriiformes; family Scolopacidae; genus Xenus; species Xenus cinereus. The sequence continues at coordinate 53,643,909 of JAOXJK010000032.1, read as the reverse complement.
GCCGCCCCCGCCACCTCCCGCGGCGCCGGCTGGCTCCTAAAGCAGCCCGGGCTCTCCCGGGGTCTTACCCTGCCCCCCGTTCCCAGGCTTTTGGAAGAAAATCCCCAAGTCACCTCTGAGGGCTGGCTTCTTGAGCCTGCGGCAGGGAAACCTGGTGGTGTCCCTTATAGCAGAAGCGCAGAGTGTTGGGACGGGAGTATATTTTTTTTTTCCTAGCTACCTAACGCCGAGGTAGGTGTTTTCCTGTTCCTCGTACGTGTGTCGGGGACGACTTTTGTTGCCCAGTTCCCCATTCTGGAAGTATTCCGCCCCAAAAAGAGCCCGGAGTCTCCCCGCGCAGCGCATCCTCTGCCGGCGTCTTCCTCGTCTCTCTCTTCGGAGCGCTGAGGTCAAGTTTAAAACCGGATGCAAAGTAACTTTTGTGATTGTATAGTGGTTAAAAATACTCGTGCTGGTTTACTGGGAAAGTATTTTAATCTCTGTGTTTTCCCAGGACTGTTTAGAAGGTTGAACTGAACCGCGTTGGTTTATTTATAACTTGGTGTAGAAACTTAATACAGAAATGCATGTACTTGTATCAGTAAAAATATTTTCTGGTTTAGGGAAGCTTAATTTTGGTAGCAAGCTGTCTAAATTGCAAAGAATATGTTTAATGACGGTAATACTGCTGGTACTTTTAGCATCCTGTTGTGATTTTAGTGTTCTCTGAGTGGAAGTAGTTGCTGGATGAGTTACCCAAAATCAAAGATACCGTACCTATACTGCTTTCATCTTTACAAGCACATCTTTAGGTCAGTATTCTGAACGTACAGAATTTAAAAATCCATTTTGTAGCTACACTTCTTCCACAATGTTCCTTCTGATTTGCCTAGCTGGAAGGAAGTTGCTCTTAAGCAGCAAGAGCTACAGTGTGTTACAGGGGAGCAGTATATGCATAGCTTGTTACTTCCCGTCTTGTCAAAGCGAAGCTTTCAGTAAACATTTCTATAAAAGCTTTTTGATTTAAGGAACTTTTTACTCCAGAACAGAGTCCCCCTCATTGTTTAAGAGAGGGCTTAAGGCGAAAGTTAAAAACTCTTCTCTTGTAAGTAATTATAAGGTCTTTCCCTCCATGCTTTAGTGTGTGTGTGGGGGGGTTGATATAAATACTATTTTTTTATAAAATTGGATAGTAGTTTAGTAGTAACTAAAGCCAGCTTATTTCGGATCATGTGCATTTCAATTAGAGACATGTATAAAGAGCATCTTTGGTGGCATCTCTCTCCTCGTTTCCAGTGACAGAGTTCTGCACCTTCTTCTTTGCCATCTTACCTTTTTTGCCTTTCTCTGTTGCCTGATTAGGTGGTGGCTGTGAACCAGGTGCTTGATATGAATTTTTCTGTTATTGTAGACATGTGAATACGGTTCCATAAAAAGTTAGGGGCTAGTCTTTGCGTGTGCAAGTACAACACTAAGAGTCAAAGAAGTTACTTATATGCAGTATTTATAGGATTGATTCATTACTTTTAGCATTTATCTACACTTGAAAATCAATTCGTACTTGGTTAGGAAAAAAGACAGTCACTATTCTGGCACAATGCCAGTCTTATTCAACAATAGCTTCTTATGCTTGGAACTATTAAAGAATGTATAACTACATCTTGAAGTTGCTATCGGTCTTCTTGCCCTTTTCTAGGCTTTTTTGTTTAACTAATTATATAAATATATTCAGATTTTAAATTTTTACTCTGCTTTTACTTTGTAACCCTACTATCTGATAATTAATCATTATTCTCTTCTTTTGCAGCTAAAATGAATTCAGATCCTGATCCCCCCTCAAGTTCCTCTCAACCCCACCAGCATCTTGGAAGGTCCCAGCTAAATGCTGCTGCTGTGGACCATAGTGAGAACAATCAGAAATCTGGACCGTCCCCAGGAGATACTGCAACTTTTTCTTCTTCAGGTGCTGGCTACTCCCACAGCAGGGAGAAAGCTGAAAAAAATGGTAAGTATGAAAGTAAATATTGTGCAAAATTTGCTTATGTTAAACATTGGGAGATTATTGTGTGTATATGTATTCTAAACTCTGTTAAATGAGACACTGTAAAGTAGGAAAATAAACTTCTCTGATTTCATTTAACCTGTTGTTATGGAAGAGACTTTTCTTCTGCAGCTCACTTTGTGCATATTTTGAAGTTTTCCCATCCATTTTTTCATGTGTACAGAGCAACAGGAAAGAAGTTTATTTGAAAAATCGGCAGGAAGAATTAAATGTAATTTAACATAATATTAAGGTTTTGACTTATTTTTTTTAGTTGGCTACCTATAGCTTTAATATGAATTCTAATGTGGATGAATAGATACTACTGTAATGTCGACTGAGGGAATAATAGATGGATAGATGGAACCAGAGCGACAGAAATGCAGTTAAGATTAGCAGGCAGATAAATGTTGGACGAAGAATCATGCTACACTTTGAAAGGCAGAATGAGGCTTCCGCCCCCCCTCAGTGTGAACCCATTGAGTTTCGAAGGTTGTGAAAGCTGATAGGATGAGACAAATGTCTCATGCAAAAGGTAGAAAGAAAAATATCTGGCTCCTGTATTCAGATACTGAGTTCCAGTTATATATTCAGTTTGCAATCTAACATTTGCATTTGAGGTTTAGAAAAATTACTGCTCTTTATCTTTCTTTAAAATTGGACTTTTGATTCTGAAACGGCGTATGTGCATGTCCTTACATTCGTAAGTATGAATCACCCTATTGAAGATAATAAGGCTATGCAAGAGTTTAAAATTATTAAATATGTGAATATCTACATGGCATGTATCAGATGCAGCTGAGCTCTGCACATAGTTCAGGCCAACACTGTGGCTGTGTTAGCACGTCTATTGCTTGTGTCTAGTTAAAAATTGACTGTTGGAACCTTCTGGGGTTTTTGTTACTAAAAGATACTCCAGATGGAGGAGAATTTTTTGGATACCTGAATTTCTAAAATGCCTGAATGTATCATTACCAACTTTGTCATCTCGCCCACCTGTAAAAAAATTCAGAGATGATGGAGAATTGACACTTATAACATTAATTACATGACTATTAATTTAGGATCAGTGCTAACAGGTGTGTTTTCTTCCTTCATGCTCCAGTTTCTTTGTGTGCTTCAAAAGGGAAAGAATAACTTCATACCACATTCCTAATATTGCTGCTATCTTGGGGTTTGTTATAATGTGGTTTGACAGAGGAAAGCATAAGCTTCTGTTGTTGCATTCATGCAGTATTCTGAAAATTAATTCAAGGTATCAATCTAGTGGTGTTTTACACAGCAATTCTGCCAGGTGTTCTTCTTTAGCTAATTTGGAGACCTTATTATTCTATACAGATATTGCCCTTTTAAAATCATACCAAGTTTTGTTTTAATTCTCTTTTCAGGCCTATATATTTAGTAATATCCCCATCCAGTCTTGTATTGTAGACATTTTTGTTTGTGCCCCTGTAAAAGAGGACTTTTGAACATTGATGTATTTCTTCATTTCAGTTGTGACTCATTCCTGATTACTTTAAATCTCTTCCCATAGAAAATCTTCTCAGTGCCTGGTGCCATTGTCATTGCCCTTTCCATCCCCATCTTAATATACGCAAATATTTAATGCTGCAGAATGAGCAGCTATTGCCATTGTGTCATGCTGGAGTCTTTAGCAGCCAAGATTTTAGTGGATTTAGATAGCAAATGTGTTCGATAAGATCATGTTTCTTCATCCAGTGTTTTCTTATATGGTTATTTTAGACTTCTGTCATTTGTCATAGTGCTAACTCTTCCTAGAACTGGAAGCTCATTTAAAAGAAAGGAAGAAGAGAATTACTCCTCCACCCACAACAGCATTGGTCATCAGAACTTAAAAACAGGGATTTTAGAAGGACTTCAGAAAGAAGTACAAATAAAGAGAGATGTACAAATTCAGTCATGTGTATGCATATGGAAACATATATGAAAAAAGTGATGTCTCAAACAGAAAATTGACACTTCAGCAATTTTCAAAATATTTGAACTGACAGAGGAGGTGTTCCTTGGAATCACTGGAGCCTTTACCAATAAATGACATTAGGGTTGCTGATAGATCTAGGAAGAGTGAAGGATCTGCTGTCTTAGCCATGGCGTGGTGTTGTCTGGTTGTATGAAAGGACATATGCACTAGAACAGATGTTCTGGGAAGGGCTGTTCCAACTTCTTTCTTGGAAGATTAAGAAATCGGTTTCTTTGAATAGTCACTATGATGATAACTATAACTCTGAATGATGGAAAAGACTAAGACATTGCTGTACAGACAGTTATCTCAATAAATATGATTAAATATGTAGAACAGTCCTCTTTATTGGTGACTTAAATATCTTGCACAAGATTCCACAAACTCAATTTTTTAACAGAAGTAATTCAATCTTTAATAAATTGGCTACCATTTCTGTTGGAGAAGAGGGGATGTACAACGCCCATTTCAAATACTGTCTTGAAAGGCAGTTTTACTTCAAGCCTATCTACCACATGCCCATGTGACCTTCCCACCAGGTAACAGGTATCCTGGGCTGCATTAGACAAAGCATTGCCAGCAGGTTGAGGGAGGTGATCCTTCCCCTCTGCTTAGCACTGGTGAGGCCACACCTGGAGTATACTGGGTCCAGTTCTGGGCTCCCAGTACAAGATATGTGGACAGCCTGGAGAGAGTCCAACAAAGGGCCACAAAGAATATGAAGGGACCGGAACATCTCTCTTGTGAGGAAAGGCTGAGAGAGATAGGACTGTTCAGCCTGGAGAAGAGAAGGCTCAAGGGGGATCTTATCAGTGTCTACGAATACCTGAAGGGATGGTGCAAAGAGGATGGAGCCAGGCTCTTTCCATTGCTGCCCAGTGACAGGACCAGAGACAATGGTCACAGACTGAAATACAGAGGCTCTGTCTGAACATCAGGATAAGCTTTTTTTATTGTGAGGGTGACTGAGCACTGGCACAGCTTGCCCAGAGAGGTTGTGGAGTCTCCATCCTTGCAGATACTCAAAAGCTACCTGGACACGGTCAGCAGACAGCACTGGCAACTGTCTCTATGTCTCTTAGTAGCCCTGCAAATTACCTCCGGAGGTCACTTCCAGCCCTCAGTGATTCTTGAGTTATTCTTGCCAACATATCTGTGTTTCTGATCTGTGCTGCTCTTTCCATTCTATGCTGTGTTTAAGGCTATAGCATCAATGTGACCATTAAGTCATTTATTTCCTGGAAACACACGTCTCCTACTCCTGCAGCATTATCTGTATCTTGCAGCATAATCCAGCAAATTAATGAATGCCCTGGCTCTGACTCAGTAAAGCACTTAAGCACACCACCTCCTCAGCTGCACAAGTACTTCATTTGGATCGAACTCCTGTACTATAGGTCTTTTCGTAGCAATTTTTCAATCTGTATTCTGCTAATATATCATTAGGTAGTGTTTTGTTATTCCTTGTATAATTCATTTCACAGTGGGAAGTAACAGTGCTTTGAGAATTGATTGTTCAAATCAAATCTGGATTTAATGAAAAGAAAATATTCAGTTTGAGATGATTTGTAGATATTGGGGTTTTTGTTTTAAAAAACAAAAAAAGGAGGGTATTCCTACTTCTACTCAAAGCTGTTGCATTCCCTAGAAAACTTCTGTCTGTATAAGTTACTGGGTTTGTGTATGTGTTAGGAAAAAAAAAAAATAATTTTATTCTTTCATGGATGTTCCTGGACAGGAAGTTTATTAGTGAGCAAACCATATACACTACTAATTAGGGCTTCTGAAATTTTAAAACCATTGAGTCATTGGTATTCACGTAGGCAAATTACAGGAGGGTTGCTAGTTGCTTAAATAAAAATGTTCTGCCATTATTTTAGTAGTCTGTGCCAAGAGGACCTGCTGGATAGCAACAAAGACCAGTGGCTGCTTGATAATGAAGTCTGGTGAAGTTTGTTGAAACAGACTAAGACTCAAATCTCTTCAGACACTTCTGTGACTCTCAGGTGCACAGGTTCTTCGGTTCTCTCCAGCTGCTACATACCCCTTTTTGGCATCTGTATTTCATCCACTCTATCCATCCTCCTTCCTTCAGATACAGCCCTAAAGCAATGGGAAAAGAAACAGCTCAGATGAGAGCCCTGGAGGTCCCAACACCGGATTCTCCAAGTAGGTTTGAAAATATCATTGTTGCTAGTGGAACCACTTCCTCTATGTAAACACAGAGCAGAGCTAGGAAAAAAGTACCATCAACCAAAGTACCATTGGTTACCATGTGACTATCTGGATACTGCTGCTGTTAATGTAATGTTTTTGGAAGGGACACATGAATAGACGCTCCAGGTAAGTGGTCTGTATTGCTGAGTGAGAAAATAGGTTTCTGTGGCCCAGTGGATGTTTCACTTTTGGTTCAGGTGGGGGGGAAAAAAAAGAGAATTGAGAGAAACTTCTCATGATACGATAGTGATACTTCCCAAGAATACTTTCCTGGGACTTCTGGGTTCAACTAATTCAACTCAGCCATAATAGTAACTTGAACCAGACTGACTCACATCCCAGGTGAATATTTATGGTGTTACCATTTCTTGTAATGCTGAAGTACCTTCAAGCTTGTAAAATCTCTTAAAAACTGGAAGGGAAGCGTCTGCCTGTCAGCAGGTAAAAAAGCATCCTAGGATAATAGAGAAACCTGGGAGATAGTGTGAAGGTGATAATTTTTTATATGCAGATGAAAGAGATTGCATTTGATTTTTACATCATTTCCTGTACATTTGCTAGCCAGTAAAGCTGGAGAGGAGGAATCAGGTAGGGATTCCAGGGTGAGAGAATGGGAAGTTCTGAGAGCACTGCAGAGCTAAGTTGCAGCGCTTGAAGAAATATGTCTTCGGTTAAAGAACTAATTTTGTTTTGTCCATGTTTTTGCTGTTAAGGAAATATGTACAAATCTCTTGTTCTGGAATTGAGAACATATGGGGAAGTATTTGTACCAAGAACTTTGCAGACAGAAATCAATTTCTTGTGTTTCGTTCGTAGATGTGCAGATGCTTGTACTTAGGAAGGTTATGAGGTTTTTTTGTATCTCATGGAAAAGAATTATTTTATAAATTGTGTGACTTAGAATTTATAAATAGTACAAACAAATGTTCTAAACAGTTTACAATGCATTGTAACAACGTACAACAGTGCGTCTCCAACGCATTGCTAAATGATAGCTAACAAATAGGGAACCTCTCGAATTTACAAATATTTTCCAAGTGTTGGCCTTTTCCACTTAAGGTTACAAAGAGCCTTTGCTTCAAAGCTCTATTTTAGCACTTCTGTGTCTTCATTTTCTGGCAGTTTGCTTGTACAGACTAAGTCTTAAGGCAAAGTGAAATGTTTGTGCAAAGCTTGAAGAAATCTCAGAAAAATCTTTGATTGTTAGAAAAGGAAGATTATGCCTTGAAGTATTAATTACTTAACAATTTATCTGTCAGTTTATTAATGACCCTTCAAACTTCACCTGTAATTACTCGGGCTCCTGGAAAGCTCATTTGCCGAGCACTGCTGTGGGGGAGAAAGGATTCTATCCAAACAAAAGTTAATGACTGTATTTTCAGATGAAATTTTGGGACATAGTCATAGTTGGTGCAGAACAATGGAATTGTCTTTCTGAGGTCTGCTGCTAGCGTTGTCAGTAACATGCTGGTGTTTTTACCTTATGTGGGATTAGGATCAGGCACCCATTTATTTGAGGAAAGATTCTCCATTTTTGCCTCTTTCACCATTTGAAATACATAAATATTTTCTTCAGCTGATAACAAGGGTACCGTTACTGACAACAATTTTTGCATTCACACAATGAACAACACTAAGCAAAGTGCTCAATCTTCCTCCATTATTTTTCAGGTGGATCGATTTCCTAATCAGTGTTCGTTTATGGTAACAAAATGTTTGTTCTAGCATAGTCCCAGGGTGTTAGAGGGATAGAAATGAGCAGCTGAAGAATAAAAGGCGAAGAGCTATATTCGCATTAGTAAATCATGTAACGAAATAGCAGTAGCTCTGTAAATCGTTCCTATTGTACGTATTTGAAAACTAGATGTAGCAGTTGGACTACAGTCTTTCAATTTTGTTTCCTCTAAAAGGAATCCAGTATGCGTGTTCCACTGCGCAAACAAAATGCATTAAATGGGAACAGTTGGAAAGTTCAAAGTACATTCCTCATCCGAACCTGTTCTCTAATAGAATGCATCTGCATTCAGCAGCTGCAAGAACTGCTAATCTCTGTAGATACTTTGCAGTGGCTTTGGAGGAAAACATTTGAAAGTACCTAGTATCTGTATGTTCACCTTCAAATAAAACTGCAACAAATCCCTTTTATGCTACGATAATTGTGGAGACACTCGAAACTGTTCTGCTGTTAGAGGGCCCCTTGCAGCAGCAGAAGGCCCACTTTATTGTGAAAGTTAGAAGGTGAGACTGGAAGCAGTAAATTGTGAAGCAAAACCAATCCTTCGCAAAGTCAGTTAACTATCAGAATGTTACTGAGCAAGTTAATAAGGTGGTATGGACTTGCTAAACAGTTGGAGTGGGCCTTTTTTAAGGGCCACTCTGTTTTGAAGGTAAGCTAACAAACTGCTGGAGTGTCTGTGTGGTGTAGAGCCTTAACCGTGGAATTGCTGAAATTCCATTGAGCATTGTGCAGGTTGTTATGATAACTTTAGGTCTTCACCTACAGAAAAATGTGGGCTTGGTGAGTTTTATGATCTCAACTCTCCTTCCAGCACCTAAAGAGTGCCTACAGGAGAGACGGGGAGGGACTCTTCATCAGGAGTGGAGAGATGGGATGAGGGGTAATGGTTTTAAACTGAAAGAGGGGAGATTTACATTAGATATTAGGAAGAAATTCTTTACTGTGAGGGTGGTGAGACACTGGGACAAGTTGCCCAGAGAAGCTGTGGATGCCCCATCCCTGGAAGTGTTCTAGACCAGGCGGAATGGGGCTTTGAGCAACCTGCTCTAGTGGTTGGTGTCCCTGCCCATGGCAGGGGGGTTGGAACTCTACGATCTTGAAGCTCCCTTCCAACTCTAACCACTCTATGATTCTACGATTCTAAAACTTAGGCTAAGACTTTCAAAAGCAACTGGAGCAGGTTGTTCCATGTCAATTCCAGACTGCCCAGCCTAAAACACTTGAAAGCATTTTCAATTTTAAAGGTAAGGGTCATAGTGCTTTCTGAAGAGCAGGTTCTGACACAGCCAAACTAAAAACTTTCAAAGATTCTAGCACAGCAGTGCTCAGCTGCTTTGAATGCACTCCATTATGAAGATCTCTTGTAGGAAAAGACCAAGTAACACATACTACATGATATATGGAGAATACCAGCAGATACACATAGTGGGGAAAGCATTTCAAGTTATTATCTTCCTACATCTTCCTTTTTGTTCTTCCCAGTTAAAACTACCAGGTGAGCTGTGCAGCTAATAGTAACTGTAAGCAACCACAGCAGGGTGTTAGCTAGGCCAGTACCACGTCATGGGCTAGCAGCTTATATCTGGTGTTTCAGAAGAGATGGAGGGTAAGGCAATGTCATACATGCTATGCAAAAGGAAATTTGGGATTTTATTGTCTCCTCACCACAACATGGATCTCTCACATCTTTGCTCAGTGTCTCACGCTAACAAAAAGAGAGGACCTGCATGTAGATGAGATTGTTAGGCCCAGAATTCCTGGCCAAGGGAGAGGAAATCCAAAACTATGTTAAATTTTTTGCTTGTCTTGGGGAGAATAGGTGTCTAAGCTGGTGAAGGGAGCTGTCTTATGAAGGGCGGCTGAGGGAACTGGGGTTATTTAGCCTGGAGAAATAAGGCTGAAGGGAGACCTTATCACTTGCTATAGCTACCTGTAGCGAGGTCAGGATCTCTTTCCCCAAGGTGAGAGAACAGCTTCAAGTTGCACCAGAGGAGGTTTAGGATGGATATTAGGAAAAATTTATTCACCAAAAGGGTTATGAAGCATTAAAACAGGCTGCCCAG
>JAOXJK010000032.1:53570363-53625097 GCA_025774025.1 Xenus cinereus | reverse complement strand
CTGAACCACGGAGTCGCCTGACGATGAACTAAGGTTTACACAAGGTCTTGGTGACAGGGTAGGAACTACAGCCAAATATGAAGTAGTTACCACCTTCCAGGTCCCTGTCCTGTTTTAATTTGTTGGTTATATATATGCTACGTGCCATCTAAAACTTGTGTTCTTTCACTTGCCTGCTTTCCTTTGAATGACTGCAGTGTTTGTGAACCTTGAATAACTGATAGACTTCATTGGCTTATATAAATGCACCTGACACACAACAGCTAGTGAAGTCTATTTTAATTGTCATAAAAGATACATGAAGTATTGCAAGATGAATGTTCCTCTCTTCTGGAAATTTTTATATTCAAGACAGAGTAAAATTTGACATTAAATAGACATGAGTTTTTAGCAAAGCTGGAAAATAAAAGCTTCTACTGACAGCATTTCCATTGCAGTACTCTTATGTGGGAGGAATACACATCAAGACATTTTCTGACTAAAAACACACTTAACAAAGGTGAGAAGTTACAGATCACCACTTTTTATGGTATTTTTATGGTGAGTGCGTTTGCTCGTATGTAGTACTTGTTCTGCTGTTAAGCTGAATTGAAAGGAAGTGTGTGTTGTCCATCCTTGTTCCCAAACACACTTTTACTGTGTTTGGGACCTTTTACCTTCAGGGACTGACCTAAATACTTCATGAGAAAGTAAGTTGATATGGCAGCCACGAAACTCGAGTTGTTCATGCTTTGTCCTTTTATTTATCCTCTTGCTTATCCTTTAAGCAAAGGAAAAATACTGCTAGTTATGGGAACACTGATACTAAGCTATTCTAAATTTGATCTCGAAAACACGCCACAACCTGCTCTTCCGCCCTTGCCCTACGACTGCAGAACCAACCCACAGACGTATTTTTAATTAACTATCTTTTATTTATAGGTCAGATGTGAGAGTACATAGAAGCAATAGCCAGGCAGGAGGGATTGGGCAGTAGGTTGAAAATAACAGCAGGAAGGGTTTCTTTCCCCTGGCAGTCAGCTCTGCTGGAACAAACATTTCAACAAGTTTGCCTGCAGTACCAGCACGTTTTATTTTCTTCTCTCAGTGAAGGTGGTAGTTGGAACATAAGGCTACACATTCCTAGTTCCGTGGTTTTGGGGTTTTTTTTACCATCTTTGCAAAGAACATTATTTACATGCTAATCTGCAATGTAATTACAATAAAGTAACTGTATCCTGGCGATGAAGAAGCAACGGGAATGCTTTTCAGCTTTCTATTGTAATAAGCATTCTCATCGAACAGATACTCATCTGAGCAGGAGATGGAAGGGGTCAGAGCCATGCCGTGCTCCTGTGTCTGGGAGTGGAGAAGGGCAGAAAGGCAGCAGGTTTGCCTGCATAAGCTGCCAGAGAACCACCCTTCTTATTAAGGGCTTATATCAGCTTATATCAGTTTGCTTTTTTTGTGTGTGTATGTAAATTCCACTTAATTATCAAACAGTAATTTCTGAACGGCGACTCCTGCATTGGTTTACACAGAGTACCAGCGAAAAGTGTGTGGTGGGAAAAAAAAATAAATCCATAGCCAACACTGCTGCAGAAGTTTGCAAGCTAATGAGTGTGAAAGCACAGGAAGCAACACAAAAGTTCTGCCTTGCCCAACTTTTTTCATTTGGGTGGGGTAGACAGATGAATATTATGTTTCTTTCAAACAATATGCTCTTTCCTGTAGCTTCTTGTTTATTGTAAGCAGAAAGCCCCTGAGTGATGTCTGTTGGTGTGAGCGGTGCCATCTGGAAAACAGGCTTCTGACTTGTTTAGAGTTCAATCCTCTTGGTTATATATCAGCGCAAGGAGATTAAGTGGTTAATTTTGCTGGGATGCTGTTTGCCTATTTTACAATAATATTTTTACAGCTTTCTGAAAAGACCGAGTACTAAATGAAAATTATTTTTCATTACGTGCCTTGTTTAGCCAGACAACATGTTACAATCTGGCATTAGTATTTTTCCAAGTGCAGCTTGGCAGACAAAACTGTGGCATGGTGATGGAGAAAACTTACTTCATGGTTTGCTCTTGTTAAAATACATCCATTTTAATGAAAGCGTTGGCTTGTAGCCTGCTCTTGTCTGGAAATAGGCCCAGTACCAGGGATGTTAAAGAATTTAAGTAGCCCTGTTTTTTGGGAGATTATTTGGAATCGAGTTTATTTCTTCCTTCCTCCCGCCACTTGAAAAAGAGCTGATACTAAATGGCACCTCAGCCAGCGGGATTAGTTACTGCTGCCCAGAGGAGGGAGAGGCTGAAATCTCTAACTTGGAGCAGATGCCAGAAAACTTCCCTCAGTTGGTTTCCTTGCTTCCTAACTGTACCCTCTCGTGCTGTCTGTGCCCTTGGGATGTAGCTACCAAGTGTCACAGAGTTCGGTCACCTTGTGGGGTAATGTGGTGTGCATGGGTCGACCTTTGGTGCTTGCTGTTGAGTTTGGATCTTCCTTTCTCTCTACAATTTTAGGTTGGCTGGTGAAGCTGTTATTCTGCATCAGTGATCTGTTCTGACACATCCAGCTTAACGCGTACAAGTTGTATTGAGTTTTCTCTTTAAAATTCTTCCAGAGTAATTTATGAGAAATCTTCTCCTAAAAAGTAGCAGTTCTGGCCCATTGAACTTCATTCGCCAAGTGGCATGCAGCATGACATTTACAAAGTAAATGATAAAGCTCTCAAGATTTATTTTTTTTTCTTTACAATTGACTGGTGGAGCAATATGATGCTTTTGAAGAAAAAAAATTGTTTAAGTCTGTGTATGTGTACACTGCATAGGCAAGGAGAAAAAAAAGAATAAGGTGTGAGTGTGGAGCGGGACACAAAACAGGTTTATAACAGTGTAATCATTCTTTGTTTCTGTGTGCCCCTGAGGCTGAGGAATTGAGCTTTCAAATATACTGAATGTGTTTTAAAGGCAGGTTAATTTTTCAAAACTCTTGAAAAGGCTTCACTACTAAATAAAGAGGCTGCCAGATGGGAGACTGATGTGCTATCAGGAATAAGAGCAGTCATAGTACAAAAGCTGATCCATACCGCATGTCCCACATGTGCTCATATTTATCGTAATGAATACTCTTCTATTGAGAAATTACTACTTTGGAAGCAAATGAGAAACTGTAAACTGCATGTGTCATCCTGTGGCAGGTACCAAATAACAAACAATGATAAACGCTGAAGTACAACACTAAGATGGAGTGTAAATATTGTAATGAGTTAATTTCCACTGTTGTTGCAGAACACTTGTGTTAGCTTTTTTAGATATGATCCTTTAATTCCTCAACCACATGTATCCATAATTTATAAAATACTTTCAAATATTACTAGTAAACAATTTTCTTTATCAAATTGATTTATAGAGGGCATGAAGGAAGAACCTGAAGTGCTCTTTGAGGAGCTGCTTGAGAGAGCCAAAGCTGGAGAACCAAAAGCACAAACCGAGGTAATTTTGTATGTTCTTTGTCCAGTCTTGTTTGCTTTTAATTCCAAAAATAGCACTGCCTGCTGTAGAACTATTATCTCTTCTTTAGTTGAACTGTCTCTGTTTTGATCTTAAAGTATTCAAAGAAAGGTGATGCCAGATGGTTTCTCTGCCTTGAGAAATGCTGTTTGCTTGGGAGTGTTGCTGGCTTCAGGTCCAACTCTTGAGTAAGCCTTTAGGACACATATGAAAACGAGGAGGGTAGGCTGAGAGCATGGAGAAGGTACAGAACTGCTTTTGTCTTTATTTTTTAAAAAGCATGTGCCAAAGAGTTACTTGTGGAGGTGTGCAGATAGGGACCATTGAATGCTGTTGGTTCAGCACTGCACTATATACAAAGATACCAGGACTCTTGGGCTGGACTCTGTGGAAGAAGCTGTTGTAGAGGTGCTTTAGCAGGAGCAGAGGTTGGTTGATGCCTTGCTCTTGCACCATTTCTCTGTTGAATTAACATACTTTAGAATAGAAGCCCATCCTTCTTTATTGAAATTAGCTATGTTGAGTTGTGTAATGGCAAATATAATTGAATCAATAATGGCAGTTCTGTCCCTGGATGTGTTAGCACTTTAGGTGTACCTTAAGTTTTAGAAGAATTGTACCAGTTTTCCGCTGCATTCCATTGTCTGGTGTATTGGTCTAGTAGGGGTTTAATTTGTGTTTAACTTGGCTAGTATTTTAATTGAGCACTCTTTTCCAGCTTCAGCTCTGATGGCAAAAGGGGAGGGTTATGGTCTCCTGCATGCTTGGTGGTTTGGGTTTTTCCCCCAAGGATCACCACTCTTTTTGCAAATAAAAAAAAATGGTGGGGATGGAAAAGTAATCCTTTTACTGCTGGTTTAAGGAAGAAATAATAAAAAAAGATATGGCAGTGCCAGGCTTGCTCCCCACTCCATTTCAACTTGAGGGGCAGGCTGTCCTTGGAGTTGTAATCGGAGACAGTAACAAATTCTTCACCTTTGAAACAGCAGGTGGCTTTGCGGAGGATGAAGCTTTAGCCTTGAGGGGCTGTAAAATTGGCATTTTGGCTCTATTCCTCCGCACAAGATAAAGCAAATGCCATAAACATTCTTTCAGTAGATTACTTCCAGTTGACTAAGAAGTACCTTATGTAATCTAAGCCTATGATGTGTGCGTATATATCTATATAAATAATAATATTTTTCTTATCCTTCTCAATTCATTCTACCTTCACTCACTTCCTTTATCTGTTTAACTGTGAACAGTTTCTATTCCCACACAGTAACAGGATTCTTGTCGTGTAGAGATCCAGCGTACAATTTTGTTTCACTACGCTCTCAGGATGAATTGACTGCCTGAAAACGAATCCCAAATACAGTCGTTTCTTTTCTATGCAATGAAATTTATTGTGACTTGTGGAGAGGGACTTAACTTTTAGTTTTAAAACCCTAAAAAAAAAAAAATTATTTCTTCTCTGTTGTTGTATATGTCCCTTTAGAATCAGTTAAAAAAAAAAAATCTATTTCTTACCTTTGCAGAAGTAGGAATGAGAAGCTGAGATGGCACCGTTGTGCTGTTTGCTAATAATTACGAGTCAAACACAAGAAATCACTCGGTTCACTGGCTTGTAGTTATTACTATGAGTTTATTCAAAAATAGCCCTGCTATGACTATGGAAATAAATGCACTCTGAGTGACTGTCAACCTGCATTACTGTAGCTTTATGTAGTTTCTTTATTGAGAAATAACTGTGCAGCAATTATGTAAATGAGACACCCACAGCTGGAATTCTGTAATGGAGACGAGGCAGTTCTGTGTCTTTCACAGGAGGATCTCTGCAAGGGGGCTGCTAGACATAACCGCCTTGGTCATCAAAGCCTATAGGTGAAAGCAACCTTTGGAGAAGTACAGTATGATCTGTGTGAAGCCATTAGCAACTATGACTTCATTTCACACTTTTAGCTCATGGGAAAGAGAGGATCTCTGATTGCTTGAAGGACAAATCTGAGGTTAACACCTTTTCCCATCAGTTCTTCCTCCTTTGCCAGCTGCGGAGCAGAGCTTCGCAGCCATCTTCAGGTGGTTCCATGCAGGGGCTTTGCTATGACAGTGAAAGGTGCCTATTGCATGGCCTTGTTCAGAGGGAACTGGTAGACCTTCCAGCGGTATTTCATGGAAAGTCTTGATGTTTCTTACAGGACTTGGAGGTGGGATTTTTTGCTACCAGAATTTTTCACATACATAGAAGCTTATAATTTTATAATCAAAATACAGGAAAACTAGTTTCTGGTTGCTCAGGTTTTGAGGGTGGGTTCTGTAGGGTTTTTTGGGCAGGGCAGATGATGAAATCTTAATGCTGAACATACAAAAAAAAAAATTAAAAAAAATACCCCATTAAACATTAAACCTCCCCTCACCCTCCCCCCAAAAAACCCAAACACCACCACAAACAAACCAACAAATGCCAAACAATGAGGGAAAAAAAAAAAAACACAGGCAAGCCAAAAACCACTTCTAACACAAAGCAGGTGTCATGCTATCATTTTGCTTATGCAGTAGCCTCGTTCAAAATTATTAATTCCAAAATCTGTTAGTTTACATTGTAATACAAGTCTCTATGTCCAAAGGATCCTTATAAACTTGAGAGCTGCATATTTAAGTGCCACTACTCCTGAAGCTTTGCTCAAATTCTCAATGGCTATAAATGTAAACATGCTCAAGAAACAGCTATTCTTGTCAGAGGATGCTATTTCCCATGTAATGTGTTCAAGAAATTCCTTTCTGAAATAAATAGCTGAAAGTACATCTGAAGTTGGGTGATAAATTACCAGGAAATATCTGAAATCTTCCCTCGCGCCTTGCCCCCAGCCCTGTCTCATATAATCTTTTCTTGATCTGCCACTGTATCTGTGCACTCCCTGTTGAACTCTGGCATGACTCAATGTTTAGTTCTGACTTTGGGATTACTTTGTCCTTTTTTTTTTTTCCCTATGATTTTTGTATGGTTTTGGATGGCTTCACTGTACATGCTTTGGGTTTCATAACTATCTACATAGAAGTTGTTGGAGCATTCAGGTTTATGAAACCAATTGAAAGGCTGGGGACCTAACCTTTACTGGAAGAAAAAGATCTTTTTGATTATATTAGTGTGTTTAATCTACATGGGAATAACATGAATTATTAATCTTTCAAAGGTATTTCTTTAGTCACCTTTAGTGGCAATACCAAAGGGAAAGTTTTGGACAAACTGTCAAACAGGGGTTTTTTTCAGCAGATAATACTGTGTTCTTATGGAGCTGTGCTCTTAAGGTACTGCATTCATCACTCTTAGAATGTAACTGCAGGGAGCCAGGGAGCGCAGTGAGCCAAGGAAAAGCATTTCCCAGATTCTCCAGGCGTGCAGATAAAATATCCAGTAGTTTTGGCCACTTTCTGCCGTTTTGTGGCCTTGTGGTATGATAAGCAGAAGTGTTTCATGCTATTGCATAAATATGTTTACTAGTATATTATCACATATTTCAGTTCTATAGAAGGAAGAAAAAAGGAGGTGTTCTTTTCTTATCAGTAAAACAGTAATACAGGCAACTGCTTGGTAATTTCTGTAATCCTGAATAGGAGGATTTTTACAGGCTATTTCACTGAATTTCCTTGATGCTTAAGCAGTATTAGTTTTATTCCATTCACTAATTAATCATGAGTTTGCTTTGACCTTCAGTGGCTAAACTGCTATGAGTCAGGGATTTCAGTCCTGAAGCCTCCTTCCATGGCAAAGCCCTTTGTCAATAACTTCATCTGAATTTCTGAATGTCACTGGCACCAGGTTATTACACTTAATTTTTGTGTTTCTAAAATGAGGCTAGCAGTGTTGTCTGAACATTGTTATGGGAGGAAAAGAATTCAAGAAAACTTTTAACACCGGGAGCTTTACCTGATCCTGCTAGATGCCTGAAGACCAACAACAACTAATTCATTGACCTGGCCAAATGTGTTGCAATTCCTTCTTGCTTCCAGTTCTGGAAAGTGATCTTTCCCTGCAGAAGATCGACTTACAGCGATGTTCTTTAGTGCTAGGAGCAAATGTTTTGACCTTTTGTTCAGAGAGAATTTATTCTAGCTGAGATCCCAGGGTGTGGGAGAAGAGAGACAGAGAGAGTAGAGTATATTTCAGTAACTGAAGGAATTCTGTTCCCTCGTTATTCTAGGTGGGGAAACACTTCTTAAGATTAGCAGAAGAGGAGGATGAAGAACTTAACAACTGTAGTGCGGTTGACTGGTTCATCCTTGCTGCTAAGCAAGGTCGCAGAGAAGCTGTCAAACTGTTGCGGAGATGCCTGGCAGACAGAAGAGGTATGGGTTCTCTGAGGCTTTTTGCTTGTGCTTCCCACCTTACCTGAAATAATACTACATTCATTTTAACACCGAAAAGAGGGGTTAAAATACAATGAGAATGTTCATGACAAAATTACATGAGTAGTTCCTGACAGCCTGTTCAAATAGGTAATTTAAAAAGCATTAATTACTGATACTGCTTATAGAAGCGTTTGTATTAATTACTTGCTTGAATTCCTTCATGGAATTCATACTTGTTCTTCCCTTCCCCACCTTTCATTGAAACTTCTTTTCTTTGACCGTGAAGGTCATACATAACCACACACCACCTACATATCTGCTGTTATTTCATTCTTTTACCCCTCTGAAATCTCTCTCTTAATTGGTCTTTTTCACTGTTGTCTTCTCCCACTTTGATTCAGATCTTCCTTCATGCTGCTTCCCACGCTTGGAATGGTCTCCTCACGTCTGCCAACTATCTGAACTCTTATTTAAAATAAAAAAAAAAAACCAAAAAAAAAAACCCTTTCATTTAATTCTTGCTGCCTTTTACATGTCACATTCATATCTCTACCACCTTTTGCCTGAACTGCTGTACTTCAAAAGTTGAAGACATAAGGTGTCTTGTGCAGTCTTTGAAATTCAGTTTAAACAGAAAGGCATCTGAGTAATTTTCTTAGGTGGTCAAGATGTGAATGAAACTTGAGAAGTTTCAGATTAAACTGAGAAAAACAAATTGTGGGCAAATCTGTCATTCTTCCATGGGTGTGGGATAATAGTATCTAATGTTTTTTTTTTCTTTTCTTCAGGCATCACTTCTGAGAACGAGCAAGAAGTGAAAAAATTATCATCTGAGACTGATTTGGAGAGAGCTGTGAGGAAAGCTGCCTTAGTCATGTATTGGAAATTAAACCCCAAAAAGAAGAAGCAATTAGCAGTTTCTGAACTGCTGGAAAATGTTGGGCAAGTTGACAATGAAGGTTTGTTTATTAACTGATTTATGGTATTGATAAAATATATACTTAGAAGCAAAATACAGCTAGAAGTTTAAAGACTATAAGCAATCAGGCATGAGATAAAAGTAAACGTATGATGTATTTAAGAAAAAGTAAGAGTGTTAATGACTAACTGTCTCTTAATAGCTATGTTCTCTGGACCAATGAAGTTAGTTCAAAAAGGCCTGCCAACTCTGGCTTTAGGTTGTGATTCAGCTAAGCACTCACACAAGTGACTAAATATTAAAAATATCTTCATTTGACACTTGGTGTCCTTGGAAAATAAATCTTTTATGGCTTTGACTTATTTCCTTAAGAGTCATCCTGATAATATCTTACTAGATATTTCAATTTACAAACCCAGCTCACTCTTCTCTTACTCAGGATGTGTTAGCTATGTCCGTGCCTTTTCTAATAAAGTAATGTGAATATAGAAAGCTGTGTAGCCACTTCTTAGCTGTTTATAGGAATATTTTGTCTATTCCTGACTTTGAAGAAACACCATTCTCCAGATATTGCAGTTTAAAGAAAATTCAGTTATTATTTGATCACTTCGACTGCTTTGACTTTCCATGTACTTTTGTTATTGACCCAGATGGTGAGAAACAACCTGGGCCAGTCCCAAAGTCTGTGCAGAAGCAGAGAAGAATGCTGGAGCGATTAGTGAGCAGTGAATGTGAGTGCATGCTGCTATTTTCAGTCTTTTCCTGTGGTTTTGGTTTCTGTTTTGTTCTGCTGAGCAATTTTGTGCTGCCAGAGTAAGACGGTATAGCAAGTTTGGATTGCTATAAACCAATAGTGTCAAGTCATTGTATGTTCAAGGTAAATAACTGATCTGCATGTGAACTCAGAGAAGACATCACCATTACAGTTGAGTTGTCAGTGATTAGTATAGTAAAAGGAGTTTGCATGTCACTTGTTATATTTAAATTCTTGCCCTTTCAGCACTTACCAGTCTATTCAGAAAAAAAATTTTGCACTTTCAATATTTTTTTTTTTTAGTTCTGAACTGTAGTAAGCTTTCAGATTACAATACTAATTATGCAACTATTTAATGCAGACATCCCTCATTCTGTTTGCCTTCCTCCTGTTTGCCATTTCCTTATAATTAATGTTTGTCTTTTCATATTTGTTCAAGCATTGATATAGGAAAGATGCACCAAGATATTTCTTTCATAACTGAGGGGCAGTTATGTAGTGGGAAGTATTTAGCCACTCAATACACACAGGGTCAGGCTTGTAGACCTAAATTTGTGAGTTTTGTAAGATATGGTGGGGGGTTGGAATTGAAATAAAGTTCTCCCTAGCTTTGCATACCTAAGAAGTGCTGATATGCTGCTGGGCCTTCAGGAGGGAAGTCAAATTGTTAAATTAAGAAAATGAATTATAAGCAGTGCAGCATGTGTAGTCTTTCAAGAATGTTATCTAACATAAGGCTCAATTAATCATTGTCAGGAAAAATCTCACTTTCTTGAAATGCAGTAGGTCATATGAAATAGTTCATGTGCAATTTAGATCATTTCTTGAAGAGCACTTTAAAATGTCACAAAGCATATTACTTACACGTATTCTCACCTGTAGAAGTATTAGTAACTAAAGTGTTATATGTGGATTAGTGAGCTAAATATGGGGTTTTGCAGGTATAAACTCCTTGAAAGATCAGATTTACATTTCATTAGGTCAGTTTGGCCTTTACCTTCGAGGATTGTGTTCATTATACGAGTGACTTCTGAAAATAACATGCCTAAGAAGAGCGGAACATTTCAGTTTTACATTAACTTTCACTGAAGTAAAAGAGGAGGAGGGATGGTGCCTGTGTATATGAGCTAGGGGGCAGGTGATGGAAGAAATAGCATTTTGGAGACTAAGCTTCTGGTCCTACCAAAACTTTGGTGAGAGTAGGTCGGCTTTTCTTATGACTCACTTGGCACTTCTGGAAAGCCAGAAATAGTCATTCAAGGATAAGACTGTTGTGTTTCATGGTCTGGTCATTGTGTCATAACAAAGTTGTCTCTGGGTTCACTGGGGTTATGTTGCTTTCGTGCTTAATGGATGACACTGTTGTTCTTGCCATCCCTTAGCTGAGCTAGCACGTGCTGATAGAGCGTGAGTGCAAAGCAAGTCATTTTGTTCTTGATCCTTCAGTAATTCAAAGGGTGTCAGAAAAGGAACTGGCAAATTTTTTTCTTTTTTTTTGAAGGCTTAAATGGCAGATAAAATAACAGGAGAGTAAATGAACCTACATGTAAGCGTGGGCAGAAATTGATGTGCATATTTTTCTTTTTCTACGGTGGATGGGGGAGTCAGGGGAATTTGTCATAACCAAATTGAAGAAAAAAAAATCTATGAATAATAAAGTAGAATCTACAACATATGCTTTTTATATCAATTTAAGAGACACTTAGGTGACAAAATACTAGTAACATTTAAAAACGAAAAGTTTTCATCAAACACTTAAAGTAGGAGTTAAGCTGTTACCTCTTCTCTAGAGAGCTTTTATCTTTTCGTGGATGAACAAGAAAGCTGTTACTCTCCAGCATTTACTTCTTCGATCCACTGAGTTTCTCCATTTATCTTGCCAGCAGGAGATTCTTCCTTCAGTTTTAATACATTGCCAATAATTGGAAGATAATTTTTAAGCCAGATACGCGTTTGCAGATACCTGATCTGGGCCATCCTTAACGGAGGTATAAATGGAAGATTAGAGCTGATATTGTCAATGGGCAGTTTTTGTGTGGCTGAGAGTATACATGTCATTGCATTTGATGGGCCATCTATATATAGTAAGCTGATAACTCCTTCCCTCTCAGGATGTCCCATATGTTAGGTCCTGGTTTCTCACACCACTCTCCTGTAAAAGTGCCGTTAAGGAATTTTTGTCTACTTACAGATCCCACACCAAAGAGACTGTGTTACCACTGTATATTTTCTCGCAATAGGACAAATTTAGATGACACACTAGGTATTGGGCTTGATCTGAACCCCACCAAGACAGACAAGGAGTCTCTGTGAATTTTTTTGTGTGAATGATGTTGCCTTACAGTCTGTGAATGATAAGAATAGTTAGCATAAATAAATCCTCTCTTGTTTCTTGGGAGGCATGCCAGATGGTATTTTGTGGGATATATGGGGTTCATGTAATGAGGTGGGGGGAAATAAAAATAGAGGCCAAGCAAAAGGCAACTTCCATGTTGTGAGATTAAAGCAAAAGCTGTTTTTCTGTTGAACTCTTTTAACGCTCCTCTTTCCGTAGCAGCTATCTTGACACAAATACTTTGTTTTGTTCTGTATCTACAGTATTTTCAATATTAAATACTGATATATTTATGTGTAATTCTGTAAAAGTAGCATTTTTTTAAATTAAAAAATTAGTAGGCTCAAACCCACCAATCCCCTGATTTTAGTTTAATGAAGCAGTTAAGTTTTCTTTCTCTTTAAAATCTCGAACTAGTATTAAGCAGGCCAGCTTTCATATCTTTGTATCCGCTGACTAGCTAAACTTACTGTGTAGGAGGTGTGTTACAGATTTTTGTCATTCAAAAGTCTTTTATATCTACAGCAATGTCATTTGCTTTAGTGTATGGAAAAAAAGTTGCTGTTAATTATGCTCCTTTACAAACGACATCAAGCTTGTCTACCATAGAAACTAGCTAATCCATGCTAATGTAAGGCTGTGAAAAGAGTTTGAAGCTGTGTGTAAATCATCTTCTGTCTTGCAGCATCCCTAGAGTTTTCGGAAGTGACCCCTTGCCTCCCTTCTACTCACAGGAGCGGATAAGGGTCTTGAAGGGCAGAGTGATAAACTTTGTCTCTGTGTACAACTGAGCCAAGTAGATTTTATTGCTGGCTATCTGTTTTATATTACAGTCGATAAAGTTTGATAAAGTTTGTGTAGCCACGTAGCTGCCAAATCGGAAGCCAGTTTTCCACTTAGTAACGTATGGATAACTCATGACTGTTCCTGTACAATTCTTTCTTTTCAGTTGTGGCTGCTAGATAAAGATTTCTCTCAAGAAGTTACCAAAGATATAATAGCTTATGATTTAAAACTGTATGACCTAATCCAATAGTATATTTTACTTTTTTCCTTGGAATAAGCTACTTTCACTCACTCTGTTCCCCCGCTTAGTGGTATTATAAACTTAGCTGCTGGTCTGACAGGATTTAGAGTAGTCATATATTGCAAGCAGCTTGTTTTCAGCACAGATCTCAGAATAAGTTGCAAGGTAAGCCTGTGTTGTCGGTACTTCAGTTTTTGATGCTCAGAGTTAGATCTTCTTTAATACCAGGAAAGAAAATTAATATTCCAACTCATAATCAGTACAGTGTTGTAGTGATACTATTTACTCAAAGGATACTGTTTACTCAAAGTCTTAATTTTCTTTCAGCTAAAAAATTTATTGCTTTGGATGACTTTGTTGAAATTACCAAGAAGTACGCAAAGGGAATCATCCCATCTAACCTGATTATGCAGGAAGAGGAAGATGATGAATTGGCAGGGAAGACTCCTGAAGAGTTACCCCTGCGACTGAAGGTAAAAAGGCAATATGCTATGTTACGACAGGTTATGTTGAACAGCTCTTAATTTACGCATTTCAGACAAGACAGAGGTGACTTGCACCTGAATCTCAAAGCTGATATTTAGTCTTTATATAGGTCAGTACAAGAATTGTCTATATGTTTACAGTTTCATATATATGGGTCATGTTAAGAGAAAAAGTGATAATGGTTTTCCCTGGAAGAGAGCAATCTACCTTCGTTGCATCTCAGTGAGAATTTAAATGTCAGTATCATAACTGCTGTATTTTTTTATTCTAGATGTTATTATATGCTTCGTATCTTACTTACTTAACAGGAGCAAGCAGGTGGGAAAAATTATCCGTAGCTTTGAGGTGTGAAAAGGTTCTCTTATGAAGGAATTCAGGAATGGTGGAACTTGTTGTTAGTGGTTTTCTGTACTGATGCTTTTTTAGATAGTGAAAGGAGAGGGGAAAATTAAGGTGCATGCATTCAATACTGGTATAAATTTCAATCAAGGTAGGGGGTTTCTAGCTGCGGACAGGAGAGTTCTCGTTGCAATTGTCATTTTGTCCCCATTACCATTTGGTAGGGGTGGGGAAAAACAAAGGGGGGGTATCTTTGTCTCTTTTTTATCTCTTGAATAACTAGTATTCTGAAAGAGATGCATTTATGAAGAACCGAGACACCTTGGCTAATAAATAAACTTATGCCCAAGTCATTGTGTGTGTTGCCCCAGTTCATCACGATGCGTAGATCTTTGCTGAAGCATTCTTGGCTTTTCCCTTGAACTAATTAATATAAAAGCATTTGTTCTGGGAAAATGTAAAAACTATTTTTTTTATGGGGGAAGGAAGATTGTTTACAGCAGCTAGTGCGCAGATGTAATATATGAATATGTGTTTGAAAAATCCTGTACCTTTTAATTGATCCTGTGTAAAGTGTGTGGTTGGTCATAGGGAGAGGATTCGATCCAGCAGTTCCTCTGTTTTCTGGTGACTGTGTTGGAAAATGGCATGCAAGATAGGTAGAATTTTAAGATCCCGTATGGTTACTGTTGTGGACTTAAAAGAAACCCTAACTGTATAGTAATTACTAGTTAAAGATATTTTTGCTGCTTCCAGACCAGATTTTGACAACTGCATCCCTAGATGCTTGGGAAGAAATGTTTTAAAGCTAAACCATAGCTATAAAGACTTCCTGTTAGTGCATATGATTTATATGCAGCACTTCCTGTAGTGTATTTGCATATCGGAATATATGGCATAATCCTTGCAAAACAGCGACAGAGTTAAGTGCTTTAAAGCTACAGTACTGACAGCTCGAGTAATGACTTAAGATAGAACAGGACTGCAGCCGCGTAGTTTATCTTCAGCATGAAGTTAGCGGAGCAGAATATTTGACTAGGAAGCCATTTAATTATATGTGTCAAAGGTAATGAAATACATCTTTCCTGAAATCAAAATCGCCTCTGAGCTTCATCTGACTGAATTAATCAAAATAGAGCTAATAATCTCAGACAAAGTAATCTCATTTTATTGGCAACATTTGCCTGAAATATAAATCTTTTCATGTCAGCTGAGGTTAGACAACTGACTGCTACTGCTTCAGCTAAGAATATCTGATGTAAAGATATGAAAATGCTCATAAATAAAATACTTCTTTCTCTTTTTCCAGGTTGTAAAATACCCGCTTCATGCCATTATGGAAATTAAAGAATACCTTATAGATATTGCATCAAAGGCAGGAATGCATTGGCTGTCTACCATTATTCCAACACACCATATCAATGCTCTCATCTTTTTCTTCATCATCAGTAACCTGACAATTGATTTTTTTGCCTTCATTATTCCATTAGTCATATTCTATTTGTCCTTCATTTCTATGGTGATTTGCACGCTGAAAGTTTTTCAGGACAGTAAGGCTTGGGAAAACTTCCGCACTTTGACTGACTTACTGCTTCGTTTTGAACCCAACCTAGATGTTGAGCAAGCTGAGGTGAACTTTGGATGGAATCACTTAGAGCCATACATTTATTTTTTACTCTCGGTATTCTTTGTCATTTTCTCCTTCCCTATAGCAAGCAAAGACTGTATACCGTGCTCAGAGTTAGCTACCGTCTCAGTTTTCTTCACAGTGACAAGTTACATGAGTTTAAGCACATGTGCAGAACCTTACACGCGGAGAGCATTAATGACTGAGATAACAGCAGGTTGCTTATCCCTCCTACAGGTTTTACCTGGGAATTTTGGCTACTTGAAATTCTTAGGTAAAACCTTCTTTACTGTTCCTGTAGGCCATTTCTTTGTGATTAATGTAAGCATCCCATGCCTTCTGTTTTTGTACTTGTTCTATCTTTTCTTTAGAATGGCACAGCTACGGAACTTTAAAGGCACCTACTGCTACCTGGTCCCGTATCTGGTCTGCTTTATGTGGTGCGAGCTCTCTGTGGTCATTCTGCGGGAGTCCTCTGGCATTGGGCTCGTTCGCGCATCAATCGGTTATTTTCTGTTCCTCTTTGCCCTCCCAGTGCTAGGTGTAGGCATCGCGCTGATGTGTCTGGTCCATTTCATCAAGTGGTTTGTGTCTCTGGAGCTCGTGAAAATTGTAGTGACTCTGGTTTTGTGTGCCGTCCCTCTGCTCTTGCGCTGGTGGACGAAGGTTAACTTCTCTGTGGTTGAAGTGGTTAAATCCCTCACTCGAAGCTCGATTGTGAAGCTCATTCTGGTGTGGATCACGGCTGTAGTGTTGTTCTGTTGGTTCTATGTGTATCGATCTGAGGGGATGAAGGTTTACAACTCCACCTTGACATGGAATCAGTACGCTTTCCTCTGCGGACCCCGGTCGTGGAAGGAGACTAACATGGCACGTACTCAGATTTTATGTAGTCACCTGGAAGGACACAGAGTGACGTGGACTGGGCGGTTCAAGTATGTGCGCGTTACGGAAATCGACAATAGTGCAGAGTCTGCAATAAATATGCTGCCGCTTTTTATTGGCGATTGGATGAGGTGCTTGTATGGTGAAACCTACCCTTTGTGTGACCCCAAAAATGTTACCTTGGAGGAGGAAGAATTGTGTCGTCTCAAGTATTTGACAAAGCATAACTGCCACATGAAAATGTTTGATCGGTACAAATTTGAAATAACTGTGGGCATGCCGTTCAGTAGCAAAAATGGAACCAAGTCTATAGAGGAGGATGATATAACCAAAGATATTGTGCTGAAGGCAAGCAATGAGTTTAAAAAAGTGTTGTTGAACTTGAGGCAAGGAAGCATAATTGAATTTAGCACAATTCTGGAGGGTCGTCTTGGCAGTAAATGGCCTGTCTTTGAACTGAAAGCAATCACTTGCTTGAATTGCATGTCTAAACTCTTACCTGCAGGAAGGCATGTGAAAATAGAGCATGACTGGAGGAGCACAGTGCATAAAGCCATTAAATTCGCTTTTGATTTTTTCTTCTTCCCATTCCTGTCAGCTGCATAATGAGCTCTCACAATATTTCAGTGGTATCTTCAGTGTACGCTGCATTTACACTACCAAAGGTTTGGCTTAAAAGGAGAAAAAAAAAATCCCTACAAACCACCACCTTGCTGTAGCAATGCTCAAAATGTATGCTGATGTAGAGCATTGGTTGAGTTTTGTAAGTGTACACACTGTATCCTGACTTTAAACCCTCTATGACTGAAGTAATATATACTAGTTTAGTATTATAAATGAATGCAGGGGGGTTGCTGCTGACTAATTGCATGGAGACTATTTTGTCCAAAATGGATATATATTTGCCTGTGGTACGACACTAGATGCATTCACTTGCTCAATGTTAAAAGCACTTTACTCTTTAAATATTCACAACGTGCCCGTTTGTATTTTCACAGGTATGATATAGAATAGGTAGCTGACAACAGCTTATGTTGCATATATCGCTTGTATTTATTTGGTGTTTTCTAGAGGAAAAAAAAGTGATCTTATAGTCAGTGCCTGGTGGTGATATCTGTGTACAGAACTCACTGTTTCAGTATTTGTCCAGAAGATAGTGACTTTAATGTTTTTTTGAAAGGGCACACCATTTCACACCCCAGCAAGGTTGTAAAAACTCCTCAAGATTCCATTTTTGCATTAAATATTCTGTAAAAAATATTTTGTTGGTTATGATGGCTACATGTATGACACTAAGGTACAATCCATGCTGGTGTGTGAAGGTCAAACACCAGAAAGTAAGGCTGGTGTTGAGATGGTACCAGTAACGGCCAAGCCAAAGCAACCGAGAATAGTACCTAAAAGCCTACAGTGGAAACTGAAATAGTACGTTTGTTCAATGATTTGTATTGTGCAAATAAACCTAAAATACAAACTTGAATTAAATGGGTACAACCTTTGTTCATTATGCTTTGATGTTGTGAGCAGTTGTTTGTTACGTTGATAACAGCTTCAACGGAAAAATACGATTTGGAGCGTTTAAAACTTCCCAGTGCGAGATACTTGCAGTTGTGCTTCACCTGATTTCAAGCTAGCAGTCAAATGGGGGTATGCCAGGTGAAAGTTTTGGAGCTATGAAACCTAGACATGGTCTAGACTGGCACTTATTACCCTTTTTAACCACTGGATGACAGTATTTCACACATACATCACATGCTAGTTCTCTGGTTGCTCTTCCACTGACTGTGCGTTAGATCTTATTTGCTTTTGCCTATCAGTCATCACGGGGGGCTTGGGGCGATGGGGAGTGTTATCAGTGGAAACACGTGACAGAGAAGGGGAAGTTTTTGGCAAACAAGGCATCTGGGTGTACTCCAACTACGAGCACCCTCTTGAACATCACCCTGGGCTGCAGTTGGGAAGAAGCCAAAGGCACCCACAGGTGCGCTGCCTGGTTCCCCGCCAAGCCTGAGGCTGCAGAGCAGAAGCCAAAGCCACGTAGTAATGTTTGAACCCATCAGAAAAATCTGTGAAGTAGAGTTGTGTCTTCTGGGTGCTTCTAGTTGTGAAAACTGTCATCCATCTCTCTGTTTCCACCTGGGGAAAAGAAGTGATGTACGATAGCAGGTAAATATAAATTTTGACGTTGTTTCGCTTACCTGGTCCCATTTTGGTGGGAAATAGGCCAAATTTAGCCCTTTCTCTTACTTTTGTTAGAATATCCATAAGCTCTTTTTAAATATCTAAACATTCTTCCCTGCTCTGAAATTTAAGCACAAAAGATGCAGATTTTATTACTTATATATAAGTAATTTTCTCCTTATATTCACAGAACTGTAAAACTTCTATTCATATGTTTGTCAGGAGAAAAAAGGCAACAGTCTTGGTATTCAGAACTAGTGTTAAAAATTCTACTCTTTTTAGCTTTTACTCTTTGTAAGGATGTCAATTTGACTGAGTTACTGTGCTGCATTCTGAAGAAGTTATTACATACCCTGAAAAGAACAAATTGACTGAAGTCAGATGTGAGAAATCTTGCAAGAGGGAGAGTATTTTATTGATTTCTTTGGAAAGAGTTGCTTTTTAAGATGAGACCAAAGGGTTAATCCAGGTATCTTAGTTCCTATCTGTAATGTAATAACTCTGAGAATTCTAATTCAGCCTTTTCTGAGGAAATTACTAGGGCATATAGACACATAATCAGTATTACATTTTCAAATATAGAAATATTGGCTAAAACTCCCTAGTTCCTTGGAGGGGGGGAGCTCCCTCAAGGATATTGACACCGATATTCGTCTTTATGCACTTAAGTGAAAAACAGCTCCTGAATTAGCTAGATCCTGGGAAAAATAATTCATATGCTCTGTAGTGACAGGTTGATGGGGACATTTGAATTTGTTGGATGCTTCTTTCCAACAGAGGTGGAAAGTTTTGATCACTAGCACATAGGAGGTCATTTTCCATTCCTCTTCTGTGTATCTGAAAAGGAATGAGGAGGTAATTTGACTTCAAGACCTTTAAATAATGCCCTTTAATGCTAGTTCTCAAGTGTTCTTTCTTGATCCTTTTATATTCTTATGGAGAAAGAGGATATGTTAACAATAACATGATGGATGGATGGGGACTCCATTTTCTTGTTGGTCTGGTGTTCAGTGTTCTAAAACTTTTAGCAAATAAATCTCATCTTTCAAAATTGTGTCTTCACTGGCAAGGACAAAATTGCTAATACTTAATAAGCAATTGCAGTTCCAGGCAAGGTGTTTTTTGCAAAGGGTATTTCTACCTGCTTCACATCTTTTAAGCAAACAGAGCGCAAAATAACTTTGTTCCACTCTTGTGCTACAGCTCAATATTCCAAACCAGTCCACTTTCTAGATTGGAAAGGAGAGAGTCAGAATGTGGCAGCTGCCGTTAATTATTCAATTAATCCTACATTTATTATTTTCTTACTCAGTTTTGAAGACATGATGAATTATAAACAGTTCCAAAGATAGGTGCCCTTTCTCTAGGCTGATAATTCAATCTTTTGAATTAGTATTAATTAACTGAAGAGGAGGAGGAGGATATTACATGGCTATTGACACATCTAAATTAGGTTCAGCTGTTCTTCTGTAAGCTCAGCTTTAGCATTTAGAATATACAGAACTTAGAGCAAATATTCATTATTTGAATTTCATCCTCAAAGTAACATGAAAAAGTACTGCTTGTTCTCCAAAGTGGGACATTCTATAAGCACAGAAAAACAACAAAACGCATATAGAGATTCTGAATAATTTAAGAGCCCACTCTGTAATGACTAACAGCCTCTTGCAGTAGGCAAGAATGCAAAGAGTTTATACTTTCCTTTTTGCCCAGTTCTTTCAGAGAAGGAAAATCGGTAGGTCTGTAGGACTTGAGTGTGATTTTATTTCCTAGGACTAACTGGTCTTCTATTAAGCACCGCAAAATAACTATTAATAATTGCAAATTATCTTGCAATTTTTTTGTAATACAGAGTAATGAGAACATTACCAGTGGGGCAGCACGGTGCTTTCTTACATTCCTACACAGCCAGTGAACTTGAGCCTTTGACATAGAATAATATGCCCCCTTCCAGAGCACACCCATGTCTGTCTGCCTTTTGGCTTCTCCATTTCCACTGGAAAAGGCAAAAGCAGTTTCAAGATTGTGAATGCTTTCTTAGCACTTTTGAAATCCATTGCAGCCTTTCAGGGCGAGGGTCACATTCGGTAACAAATGAACGAGGCTGCCCTCTCATCTCAGCTTCACGGTTGCAATTTCCTTCGTATCTTCAGACAGATATGAAGGAAAACCTGCTACCCTATCATTAAGTTAGAAAAATACTAATCCATGTCTCAAAAATTAGGTGGAACTCACCAAGTTGTAAAGAGATATACATATCTGCTCTAGCAATTTCCTACATACACGCAAATGTTACTTAAATGCAAATAGGATGCCTAGAAACCAACCAAACAAATCACATTACTGTTTATATGCATTAATTAAGCTGGTTCATTTGTTTTCATATTATTACTCAAAAGATTTAATTAGCTTCTGTTCTGGGAAAAAAACAATCATTAGCATCCTGCAACTTCCTCGTATAAATTATAGCCTGATGTGGAGAAGACAAGAGTCACCTTCCCATTAAGGAGGTATGTTCAGCACTGAGAAAACTTGTGTTTTCATCATCTACAATAAACTTGAACTTCAGGTGCTGCTTGAACTTTCGAAGCAGAAAGGGAACACAAAAACACTGCTTGCAGTCTTCCTTTGCAGAGTATTTTACATGAGTATAGAAGGAAATATACAGAATATATCTTTCCACTGATGGCTATAGTAAGCATCTTCTGTAACATTGCGGCTTCACAGTATTTATTTCAGCATTTTCATCCAACAAAAATTTTCATTTAAAGTTGTACAGCAAGTGCTGTGTTTTACTGCACGTTCTGATTTGGGCACTGAGGTTTATGGGGTGTTTCCTCTGAGGGGCTACAACTGCTGACAATGAAATCGAGGATCTTGGCAATCTCACTGAGAAAGTGTGTGTGCATGTGTGCGATCACACTTCCCAAAATACGCTAGAAAGAAAAGAGCAGGAGGTTATTGACTATCACGGTTTTTGCCAAGAAGCAGTTGTGTGCCCAGCACACGCCTGATGTGGGGAATACCTGTGTGTAACCTAGATAGTGAGTGCACACATTGCTTTTGCACCAGAGCCACCTGACATCTTGGTTTGCCCACATCCACCTAAACCTCATCCTGGAGCTTTCCTGACTGAGCAGCATGTCCTGGGGACTAGATGTTTTCTGTCCCTCCCTGACCATTGCCACCTGACAGACTCGTTTAGCCCTAACTGCCCCCTCCCTGGTTCCCAGCTGACCTGTGGGTTGGGATGTGGATTCCTCCTTAACAATCTCACTTTGCAATAAGGGAAATAAAGCAGTAAAATTCTGATGGCTTCCCATATGTTCACACTACTCCTCCTGAAGAACGTGCAGGTCTTCTTATAGTTGTCTCTAGACAGTAGGCCACTGTCTTCAAACTCACAGAAAAATGAAGATATGCTCCCAGGACAGTGGCAACACTAATAATTCAAGTGTGACTTGGCAGCCCAGACATTCACAGCTGGGCCCAGGTTCATAGGTGTAGACCTGGAGACTGGTGGCCCTACCTACTTGAAGATGGTTCACTTTGCTTCATGCTAGCTGCGGCAGAACCAGTGTCCCCTGTGGTGGATCTGGCTGGATCATCTGCCCCAACACATTTACAGTCTGCTGCATCCTCCTCCCTTCTGCAGATCCCCATTATGCAGAGAAACGAGAAGGTTCTGCCTGAAGGTTTGTGACAGCTTCAGTGAGATGGGGGACGGATTTACCAGGGGAGGCTGCCTTCAATTAGTTTTGAACTGTCCCACCTGCCACCAGTGACAAAAGTTGGGCCAGGCCACATGCAGGGATGCCTACTCCAGTGCCACAGTCTGCTGCTCTCTGTTATCCCGTGTCCGGCGTTGACAGGACCTCAAGCTGGTATGTCTTATGATGGCCACGTGTCGGTGAGATTGCTGCTGTGAAGGTCAAGGCTCAGTGCTGAAAAGGCACCTTGTACAAACTCTGTGAGGTGACAGCAGCTTCTGCCCGGGGCAGGAAAGACCTTTAATGGTGCTGGGTTGCTCAGGAGGATCCCTAACTCCCAGAGAAGGTGCTGGGCTGTATTGCACCACCTGGAGGTCTTAGAGCCTGGCCAGGAGCCCTGTTGCTCCTGTGTGCAGAAGCAGGGGTGGGTTGTCAGCATGGGCCACTCCTGCTCCCAAGTGGTGTGGGTATCTTGATTGTAGCAACATTTTTCTGGTGGAACTTCTGTCCTAAGCACACCGTTTTTATTAAGGTGTTGATATCTTCCTGTTTGAATCTAGATAATGTGCAACAGGGTGTGGTGTTTTTTTCAGGGACCATTTGGAGAGGAAACTCAGGTGGCTCGAGTTTCCCCCATCACAGCCTGTCATCTTCTACTGACTGTATGAATGGAGTCTTAATTTAGGACGTCCTGCAGCACCTGGAATCAATCGGTAAGAGCACTGCTCCCGGTACTTGCCTTTATTGCTTGAGTGGTGCGAATGACCAAGGTCTGCGAAACAGAAGCATCGCGCCTCCAAAGCCACAACGGTCCGTGCACGACACGAGTTCGGGTGTTAGAAAGGCTATGGCTGAAAACAAGCCAACAAACTGGGCGACAGGAGAAATAGAATATAAAAGCAGAGAGAATGGCGCGATGGGGTGCTCTCGGGAAGCTCCCGTGTGACACACTGACACGTGACGCTGGTGTCACGCAGTGTTTTATTCCCGGCTTCCAGGTGCATCCTCTGCTCGCGAGGTCAGACTGCAAAGTCTGCTCGCCCTGGGCAGGAAGGCAATTTAAATGGTTACGCTCTAGGAAGACTAACTTGAAGTATATTTGCACATAACTAGCTGTGTGGGTATAAGGTGGTCAGAACGTGATCTTAAAATTTAGTATCCTGCCTCTTAGTGTAAGTGGAAAGTGGAGGTTTTGGTCTTTGTCATGATTTTTAGCATTTATGTTTTGGCATTAGGCTGCACGCCCGCTGCTGTGCTGTGGCTAAATATTAAGCAGCCAGCACGTGGTTCACCACGCCAAAGCCAGGGAGAAAAGCTTTTGTGTAAGCCCTGGCTATTTGCCCCCACTGTGAGCTCTTGCTGTGCAGCCCGGAGCCCGGGGGGGCTGCACCCCCTCTTTGGCCACAAACCGTTTCCCTGCATCCACCCTCCGTCCTCCCGGGCTCCGGCCGAGGCACGGGGCGGCTGCTCCGCAGCCCGGGCCACCGCTGCCGCGCTCCCAGTTGAGTTCCCGCAGTGTTGCCAGTGCATCTGATTTTCTTCCCACTCTTACGACAGGTGAGATTTCTCTTAACCCTGTTCCTGAACCCTATCATTACACCTCAGCATACATTTTAGGAAAACAATTTAGTTTTAAGAGGAAGCGCGCTTTATGGGTTAAAAACCAAAGCTTGACTTAAAAGCCCTTCATTTTTTAGCCAAGCTTGTAGCTTCATTTTGGTTGGCATTTCATTAGTTACGAGGCTGGATTAGTCAGTGTTGGTGACATCTGCATCGGCTTCGTGGAGAAGTCAGTGAATGACGGACGAAGGTAATTAACAATTCACTTTTCCAGTCTTAATTATTGGCAGAGATTTAGTTCTCAGCTGCAGTTTGCTGTAGGATGCCAAAAGCATCGCAGCACAAGTCATCACCCAGCTGCTGGTGAGTTGTACTTCAACATGTGTTCTTTAAAAAGTCAGAAAATAGAGTCCTGGGGAGGTTACGCTGTGCTCGTTTAGGGGTACTGCCTCGCAATTACAGATGTTTCGTTTACCTCCAGAGAGAGCACGGTTGGCTCTGAAGCTTTTGTGTGCTTGTTTGTTTTATTCAGTGTTTCTTGCCCCCCAAAAAATGGTACTTTCCGGTCTTGCCCAGGGTCTGTGTCCTTTCATGGGTAAACTGTGGTTTGCCTTCTGTGCCGTCAGATGGCACTCCAGGTTCACGCTCCATTTTCTCTCCCTCTGCTGCTGTCTCCAGAGGGCACCGCCAAGGAACAAAAGAATCGGGTTCTGGTTTTGCTCCAGAAAATGCCATTAGAAAAATCTTTTATGAAAAATAGATAAACATTTGTAGACCCAATTCCTCCCCTCCTCGCCCCCCTTCAAGTTACAGACAATGTTGCACAAATGACCAGCAAAGTCATCCTTGCAGAGTGTGTCTGCAATCCAGGACCATGAAAATGGAAAAAGAAATCCTTTTTTCCTTGTAGTAAAACACCGAGCAATGATAAACTAACAGTGCGGGAACAGGGCACGGCAAACTTGTGAGAGTGCAGCCTGGCTGCTCTGCAGTTCGGCGTCTTTTTGAGAAGGTTCCTGTCTCTAAGATCTTTTAACATGGATGTGACAGCGTTGGTCTGCATTGTTTGCTTCCATCGTGATGCGAGTGCTGACAATACACAGTCCTGATGTCCCTTCTGGTGGAAACTCTGTTTTCTCCCATCTCTTCACGTGTTAATAATCAGGGCTTATCGTAGCTTAAATCATTTTATTAACTTTCTGTTACCTGAACAGTAAGAAACAGAGACAAATCTGTGGCAGAGTTTAATTAAAACTTAGGTGGAAGACGTCCTGCTTTAAGGGAAATTCCAGCTGCAACTCTTGCTTGAGATCTCCGTGCGCTATAAATTAACGCCTGGATTTGGGGAAAGCAGAAAGGTTGTGTCAAGATCACACACCAGGTAAAGGCTGACAGGAGAAAAGCTGAAAGGCCAAATTTTCATCTTTTACGGCTCAAACAGAGAGATGACAGCAGGTTGTTACAGAGTTTTTGTTCTATTTTTGAAGCTGGTAGGATTTTTGCGCAATCGTAGCAAGTTTGGCATCAGAAAGGGCCTCGCAAATGTTGCTGTTAACCGCAGGAGACAGCAGTGCTTGACAGCAGGAGCTGTGTCACACTAAATTATAAAGGGCTTGAACCAAGCCCACAGGCCCCCTAATATCTCAGAAATCGGCGTGTGTTGATCTCAGTGTGGCCTGTCTTTATCTGAAGTAATTTCTTCACTTTAAAGAGTGAGGCATTTCAACAAAGCATCTTTTCTGTAGTTCCCTCTCCTGTTCCTCCCTCCCTATTCAGGGCTGGTGACAGCAGGGATGTTTCCACGACAACAAGCCATGCCGTTGCCTCAGGTGACAAACTACAACTTCAATAAACAATCGCTGAAAATAGCTTCAAACAATTAATTAGGTAATGAAAATGTTATTTTAATGGGGATTAGATGCTTTGGAAGTAGTCTACAGACCGAACTCTGATCAAGAATCTGTCTACAATCAAAGCTGAAGCTAGCATCTGAAGGTCAGGATGGATATCACCGCCTGAATACTCCAAGAGCCCTCTATTTTTTTTTAAAAAAATCAAGTTCAAAACATATTCAATCAAAAGGATGCAATGTAAAGCATGTTTATTTTCTTTTGGTGCTAAATTTTGTTCAAAGCACATACTGGCAGGAAATATGTTCAAGGCATTACCAACTTCATCCCCAGAGGCTGTTTGTGCGTGTGCCCCTGCACCAGCGTGAGAGACGGATGATGAGCCCAGGAAATGGTTTTGCAATAAATGGATTTTTCAGTCTTCTCTTTACAGAAGATGCTTTCCTGGAGTTATAAGTGGATGATTCATAAATCTCTCCTAATGCTGCTTCTAGTAACAGTTCAATTGATCTTTAATAGTTGTTTAAAAAGTGAATCTCCATGGGATTGTTTCAGTCCTGCAGCCTGAAGTTTCTCTAGCCCAGAGCAGCTCTTCTCTCTTGCAGATTAGAGGTAACGAAGTCTTTAAGCACAGGCGGACACACTGAGAACATGCACGTGCTTTATATCACAGTTCTCACGTAGCACGAGTACTCTTTAGGCCCAGTAGTTGTCCTGGCAGAATTTCTTTTTTGCTTTAATTTTGCTTTAATTTTGCTCTAATTATTGTATTGTTTCTCCAATGTAGTGAATCTATGAGGCAAGAGCAAGAAGGACAATGGCTGCCACCTTTCTGCATCCAGTAAGACCTGTGGGTTCTACAAACGCCCGCCTTCGCAATGCCAGACCTGCTCCTACTCCCTTCGGAGGCTGGTTATGGATCACGGTTACGGGGTAAGACCTACCTTTCTGTGCAGAAACTTTTCAGGCTGTGGATGACAGACTCAGCACCGCTCCTACTGGGTGTTCTTCTCAGGCAGCTCCCTTTTGAGGGATTCTGGCCAAAGCAATGATGCCCTTCTGCACTCCGCTGAGGTTCATCCTGCTGTTGCACGACACGGATCAGGTAGGTCAGAATAATGTAAAATACAATGTAATGTGCACTAAAAGCTGGTGAGATTTCTTTTACTGAGAGTTTTTGAGGCAGAAAATGGTGATTTAAGTTTTGCAGAAGCCCTGTTTGTTTTGTTATAGCTTTGTCAGGTGGAGGATGAAATGGATGTTTGCTGCAGGCTTGGTAAGGACATCTCACAGGAGCTGCTGTATGAGGTGTTCTCGTAAGGCAGGGAGAGGCCCCGCTCTGGTCTGTTGTCTGGCCCAAGTCTATGGAAGAAGAAAACCGGGGGAAAGGTGTATCTGAAGACTGATAACGAAGGTGTTACCCTGGAAGGGAAAAAATTGCTTTAAAGGTTGCACAAATCAGGGACTAGATGCTGCATCGCCGTATCTCCTGCAGGGCGACCACAGCCCTGTGCCTATTTCACTCTGAGTTTTCATTGTGGGGCTTCTTTGTTTCCGCTTGGAAACTCCTGAAGATCTTGGTTTGGCTCCTATGGGGGTGAGACCAATATACAAAACCTCAGGGTTTCTCTGCAACAAGATGCCTTTTCTCCACTTCACTTCCCACAAGAGGGCAAACGATGCAGGTACAGGCCACAGCAGCACCCGACTCCTCTCTGTTGGGAAGGGGGAAGATTCACGTGGGGTGATTTTGGCACATGGATGTGCATAAGGCGGCCGTGTCCCTCCTGGTGAATCGCTGGCAGGGCTTTGTCTCTCCTAAGCGACAGTTGCCTCTTTGTGGTGGATTTTTTTAATTGAAGGTTTAAACGGTTAAACTGCTTTCTTAATGCATTGGTGGTTGCTAAGATACAATCTCTCCGATTCTGTAAATCTTCCACTTGAACTGTAGTAATATTGGCAAATGGGGCTTTCCTGGTGGACAGCTCGGGAGATGGAGAGATTACGGGGCACTTACTGTCAGGCCAACGAGAAACTGCTCCTGCAGAGCTTGCTGTGGTTGGTCGTGGGGGGAGTCAATGGGATTTTAGTGGCTTCTGGTCGCTGGATGTGGCCCGAGGAGGAGGTGTAAGGGAGAAGGTGGGGAGTCATAGGATGAGGTGGAAAGAAAGGCAGCGCAGGGAGAACAGGCAGGCAGCAGGGGGGCAGAGAAGGGGGGATCAGGCTGGGGACGGACCGTGCAGAGGGAGCAAGGGAAACCTTTCTGGCCCCCACTTTAGGTAGCTTCAGACTGCAGTTCTCCTTCCCGAGCAAGACCCACCTTCTCTGCAATTTTATAAGGAGGGGTGGATCTTGGGAGAGTCCGGGTTTGGGACTGGTTTGGCAGGACCTTGGGGATAAGCTGTGCAAGGAGAGATTTTTAGCAGCTCCACAAAGTGATGAGGAGATACCAGATTTAAAAGCAGCACTGGATTCCTGGAAGTTCATTAGCAATGTGACAATAGCTGCTCAAAATAGCCAAACTTTTAAAAGAGAAACCTAGCGGAGCCCTACTTGTTCACAAGATGTGTGGAGGAAGGTGGTATAAAATAGCGCATCTTATCTCTTATTTCACGCTAAAGTAAGTCTTTACCTGCTGGGGTTGCAGAGGATATTTTTAACATATTGACAGAGCGCAATTGATGCAGCAACATCTATCCAGGTTTGCAGAAGCCTGGATCAATAGCTGTGAGAAATGGAGGCTACAGCTGTTGATCTCGGAGAGGTGTTAGCAGAGATGTCAGAGGAT
Source organism: Xenus cinereus (assembly GCA_025774025.1). Classification (NCBI taxonomy): domain Eukaryota; kingdom Metazoa; phylum Chordata; class Aves; order Charadriiformes; family Scolopacidae; genus Xenus; species Xenus cinereus. Next base: position 53,596,822 of record JAOXJK010000032.1, on the reverse strand, counting down.
GATAATTGAACTGGCAGTGTTTTCCTCCCCACCTCTTCCACCAGACAATCCGAGATGTGCGTAATTTTACTGTGAGCGTTGTCTCCTGTATCACAAAGACATTGCAATGGCAGCCTCTCTTCTATCTGAGGGAACCCTCTGCTTCCTTCTGCATTTTCTCACTAAAGTGAGAAGGAGCCTGGTCCAGGGCACCCAGCAGAGCTGGTGGGGTGTTCAAGCCCCACTAAGGAGAAACGGAAGCGAGAGCCTGCCGCGGCCAGGACCCTGGCACGAGTTATCAACAGCGGGGCCTCACTCCAGTGTCCTGCTTGGGCAGCATTTATTTTATAGGGAGTGCATGGAAGAATACCAGCCTCTTTGCCCTCCAATCTGAGACCCAAATTCCAGTTTCAATAACTTATTATTTATCATTTACATGAATCTTTCCCTAGAGTTTTTGGAGAAATGATGATGAAGACACAGAAGGTGCACTGTCAGTTTATTACCAATTGAAGAATTTTAAAGTTAATGTGTTGGGGATCTGTTGTGATATCTTGCACTCCCAGTATGACTAATATTAGTCGTAAAACAAGAAGTGGCTGCCCAAAAACCTACCCTGCATCCTTTGACTAAGTTGTTGTTGTAGGTTTTATTCTGTTTAGCAGCCGTGTTATAAAAAGAATATATAGTATCACCATGATAATTAAAATAATTGTTTAATGGAATTGTTGGTTTTAGGATCTTGTCCTACTCATTGACTGTCTCCACTTGGCAAAGGGCAAGACACGTAATTAGCTGGACCTCATTACTGATTCATATCCACGGGAGCTTTTATAGCTGAGGGAACTGAGGAGTTTGCTCAGTCAGGTGCTCAGCATGAAATGATTTGCATCACAGGCCAGATTTAGGATCTCTTAAGTGTCTGAAGAGTTGTGCTCACTTTCACGTGACTAAAAGTTTGATCCTCGTCCAACTTCAGAGAGCAGGAAAAAAACAAAATCATTTCTAAGAAAAGGTTCCTCATGGTGCACTCTGAAAGCAAACCTTTCCAGTGTCCATGGCAAACTGTCCTGTACAGAATATCCAGACCATTTCATGGCTTCACAAAACCAAAGGAACATGCCCTGTCACAAGCAGCTTCAAAAATTAGGCCCATGTTTTTTGACTCTCACCCACTCCAGCAATCCTGTTGCCTTCTGAGGTTCTACCACATGAGCAAGATAAGTGAATTCATGCTCTAATTTTAGACTTAATGCAATTTGCTGAGAAGACTCCAAATGGAAAAGGATTATTATTGGGAGTGGGAGTAAATTGATGATAATAACGTTACTGAAAATTGGACATAGAAGGCGAACAATCCTTATACTTGCCCTCTCATCAGGGACTAATAACCACAACCTTGGAAGGCTCCAAAGGACTTAACTCTGCCTGAAAGCGAGACGATGTGCTGGCTGCAAACAGGAGAAGCGAGTGGCTCATGCCAGTATCCCCCTTCCAAACCACAAGGGGTTAAATTGCCAAATGCAGCTACTAAGTATGCATGTGAAAATTTCAAAAGCATGAGAGTTAGCCATCTGGCTCCTGCTCCTACTGGGTATTTAGGGATGAAAAGGGAAACTGGAAAGGTAAATAGTGTATTGCTTGATGTGTTGATTTTCAGCTGAGATTCCTCTCTTCAGTGCCTAGTCATATTTGTCCATCTAAATGAGTGGGATTGACTGTGTCTTCCCCAAAAACGGGGAGAGAAAAAAAAAAAAATTAGCATGTAAGCTCTGGGAGAGCTGTGCAAAGCAAGGCACTGCCTCATCTAACAGCTGAGGCAAATTTATTCTGGTCTGCATCCAGAAAAAGTACTTAGCCTTTCAGTGTCTCTCTCACACGTGCTGATGCCCAGGCGGTTTCTCACACCCTGGGGCTCTGTGTGGAAGACACAGGCAGGGTCACCTTCCTTGGGCTGAGACTCTAAAGAAGAGCCCAAGATCTGGAGTTAGGGAGGGTCAGGCATCAGTTTGGACTGGGAAGTGAATGCTTTCCTGGCTTTAAGTGTGTATACCAAGACAGCTTTTTTTCTTTTTCTTCTTTTTTCTTTTTTTTTTTTGGTAATTTTCCCCTGGGTAGCGGCAGAAAGAGAGCAGTCGGGGGGAAGAAGGACACTGCTCTGCTGATAGCCCTCTGGTTTGTCACCTGGGCCAACGTCTGTCTCCTTTGGGAGGCCAGGCCTGGACATATCCCAGACGTGCCCTCACGGTCTGCTGCGCTGGACGGTCTCCAGCCCGGCCAGTGATGACGCTCATGCCACTCTTTAGCCTGTGATTGTGTGCGTCCCTTCACATTGCGCATGTCTCTTGGTCCATCTGTAGGGGACTGAGACTCAAATCTCCAAAAACCAGTGAGCAGAGGAAAAAGCTGGTCCAAGGTGTGAACCAGAAGGGTATCTCCAGCCCTGCTGTGCCTGTGGGCTCTCTTCATCACCCTAAACCCCCACCTCAGGCCCATTCACGGCACTGTGTTTACTTCTCCACCTGCCACAACACTTGAGGTTCTCATGGTAGCTTGCCCTGTGACTCTTCCTCCTTTGTAAAAGGAGCTAAACAACTCTCTCATGTCTAGCTTAAAAATAATCTGTGCCTTGAAGTCATCTATTTATGCCTTTTTGGTTGTAGTTTTATTGAAAAAGCTGGTATTAACATATTTATATTTTTATTCAACAACAGTTAGCTAATTTGTGCAACACAAAGAATGCAGCCATGAACAACAGCTTTCAAAACAACCAGATTTACCAACTTTACCATCACTTACTCTACACCACTGAAAGCTCAAACTAAAAAGAGAAAGAAAGTTGGAAACGTTCACAATGACGATGTTAACTTTCCATACATTCAAGAAAGCAGGAAACCGATCTGTAGTAGTGATGTCACAGACAGGAATGGAATACTGGTCTTTGAAAGGTTTCTATTTATTTCCTCTATAATCACTTCATGGTATTTTGGTTGGGTATTTCATTAGTTTTATAAAGCTCCGAAGATATAGTTCTTTATTTAATTTTAACATGTTCTTTTTGGTACCCAAAGCTGTAACAGAGTAAGGTACTTCGATTAAAAACAAAAAATTGTTGTATTAAGATCTGCTTTATAATAAGTTATCTATAGAATCTTACTTGAGAATGTTAAAAGCTAAATATATGTTTTACAGTACTTCTAGCTGTAAATGCCAATATGAGCTGATAGCTTTTTTTTTTTTAGCTGCAAAGGTTAATGGAGGAGGCCAAAAGTCAAAGAAATTGTATGACACCCTTGAAGCAGTAGTTTGGCATTAACAAGTTCTCTATACAATTTACCACATTCTTAAACCTTTTTACAAGGAAAAAAAAAAAAAGGAAAAGCAATTTTGTTAAATTTCATTAGAATAAATATGTACACATACTGTCCATGCCTGCTACAGCATACAGTATTTTATAAACAAACATTCCTCATTCCCTTTAAAATTAACCTACACACTTCATACCGTATGTGTTTAGTGTGGCTGGAAACTGATGCACATGCGTTTGTGCTTCGACACACAAAAGATACAGCATTGATCTAGAAAACTTCAAACATACAGGTTTCATGTGTTGTGTTACGATGTCATATAAAAGCTGTAGATTTGGGTTGGTTTTTTTAGTTCTTGTAAGCAGATTTTTAACCCACTCTTTCCCTCAAACCAAAATATAAAAGCATGCAGATCCCTTCGTATGTACATTCTCCACTTACCAAGAAATCAGTGCATCGTGGCTTAAAGACTATTTTTTCTGAGGCGTTTTAATACAGGCAAATTAACAGGTCAACTGCGTTGTGCTCTTTTATTCATAGTTTGAGGAGAAATCCTTTGGGATATTAATTTTTCTGCCAGAGCTATTAGGGATGCGGCAGAACTTACTTTTCCTGGATTAAGAGGACTCCCTGCCCACTGCACCGTTCCCACAGAATTCCTGCATGCCCTACACCGATTGCGTGTACTTTCCTTTTCCATTTACATCACTATTTCATTTTAAAACAGAGATAGATCTAACATTATTTATACTGAGAAGGTTTTGTTTGGTATGGAGTATTTGATTTTTTTATGCTTCTCCAGGAATACTTTTGTCACCCAGTGGACTCATTTAAAAGCTTTAAAATTCACTGAGCAGTGCCGGATCTTACAGTACCATTCTTTTTACAGCTACAGATACCACAGCATTGCCTGTATTTGCCAAAGGCCGGGATTAAAATAACCTTTCTGCAGTCATTAAGTGAGGGACTTTCTCAGTGACGTAGCTTTGTTCCCACTGGAGTCGATCGTTGCCTTCAAGGACGGTACTCCTAGCCAAGTTTTCCAAAACTCCAACCCCCAAACGGCAGGAGGGGGGTGTGTGTTCCCTGCCAGGCTGGGTCTGACCAGCCAGTCCCTCCGGAGCCACAATAGCAAGTTTTTTAATAGTCCTCCACGTGATGAAGACACTAGTTACTGTTTTAAACACAGCAAAGAGTTCTATGAACTTCTACGATCTATGACCTTCTTAAAATAAGCTGGCTGAGTAACTCTGCCACTCATTCACTCGGGAAGTTGAAGCACAAAGTTAGTAATGATGTGAATGAATAAATTAATAAATAAGAGGGTGTTGTAAAGAAGGGAATGGGACGGGTGAGACAGGGCAGCTTTTCACCAGCAGGGATTCTGCTGCCAGTCATAATTGTCATGAGGCCCCTCCAACGCGCCCCGTGCTCTAAAGGGAAGTGGCTGTTCGTTCACTCAAACAGGCTCGGCTCAGCTGAAAGACAGGAAAATGTTACTGAAAAAAACCCATAATAATCAAGAGATTGAGGCAAAAAGCTCTAACAATGTGGTAAATGCTGCGGACTGCAAACGCAGGCAGTGCACCAGAACAGCATGGTCCTGCGAACCACTGAGACGCTGGAAAGGACTGGTGGGAGCTGAGGAGCCCCAGTCCTCCTCGGGAACGCTCCCAGCATGGATAAATACCCCTGTTTGCTTAAAGGAACCAATACAGACCACAGAGCTGGATTTGCAGTCGTGCCTTTTACTCATACAGTTGCAGTGATGGAAAATAGTTGGCTTTGCCACCAATAATGATACAGGCTGAGGGATGAAAGGATGCAACCTACAAATCCCACCACAGAAGCCACAATTTTTGTGAAGATCACATCCTTCTACAACTCTCAAGAGGCTGGTTTGTAAATATAGAGGGATATTGATAAATCTAGTGCATTTCTGAGTTCACTTTATCCTGAAATATGTACAGATTGTTTGTCGCTGCTATAGCAATGATGTTCTCAGTTGGGTGCCACGCCGTGTGCAAGATCTTCTTAGTAAAGTCCAAACTGTCAACACTGATGTCATCTTTCCTCCTTTTGCCTCCGACGCAGACTCTCCGGGGCTTTAGAATAGCTCGTGGTTTACTGCTCTCGCGGGATGCCTCCAAGGTAACATCCCGCTTGGTATTTCGGTCGAACATTCGAAAAAAGTTGTTATATGCACCTGTCATTATCACACTGCAAAGAGAAAGAGAGAGAGAGAACAAGACAAAATTGAACAACAGCTTGTGGGATGTCTACTAACATGACTGGATCAGGACAGTTGAGCTTTAACCTTAAGATTAGACATCTTCTGGTTTCATCTGGGAAGGCATATAAAAGAGGATTTTTCCCAGTAAAATGGGGAGAGTGAATAGTTTGCTTCCACCAATGTGTATTCAACAAAAATTAGTTACCCCAAAACTGGCATCCTGAAGCATGCACAAATATCAGGACCCTGACGTCATGAGGCTGACTTCACAAGATGATAAAAGTCATAAGTTTTAATAAGTTACTTTTAATTACCTTCCAGCTTTTTATGAGCTTTTAAGGGTCATATATTTCAGGCTTTTTTCTTTCTCCAGAGCTTTACCTTTTCTGACAGCTGAGATTTACCACGATTCCAGAAAAAGTCTTTAAAAAGTATTTCCAAGTATTTCAAACCTTGTGATACAATAGCAAGATTTGGTACATAATTATATATTTTCGTATTTTGAAGAAAGGTGTTTTGAAAGGTTCTGAAAAATCACACTGAGTTTACACAAGTAAATTTATTTCCCTCCTGAAGCCATAGACCTTGCAAGTCTAAACACTATTAAAATTCATACTATCTACCACACTTCTTAGAAATAAACACATTGATAAACAGGACTGTGTCAGTTATTGTATGAAGTTTGAACGCAGATTCAAGTCAGGATATATTTCTGGGTCTGGGAGAAAGGGACAGAAAACATCCCTTGATCTGTATAAAAATTACCCCATTAATCAGCTTGTAGTTTGAAATAATGGATTGCCGGTTGCTTCATTCCCCCAGTCCCTGGGGGAGGATATTTTGTCACTAACTTTAATGAATTCAGGATTTCATCCATGGCCCTCAGGTTATTGGATTAGCATAATCACGGGTTTCAGAGCCTTGTTCGAAAGCTCATCCCCTGTGAACTTTTTCCACATGCGAAGCCAGGGCCACACTCCGCTCTCCTGTCTCAGCCCCAGATGGGGTTTTTTTTCCAAATTTCCATTCCGGAAGGGGAATCCACCCTGAACGGTCAGTTTTCCACAGGAAAAGCTACACATTTCTAAGACTTGGGCAATCAGGAACTATTTGCCTTTCTAGTAGAGCCCACCAGAGCGTATTTCACGTGCTTCGCATTCAATACAGTAACCTCCACCTCACACGACAGCTGCTCTCGCGCTCTGCTGCTGTTTCCCACTTGGGGTGAATCTGCCTTCATACTGGCCCCGAAACCACGGCAGATGCAGCCGTGGGAGAAGTCAAAGGCATAGACTGTTCTGTGCCGGACAGACAGACGCTCGCGAGCTGATCCGATTAGATGCTCCCAGATTCAGGAGCTGGCTTACACCCTGCGCACGGCCTCCAGCCAGCCTTGCCTTGATCTCATTTGGGGCCATTAGTTGTTACTGTAATACCAATGAATGATATGCTGAGAAAACGCACAAACGGGAGCCGTGCCACTGACTGCTTCTGCACTGCAGCTACTGTGTGGGTGACAGCAGCTCCGCTGGCTTCAGAGCCACCGTAGGGTATACCAGAGCTGGATTTGTACCCTATGAATCACTAGCAGGAGGGCCAGCTCCATCCCGCTTCCACGTTTGCTGATGGCACGCTGCAGTCTGACGGCAGCCGAGTCCACACTGAGCTTTTCTTTGCAGCTCCTGAAGCGCTAAAGGAAACTGCTGCACATCAGAGAGGCGTAGCAGAGCGACGGGGCACGCACTGCCCGCAGCCACGGCTCACCCACAGCCTTCACCCCGGCCAGAGGCCGCTTTCCCGAGGTCCACAGGCAGCACAGGGCTGGCTGCACCCCTGCTGAGCGTGGGGATGGGCAACAGAGGCAACTGGGCCATCCGTAGCCACAGCCGGCCCCGGCAGGGACCTGCCCCAACGCTCTCCAGAAGCAGTTCCTGCCCCTGGGTGGGTGGTGATGAGGGATCCCATCCCGTCCCTTCCCCACCCGCAAAGGCCGGGCACAGTCCTGCTTAGTGAGGCACAAGTTAACGATCTCACCAGCTAAAAAAACAAAGGAGTCAGCATGACAGCTTGATAAAACGTAGCCCAGAAGCTGCAGAAAGCCTATTGATCAAGCTTAGTGCCCGTTTCAGAAATTGAATCAACAGCAGTAAATCTAATGTTTCACTCCTTCCAAATCACCATGTCTTGTCATTACGGCTCCCGCTGTAATGGTTATTCACAACACGAACGAGTGGAGGTTATTCCATATCTCAGCGCTAACGTACACGATTTGTGATGCAAACAGCCCAGCACGGTATAGCGGGATTTTTCCCCCCCCCACACTTAAAGACAAAATTTTGAAGGAGGTTCCTAGTGCCCTGGGCTGCAGAGCATCCCTCCCGTGGAAGGCAGGGACTGCCAGGGGAGCAGCTTTCACACAAGAACCAGCCCACCAAACGCCCAGAGAGGTGTTTGCCTGGAATGCTATTTCAGGGGGCTTCGCTCGCAGTGGAACTGCCTTTACAGTCCATTTGCTTTTTAATTTCTTGAACTCTCGCATATTTTTAAAAGTCTGCCTTCTGCAGTTGGATTTACTGCAGTTATTTTTTTTAACATATGTAGATGACTACTTTTCATGCTGGCCCTGTTTTTTTTTCTGCAGTTTAATGGCTCAGTAAAAAATAGCATTATGTAAATGAGAAAGTGCCCATTCTTGTTCAAGGTCACAAACACAGATGGATTATAACCTTACCTGCTGCTTAAAATAACAATAAAAGAGAATAAGAACTAGATGTAAGCCTGCAATTTCTTCCCATTCAGGAAAATATAATGTACAATAATGGAATGCATGCAATAAGGAGATTTTTAGATATATATATATATATATCTCTATCTTAGAATAAAAATTGTAGCTGAGTACAGGAAGAGTCTGCTCTGTATTTCCAGACTCTGTTATGCACAGTAGTGTTATGATGAGTTTTTGGAGCGAACCCTTGCAAGTGAGGATGGTTCAAGAAACCAAACAAAGCCCCTCACCCAACACACCCCACACTGATTCATAGGTGGGCAAGGGAGCAGCCCAGGAAAGCTCTCCCTAACTGCCTTTAATTTTATTTAGCAAGCAGGTTTACAAGTTGTGCTACACGCGTGGTCAGAGGTAGCACCATCTCAGCTGCGCGGGGGTATTTAGGAGGCAGAACAGACTCAGCACACCCTGAGGAGCAGCACACTGACAGCTCAGGCTGCAGGAAAGCTGCTGCTGGACTGTACCCAGCTCAAACCACAACAGCTACAGGCAGCACGGTACAAAAAATAATCATTTTTACAAAGGCAAAAAAACCACCCAAACCAAAAGCAGGAAAAACATGCCAATGGCAGCGACGCGGCTACCGCTGCCTACATTTCACACATCAGCAGCATCACTGGTGCTCTGGAAGGAGAGGCAACAACCCCTGCAGGTACCTGCAGGGCCCCCAATGCATTTGCAGAGCTTGGTGCTGACCCCTCTGCGCTACCCACGGGGGGAACACGTTTTCCTCTCCACGTGGTGCAGAGCAGGTGGAGAACTTTGTGCTCCCTCTCTAAGAGCTACTCCAAGCAAGGTCTGAGGGTTCCTGGCAAGCCTTCAGGTATGCTTGTTTGGAGTGACAACACAAAGTGCTACTAATTTGTCCAGACTGCCCTGACACTGGAGCATTCTTGCTTATTAATGATGCATTCTGGGGCATCTCAGTGCCAAACTTTGGTCGCTATGGCCCAAAATCTTACCCTTTTTTTTTTTTTTTCCCAAGCAGGACAAATGTATTCTTACAGAAGGTAAAAAGGGAAGGTGAAAACCCAAGTGCAGACCAACCCTACTTTTATTAATTGACTTTTCATCTTAGTCCCTCCCTAGTTGCCGTTCTGTTCTTTCTTTTTCTCGTTCTTCCCCTCCAATTCTGACTCTGGTCTTTACCACACTTTCCAGTTTTCCTCTCCTCCATCTCTTCCTTCTTCCCTCCTTTTCTTCCATTTCCCTCTACCTTGCTCTACAAATTTTAAAAGACACCTTATCTACTTCTCTGCTCTCCTCCTTAGCTTCATCCTCTGTTCTCTGCTCCATCCTGTCTATTTTGCTTCACCTTGTCCTTTCCCTTTCCCTGTTCCATTTCCCCCTCTCTCATCTCTTCATTTTACATTTGGAGGTCTCACTGCTCACTCTTTCTTTGTGATCTCCCACTGCCTCCAGTCTTACTCTCACAGACAGCTCGCTCAGCTGTCAAGGGTTTTGGGCTTCCATCCTTGCCTTCTCCTTTGGGCTGAAGGCTGGAGAAACGAGCTGGTGGGGGGGTCTCCTCTCTCGTCACATATAAACGACTGGTTCCTGTGCTCTTGGATCTGGCAGGAATTTGGGAGGTGCAGCTTGTGGCACCAGAGATATCAGGATGCTGGGAGATCTGCAGGGCTGGGCTGGGGGTACACCAGCTTACCAGGGGAAGGAAAAGCACGGCTGGTTGTCTATTTTGCAGGATCTTGCCAAGGACTGTAAAAAACAGGGTTTGCATGCAACCATGTGTGCAATCTGCTTTTCAGCTGGGCAATCACAACCCAAACCTTGATGACCTTCCAGAAAATTTCCAGGAACTAAAGAATTTGGGCAAGAGAGGTTGTTTCAAAATTAGCAGACCATTAGCTGCTCCCTCTGTACAGTACACACTTGGTTCATGTTTCTTCACCCTGTGCGAAGCTGATCTGGGAGCCAGCAATACTTCAGGTAAGGTACTTTTTTTAAAAGTCAATCTTCAATCTGTAAAATTGTCTGGAGCAAAGGATTTAAGAAGAAAAGTTCTTCCTGCTTGCACTGTAAGAAGAATACGCAAAACTAAACCAGAAAATGTTTACCTATGGACAATTTTCAAAATATTTATATTTTGCATGCCACCAGAAGTTGTAGCACTGATGTTTAATTTAGGGACAGAGTTTTAGGATCAACAGAAGTGCCCTATCAACTATCGATGGCTTCAGCATCTTTAAGCATCTTAATAATTTAAAACATCAGGCTCTCAGTATTTTGGTTTTGGTAATGAGTCTTTTGTTAAATGAAGTGCTTCAGTACATGGCTTTCCCCTCTAAAAAGTTCTGCTTCGTTTGGAAGGTCAACGAATTCCCTGCTTCATCAACCTCAAGGGCATCTGAACAGGATTTCATCAGTTGTACTAAACTACAGTGAGATCTTCCACAATATCTTTAAGGTACTGAGATTTCAGCAAACACGTCAGTCACTAAGAATTGGCGTATCTCTGTCTTTCCCCTGTCTGTTATTCCCATACTTCATTCAGATTTCTTTACTGCAAGCCAAGCTCTTAAATGTCATCCATATTGCGGCCATCCTTGCTTGCAACAGTTTTTATCAAAATTGCCCCGTTCAGCTGCCTTCCCGGATGTCAGGGTCTGCCCTGAAGCTCTGGGGACATCAGCTGGAATTAAGGCTTGCTTAAAAACCAAACCATCCTCGCTTCATATTGCTTTGTGTTCGTTAAGTTGTTTTTTAAAGACTTTTATAACAATTTTTGGGCTAACTCTGGCCCAGATTAGTCTTCCTAGATACAGAGAAATTTTTATTCACCTGCACATTTCTATTGTCTGGAGAAATTCAGCTCACGTCAAAGCTCCCCTCCTCCACTGTTGCTCAAGAGGCCGTGGAAGCCATGGGACGGTGTGACAGGACTAAGGCTGGGCAGAGCTCCAAGGACCAGCACACACTAGGCTTAAGGATGACAGAAAAACTAAAACGGCCCAGCTAACCTGTGCCTCATGGCAAAGGCGGCAGCAGAACATCATGCCCTGAGGTAAGAGAGGCTGGACATGGAATCCAAGCAGACGTGAGGGGAAGAGACTCAGAGAGCAGCTTCCACCACAGTCTGCCTCCAGGCTTGCAAATCTCAGCAAAGGAGGTTCTCAAGGCACCCAGCATGAAAAGGGACCATTTCTTTGACCTGAAATTGTCTCCCTGATTATATATTGAGCCCCTAAACTTGCAAGATTTCACCAGCATGTGAACCAGTGCAGAACAGCACATCTGCAGCCTCCTGGGACTGACAAGCAAGGCCCACCAGATCTGGTTTTGTGACGAGCTGACCTTTTGAGAAAAAAGGATTGGTTCCAGTAAAACTCTTCAAAAGCATTTTCCATAGGAATGAAAAATTAGATGTATTACAACAAAGGGAAAGGAGGAAGCACTGTTGCAAGCAGTGGGGGCCTGCTGGCATATTGGGGAATTTCCCTTTATGCTGTGTTGTGTGAAGCACCTGACTCCCCATCACAAAGAAGGAACTTCTTTAAAGGTCCTGGGAAGTACACTGATGGAAAAGCTGGAGACACCATATTCAGGGTTGTGGCACTCTGGTACAGCTGGCTGGGGTAAGACTGGAAATAAGAACAGAGGTTCCCCAAGTCCTTCCTTCAAAGCTAATATTTGACATGCCGAGCCCCGAGAACAAAATGATGTCTTCTAGCTCTCCAGCATGGAGCGTGCTGCCAGGCAGGAATAGACTGTTAACATCCCATCCACTGGGACCTGCCAATTCCGCCGATTAGAGTGAAGGCTGACGGATATTCAGTGGAATGAATGACAGTTCAGTAGGAACGGACTGACTGAACAGTTGTATGTGACTCCACTCATCTGCTTACAGCATATCACTTATCATGATGGTATTCAGAAGTCTCCCTGGAAGGGTTCCCATACACCCATTCATTTGAAATCTTAAAAAAAGAATAGTAATTAAGGTATTCATTTACTACCGTGTAGAATTACTACGTTATTTTTTTCTTTTATTGGCTTTTTTAACTCGCAAACAGCTGCAAAAGTGCTAATTCTTGAGGTAAAACTAAAATTAAAAAAATTATTTGGGGTGGCAATGGGAAGAAAGCAGTGTCTTGGCAGGTCATTACTAAAAGACTTAACTTTGGAAGTGAATGAGAGAACTAAATTAATTTGTTGTATAAATAGAGCTCAAGTATTCTACGTAGTCATGTAATGATGTATATACAATAAAGATAGCATGATTTCAGTGTAATATACTCAGCTACAGATAATATGTGCTCATCTGGTTGAATTAGTGTAAGACCCCTGCTTGACTCCCTCCCCTGACCACTGTTGTTGCCAAAGTACATAGTGATTAATGTGCCCTTCAGCAAATGAGATCGGCTCTGTCTGATCATATTAGTTCCCGTTCATTGGAGTAACTGAGCATCAATCACGTTCTAATCAGAGCTCACGTACATCGACTTTTTTTTTGCAAACAGCCTCACGATCAGGTTCTATCATAGTCTAGATTAACTCCTTGGTAATGACAAAAATTAACAAAAAGTATTTTCACCTAAATAATAATAAACATGCTTTCATTTTTAACTGAACAATCCTGTCACTTTAAATTGTCACTGTAGCTTTAAAGTCTGCAAAAGATAAAAATAACATGTTTAGAACTGCAGTTATTACTGTGATGTATACGTATTAATAAGTACTCTACTGCAGCAAGTCTTAAGAGTACCATTGTTAATAAGCATTGCTTACCTTTAGCAGTACTCCTTTTTAAAAAAATACATACCAAAAGGATCAAATTAAGTGACCTTACTACTCAAATGAACCGTTCTTTAAGAATTAACAAATATAATTTAACCCAAATATAATTTAAATCATGATCCACCCAAACCCCCATAATCCTTATAGTGTGTAGCAAAACAATACAGTACTTGTCACACACAGAACCAAGAAACTCAGAAGAGTGAATGTTCATCAAAGGATGAACATCAGTGCTGATACGTTTGACTTTTAGAAAGAAACAGCTAAATTGAAGAGGACCCTATCTTTTGTCAAATGTTGCCAGCTGCTCTACTCAACAGCTTCTTACAATCAGGAGCAGTGTATTGTGTTTAGTGACAGATTTGGTAATTGTGCACGACTAGCAACGCCTCGGTGTCTGGGCAGTACAATAAATGGAGCCCTCACAATCTAATGCTCCCACTTAATAATTACTCACTGCATTGATCTTTCTGATCTGTCAAGTAGGAATGAAAATATTATGCTCACTTTAAGTCCTGATATTGAATAATATTTCTATTATTACCAGGCAACCATCCAGAGAGTGGCCTCACCGCACACTAATGAGGACAGCAGCACTTCAGTTGACTGCAGGAGAAAGACTCTGGGCCTGGGAACAAGCTGCTGTCCATCCTGTACAATCCACTGGGATTTCCCATCAAGGATAAGCAAAATGGTTTGAAAGGATCTGAAAATCCCTGAATTGTTGTTAAAGTTTTGCAATATCTAAATGGTTTGACTGCATGCTTCTTCTGTGCCAGATTTAGGCAGGGATCAGCACTGTCCACAGGTCCAAGAAATGCTTTAATTTTGGTGTTACTAGCAGGACCAAACTCAAGCAGTAACCAGTCTATTGAGACAACCCTCTGCTAAAACACCATTCACGCATGGGTTTCGGTGGCTCGAGAAAAGCCCCAAAACCCAGATCTTCCCCTAAAACTTCTGTGGATCATTCCCACTTTCTGACCATATCAAAGCCATTTCCACAACAGCTGGTGCCCAAGTTGCAGCCGCAGCAATTTGGGAAGTATTTTGCCCAGTATGGTCCACCTATGTCTTTTTAAATGGACAGGTGTTGGTATCACAGGGGATACTCAATGCTGAGTTAATCCTTGTCAGAAAACACATTACCCTGGGATGCAGACGACAGAGACAATAGAATTATGTAGTTTCATTTGCATAATGAATGATATAAGGTGGAAGTTTTATTTCTTTGTAAAGACAGAATCTCTCCCTTGGGTACGTACAGGAACTGAGCAAAGGGAAGTAGTCCAGAGAGAAGGTGCCCCTTGCACAGTGTAAGCATTACACTTTGTCTGCATTTGTGCAACACAGGACTAGAAGAGTCCTTCTTCTGCACTTCCAAGTTCAGACACTTGTTTTAACCGATTTTTCATATAACTGCTTTCATCAAAAACAGTTGGCCTTCTTGTAGCTCCACTACTCAGAATAGGAAGACTGCTCCACACTGTCATGGTCTGAATAGATACAAACTACTTCTAATTTCCAGGCTATAATTGCCTGTTGTCACTCCATACCTATTTGCTATTGTGTCATTATCATTCACGTTTTTCTTAGCTAGATCCCCTTCCTCCCTATGTCTACCTCCTTGATATACTTAATAGAAGCAAGTATAATCTTGCCTTCTCTTTTGCTAAGATGATCAAAACCAAACTCCTGCCCTCTCCTCTCTTTAGAGCAACTGTCCATTTGCCCGATTAGTTCATCCACCTTGGAGATGAGGGACAAGAAATGTGTAACTGCAGTCCAAAGGTCTTTGAATCAGGCCCTAACATGATGTCACCACTACTCCTTTCTCTGTTGGATATCCCAGTCTTGCCCGTTCAAGGATCATATTTGCCTTTTTCGCAGCTGTCCCATACCCTGTTTCATCTCCCTGCCCAGTCCAGGGGGGGCAAGCCTGCTTCAAATACAATGAGATGGACAGTTTTTATCTTTCCCAAATGAGAGGCTAAGCGAGCAGAAGGCACAGTTCCAGGCTCTCAGCGAGTGCCAAACTTTTGCCTCTTGGCTCCTAGCTCTGCTCAGCCAGAAGTCACTGTGTGCCATTCAAAATTGGCTCCTGTGCTCTCTTTCACGTGCATTTTGTAGACTGCTAATCCCTTCCACAGTCACCTAGTGCATGAATGTCCCTGTGAGTTGTTTCCAACTGATAAGATGAATCTTCACCTTGCGTTACACTCTTGGATTTCATCTGTTTTTATTATCCCCATCCTCTTGGCTGCTCAGTTCTTCCTGCACAATATTCTTGCTCCCCGAAGCACTCTCACCATTTGCTAACATTACAGTATTAGCACATTTCATCCTTGCTCGCACTCTCTGGCTTCTTGTGCCAATATTTCTTTTGAAAATACTCAACAAGATATTATGTCCAAGATAAAAACCAGGACCTCTCCTTCATAGGAGAGGGGCTGCTCTGATGTGGGTTAGGTATCAGAAGAAACTGGCATTTATGTCAGTGGGAAGGTGGCAGCAGTTTGTGGAGAATCAGTGGGTGTCTGTGACTGCCTTTCCTCGCTCCCTGTTTCCAGTAAATGAACTGGATTTCTGAGGCAGCTCATGTGTAAATACAGGATCACATGAGCTTCCTTAGTGTGGGGCTGTGCAAGTTGGCAGCATTCTTTTTAATTTTTGCAGCCTAGTTACGATTTTTGTGAAAACAGACAAAATATGAAGACTTTTTCCCCTAAGGCATGAGCCAAGATTAACAAGGTATACATCATGTCTAACGAGGTCAGAGACACAACTGCACCAATATCCAAACACCTTTAATCAACCTGAACACTGATACGTGAAGATGTAAATTGATGTGGAAAATAACCACACGTAACACTTTACTTTCTGATTGCTCCCCATCAAATGGGAGCTCTTTTGCTAAATGGAGAAAGTGATGGACACAAGAATGGATTACCTGTCTGATCCGTTCCATGCACATTCAAACTTGTCAAAGATGCAGTCATTTTCATAGAGGGAACACAACTTGCTCCTAAGGTAATCATGGACCTGTTTCAAAGAAAATAACTGTTGTTATTCTCAAAATAAATCAAAATATAAAAATCCACAACCAGCCCCCCCACTTTATCTCCCACGTTCACTTTCCAAATATGCTGCACAGATTGGTAGCTTTGCAGAAGATACTGTGTTTAAACTCTCCAGAAGCTTTCTGTACTTTTCCACAGCCCAATTAACCAGGTGCTAGAAGAATTATTGCTGCAGGAAGGCATGAAGCATACCTCACTCAGCAGGCTGCAGACCACCCCTCTTCAACATATTTGCTTCCTGCTTGGCTGATTTTCTCAGTGCTAACCTAATTCCCAAAGACATTTCACCAGCTGATACCCTAGATGTGCTAATTAATGTGCAAGAAATCTAATTTAAATAGTAACAAAAATGTCATATTCCAAGATAAGCGGACTCTCACTTGTGGCAAAAAGAACTTGGCTCTATTAAAAGAACCTGTAGTGTATGGGATTACATGTATTTGGGTGAGGTATTTCAGAAGCCAAATACAGTACAAGGTTGCAGTTGCACAGGCTGCAAATTAGAATACTAATTTAGCCCAAGGATATCTCCTATTTGGCTGAGACTTAAAAACAACATTGCAAATCTCGCTTACATACTTGAACACTGGAACTAACCAGCAGAAGACCTCTCCTCTGGGCCACATATCGTTGCTGAACAAGGGTTATCAAAAAGAGACAGATCTCATGCAAAATGCTGAGCTTGATTAGTTTTCCATCTGGATGATTGGTTTCATTCCACAAGGAAATAATGAGCTAGAAAATCCCTGCCTAGGCAAATTTTCTAGTGCACTTTCACTCCTGATGTTTCCGTGTAGCTGTTGTAGAAAGACGTGTAGATGGCCTCTCAGAGCACACGTACCAATCCAACAGCTGAGGGGCGTAATTTAGCTCTGGCATAGAGGTACCGGCTCTTGCAAGTCCAGGGAGCCTGTTCCTGCTCCTGGATGCTCAGCATCCTCCTCTGGCCTGAGGGTGCAAACATTTGTTCTTGTAAGATAACTTCTATCAAGGCTAGACTAGGAACAATGACCTTTCACTTATATTTTCTTTAAACTAATCCATTTTCAATAGCCTAATTGTACAGTATCCTAAGAATATTTGTAATATAAGGTTATTAAGGATTATAAATTCTAGTCATGGATCAATTTTCATTAACAGATGAGTGAACACTGAGCTTTATATCAATAGATAATGGCTTATATAGCAAATAACAGGCGAATGGTAGATGCAGATAACACATTTCACAATTAAATGTGTTTACCTTCATCGTGAGTAATAGGTCAGAACGTTTTTAGTACTGATGCAGTTTATTGCACCCTCTGTAATTAAATCCTTTTATTTTCTCTTTACTTAAAGCCTTTTTATGGTAGTAGTGTAATTTGTTAGAAAACTGGAGTTCTTTCCTTTATCATCTCTGTGAGCTCCCAACACTTGGAAGAACTAGAAAGATAGGGTAAGGCAAAGTAGATCGCATTTGCCTCATTGACTGTCATTTCTAGGTCTTCCTCTTGTTACCACTTTCCGCAGCCATCTGTCATGACCACTGTCACGTATACACCCTTTGAGAAGTGCATCCAACTCCACAGCTTGGAGCTGTGCCTTTCTATCAGCCCTGTCAAAAAGCATTTCAAACTTCCTCTGTCAGATTTCTTAGTGATCTCTTCAAGGTCTCATCTCCTTTTTCTTGACTGACTCTGCCTGCAAACCTGCACTACTGCACTGAACAACCAGCTTGCTCTGGACCCTCTACCACATTTGACCACATTCAGATGGCTCAGAATGACTATGAAAAACTAACTGGAAGAAACAATTTTTACCTTATTTGCACATTCATCCACCAATACCAATTGAGGGTAAAATCAGATCTGCCTTGTCTGTTACATATTGTTCTCACCACATACGAATAGCACTTGAATGCCAATCAAATCGAGTCCCAAGTAACTCCCATATGCATTCTCCTTTTCTTCATTGCAATATTTTAGGCCAGACCTTCATGGAACCATCTAGTCATTCTGTGCCCCAGACTAACACAGCCACACGATTACGCTGGGAGCTATCTCATTGGGACTGATTAGTGCAATTCCTGATTGTGACTATTAAGTGACACATTAGTCCAAATCCCTGTGCAACAGACCCTGCCAAAAGTGGGTCTAGCTCTTATCAGCTATGAACACGTTCACCTCTGGTTGCTGCTGGTATGGATCTGCTGGGCTAATTCACCTGGGCAGCATCAAAAGAGTATCCTGTTAGGCAGGGCTGCTTTGCAACTTCCAAGCACTGGCCATTCCACCCTGTTGCTCTGCTAGTGCTGTCCATGTACTATACTCTGCCCTCTTTTCTTTTATGTGAAGCATAAACAGGAGAAAATCATGTTGAATCACTGTCAGCAGATAAAGTGTTTCAGCAAAGGCTGCTCCATGCAATAGCGTTCTGTTAGCCCTAAATACTATATGCTTAATAAGCATCTGACTGCAATAATCAGTACTGAAAAATTGACATTATACGCATTTTCCACATCTTAGCATGGAGAAATACAACTTGTTAACTGGCCCCACTGTGGGGGTGTCAGACTGATTTAAAGGTGGCCAGCTTGTTTCACAGCTACCTATATGAGGAAATAAAAGCAGATGTCAAAGTCAAGACAAACAGGTTGGCTTGACCAGCTATTTCTCTCTAGGGACAAGGTTGCCTACTGCATTAGCATAAGTATAAAATAATATATTACCTAAGTTCCTAAAATCTGAGATATGTTTCTGTTATATAAAACAGTCTCGCCCTTACCCTCCCACTTCATTTTCACAGCATATCAACATTTGTACCATATTTAGCATTACAAGTACTGCCATTTTCAGAGTAAAAACCAATTTTGTAGTTTTAAAGGTACACAGGCTCAGACTTTGTGATGCTAACAGGAGACACACTGAAGAGTATCCACTGAAATGTAATGAGTGCATTGGAAAATACTGAGGCCCACTTTGTGTCCTGAACCCTAGCTAGTAAACACCTCCAATGTTACTGAAGTCAAATTCTAGTTGTTTCATCAAGTCACACTACCAAACTCTCATTACATGTTGTTTTAAAACCAATTTTAATGATAGTTACTATGAACTCCTGTACCCCACCTACCACTACATACATAGAAAACAAGGGATTGTTCCGGCAGCGTCACAGGACTGTCGCTACGTAAGCAGTACGAGCCAGATGAATGACAGGTTTCCTACTTTCTTACTCTCCATACTCTCCTCTAGGTTGCTTAACAGCTTTTTCTCACTGCACTTTCATAACAAACAGTTTCTGTGTCACAGATGTATTTTCCTTCTTCAAGGCAGAGTCAGAAAATGTAAGCTCAGCCCTCTACTGCCAAACAGAACAGATGTCAGAGTACAAACTCAGCGCTGGCTGGAGCCACTGGCATTTTGTCTGGATAATATCGCAATGCATTCAGGCAACCAGATGTGTCTGTCTGGCATTCGCAAACTGCTGTGTCAGTGCTGACGTTGGGGTTTAACACTGATTGCTTCTAGAACTAGGCAGAAGGGAGAAAGACATAGATGAAGTTTTTAAAAAGAGTTTTGAAATTGCAAAGGTGTAAACTCTCAGCAGTCCCAGCGGGAGCAGACTACTAAGCAATTCACAAAATCCTTTTCTCATTTTCTTTTAAATGTTAATAGTGGAATACATCATTTGAAAACAGATGCCAAAGTGAAGAGATGAACTCCCTTGTTAGAAGCACCGTTTCTTTCAAGAGCCCAACCCACAGTGAGTGTTGCCCAGGTCTTATGCTTCCTTGCCTATGCTGAAATTGCTGTTTTCCAACTACAAGCATGCCACTGGGAGGATTTTAACCACCTTGATCAGCAGCTCTCTTAGCTAGCTGTTTCTCAGACCAAGCAATGAGAAATTTAGAAAAACATTCAGGTTTTGAATAGTGAGATGCTTTTATATTGCTTCATTTCAAGACATAGGAGATACCTACCTGGTACGTTTCTACAGGCTTTGTTTCCATGTTCAGATCCCAAACCTTGACAGTGAGGTAATCTCTTGTTAGCATGTATCTACCGCTGTGACTGAATTTGACATCTGACACTGAAGAGATAATTTCTGAAAAAAATGATCTGTTACTGGGGTCTTCTGGTTCCTCGTAAACTGTTAAAAAAAAAAAAAGAGGCAAGAGAGACATTATAATTCTATTTAAAAATGCTCTCGCACAATCTGTACTGTGCATTTCTTGTAAAACAATGTAGTTCAATGTACCAATGAACATAACAGCATTAAGTATATGCCCAGCACTTAATTTATTATTTTATCTTTATAGAAAAATACAAACTGTAAGCTTTAAATATTACAATAATTAACCACATAGCTATGGGCCCAAAATATCACTTTGGGAAATTATATAAATACACCAGTCCATTGACTACAGCAACCTATAGCAAGGTGGTTCTCCTATGGTCATCATTTCTGGGGTCCCCACATCCTGTTTCCTGACAGATAACCAAAATTCGGGTGTCCCTGTCACATGAAAAGTGTACATGTGGTCTCACAGTGGTCTCGGCATCCCTGGGAAGGGTGGTTACTCAAACCCTGCCCCGGTTGCCAGAACCAGCTGGCTACTCTGCAGGCTACTCACTGGTCACGTCTGAAGGCATCTGAGACTAAACATGAGAGTTTTGAAAAGCAATTACAAATTGCAATTACCTCTTCCTGAGAGGTGAGCAGAAAACAGTGATTTACCATGTGGACACATGAACTACTTAGTTCGAGTGCAATTGCTGACAGTTCTGGAAAGCACTAAACTCACCGTACGCGCTGGGGAGCTGTTCTGTGCACTGCACAATCCAACGAGGCAAGGGAAGATGAAATATGGCTTACAGCACCTCCTACAGGGAAATCCAGCTCTTGTAGCAAGGAGATTGGTCATCCCCATTCAACTGTACATAACAATGACACTGGATAGCTCACACTGAATTCTAGGAACTTGAAACAGCTGGTATTAGTGGGCTCTACTTCCTCTGTTACAAGTCCACTAATCACCAAGGTCTCTTCACCCTTCCCCAAGAAGCCTGCACTAACTTCTGTCCTGCCTACCAGGTGCCTAGAGCATCTCTGTTGCCTTTCTGCAGGTCCCCGTGGCCCTCTGATCCAAACGACCTCATATGCTGAACTTTAGTAGAAAGTCAGGCTTTCAGGGTCTTTCAGTTCTCAGCAAAATCAGTAAGTTTTTGGCACCCATGTCGAGAAAATTCTTTGAAAACTGTCAATTTGGTGAGTGTCATTTTCAAGTTTCAAAAGCAAGTGAAGAAGAGTCATGTGATGAGACATGAAAACACACTGGAAGTAGAACAACTTTTTACCGTCAGTCAAAACAGAGTTTTTTGTGTAGTCCACTGGAACATTCCTCTCTCAATTAATTTATCTATGGCTATGATTCAGACTCCTGAAAGTAAGAAGGTTACAGTTTCCATCAGGTGAAATAATGTTCTGCTGAAAGTTAAGGGTGAGCATGTGGGCGAAGTATGTGGGGTAATGCAAAAGATTATTGGCAATTTTCTTTGGGGGTGGGCAGTGGAATGCAGCCAGGCGTGCACATGAGAATAAGGTCTATATTTGAACATGTACCACACATCTAAATGGTAATGAACTACTTCAAAAAGGGGAAAAAAAACTTTTCTTTTCAGACAGACTGTAAACGAGCAACTTTAAATAGCTCTCTAAAAATTTGCCTAGACATTCTGCAAAGCAGGTATTTTGTAATTATCCTGTCAGATTTTCAATAGTAGTTTGACGAGCACAAAGCAATTATCATTTCTAATGCCTCTTCCCTTTAATCTGTCCAAACTATGTACTTGGCTGGCAGGAATTTCATCCTCCTAATTATGATGTGAAGCTGCTATTAAAACCAGGAAAGAAAAAAAAAAAACCTCACACTAACTGATCTATACCTTTATTTATAGCTGAGATATATTTTTTGGGTTCTATGTGTCTTGTCCAACTCCCATTGATTAGAAGAGCCATAATATTTGTACCTGGATACTCTGTGTTTTGTTAATTAATGAGATTAAACCATTTCATCCCTTATCTGCACTGTTTATTGCTTTTCTATCCTTACCCCAGTAAGTATTAGAAATACTCAGATTAATTAACTGCAGAAACTAATGCAGGCATGAAAGCCCCGTATCACTACACAAAGAAAGATAGTGGTTGAAATTTTAGTAGCAGCAGTTCTTTGCAGATAGTTCCTACAGTCAGCATAACCAAGCCAGGAAGATTGTTACAGGAAATTAGGCAGCAGCTCCCCGTGTTAGAGAGAAAGCTTAGCAACTAGAGCAGCACGTGCCTGAGCAACCAGAACAAGGCACCGGGCTCAGGAGATGAAGGTGAGATACACTGTCCTTGGGTCTTAGCTGTTTCTGGTTTAGCATCAACATAAGGTTATGCATACGCTGCAAAAAAAAGCAGCCTTCTTTCAGTTTGGCTAATACAAGTTGAGTAATTGGAGACAGGAGAGCAGTGACAGCCCCGTGACCTGGACTTCAGTTCAGCCAAGCAATTCAAATTCAACCCTGGCCTCTTCAAGGTGATTAGGAAAAAACGTGGTGCCAGCCCACTGTTTGCAAAATCAGGTTTGCCAGCCTGAACTGGAAACGCATTTCCTGTTCAGTCCAGTTTAAATTTATCTTTTGGAGACCGCTTTTATGCCAGGGGGAAATCAGCACGCAAAAGATGAGACTTCAAATCCAGCTTGCTTTTCTGTATCTTAATAAATCTTGTTAGACCGGGACTTGGAATCAGAACTTTCCTGATATTCAGTTGCAAAGTCTATTATACTCCTCAATTAATTTCTTGATTAACTTCTTAATAGCTAACTTTTGCCATGAATAAGGGTATTTAGCTTTCATTAATATTGTTGTGGATAACCTTCACAGTGCTAATTATATGAAAGACACAAAGCTACCTGTCTGGCTGCAAACTAATGAACATAGCAATCACAAACGGTGCGGTGGGCTGAGCTTTCACAAAACGCTGCTCAGACTGAATATGACCTTGATGAAAGGACTGTGGAATGGAGAAATACCATGGGATTACAGAGAGAAGCTGAGCATATCTCTGAGCGCAGCCAGTGCTGGAGAGGAGCCTCTAAGGAAGACATCCCTGCCCCTTACTCCACTGGCAGATACACGGGTAAGCTGGGATGTTGGCTTAGGGAAATAAAAATGCCCAGTCCCCTTTCTGCACGGCTTCCTGCTCGCAAGTTAAAAACCTGGGTAGCTTTTCACACAAGTCAGTCCAGACCTTGGAGAGAAGGATGGGTTGCGTGAAGGATACTTGCCAGAGCACTGTTTTACTGAATCCTGAAGAAAATCTGCAGCATAAAAATATGCTGCTTCTTCCTCAAAAGGAACTGCCGTCTGCTGAAAAACAAACTCTCATCTCTCCAAAATAAAATTAGTGTTCCTTGAATCCCTCTGATCAAGTGTAGACATGGAGATTCTCCTGAGAATCAGTGGATAGAAAAGGCACGTTTAAGGCGTGCATTTGTCACACATATATGAAGATGTCTAAAGTGGACAAAAAAAAACCCAACAAAAAACCAGGAAGCTATAGTGGGTGGGACAGTCATCTCACTAAGCTTCCCTTCCAGCCACTGACCAAAAGAAAGCAGATGCCTCGGGCAGTAGCTAAGAAGAGTGTGGGGCTTGGGTACTTCTCACGAACACCCTTGTGGCTCTCCTCAAGCCAGTGAGTTCCACTCAGGGCATCGGAGGTGCTGCCACTGCAACTTCCCACTAATTTTAATATGGGCCCAATCCCACCAACTTGAAAGCTATACATTTTGCACAAGACACATCCAATAAAGGAAAAAAAAAAAAAAACCAACAACAAACTTAACATATCTTCAAGTTCAATTATAAAGAACTAACAGCTGACAAATATTAGACAGAACTATGCATGTGAATGTAACCTTTCTTACACATCTTCTTTCTTGGTTTTACATTAATTGCCTGGTTAATTGGTCTGATTACGGGTAGCCTGGAATGTCTCCCTCCGCTCAACAGACAAATGAAAAGGGCCGTGAGGTGTGAGTGCCTGCTCTGAAATCCCACTGTAACACTCTGGAGAGAGACCTGGTAGCAGCCGATACTGCCTTCCTCTTCAGCTTTGCCAGCTGCCTTTTGCTGCTCTGAGATATTCCCAAACACATAATTTGGAAGAGGGGTATCAAAGAGCTAGGAACAGAGGAAAGTGATAAATAAAACAGCACTGCCGTGCACACACCACTGAAAAGCAGTGAGTACACTGTAACTAAAATATATTTTAGGAGTCAACCAACCATTATCCCAAAAATAGCCTAAAATACCTCAGCCTCAGAAAACATAAAAATCCACGTTCTCATAAAAGGTTTTTCTCTTTGTCTCATTTCCAAAGACACACATTTTTGATGGAGTCACTGGTATTCTCCAGTCTCCAGCACCACTGAAAATTAGTATTTTTTTTGCTGGGCAAAGCTTTAATCATTGCAGCGTGTAAATTCTGGCACACGTGAACTTTAAAAAATAATAATAATGCTAAAAATGGCTCATATGGTGGGTGCAGTGCCAGAATCCAATATAGCAAACAAAATTCTGCATTCCTCCCAAAGTCATCGCAACAAGGAGTATGCATGACTCTCTATACTATAGGACCTTGGGTAATACCTCATCTGTATTTTCAACATTCCTGCCATTTCTCCTTTTCCTCTTACCTTCACTTTTTTGCCTGGATGAAATAAAAACACAAGCACTCACAGCATTGCTGCAAGGCAGATGGTTCCAAAATACAAATATGAATAATGTTTTTAAAAACACAAAGAAGAATGATCTAGTTAAAGGGAAAGAAATAACAGTACCTGAGATAATATGGGGCAGGGGTTAGAAAAGGTATCTATCTAATATAATGAAAGTTTATCTCGAGGTACTTTTTATTTTTGACCTGAATTTATAAGTGTATAATGGATTGATGGGATAAAAGAAATGTCAACTTTATTCAGTTAAACAAATCTTTCTTTGCTTTTAAAAGACAGAAACATAGAGCTTTGGCAAAATTTTGTTATCGTGGTCTGAGCGCTTGATGATAACTGCAAGGGTTTCCTGTGAAATATCAGTAAACTAAACCAAGAGAAAAACAGAACTAGCAAGGCAGAAGACCCTTGATGATAACGCTGTGTACTCCTTAAGGCATAAAGATATGAACCTTAAAAATGTCTGTTATTGCCAAACAAATGCAGAACTACAGATAAAACCAACTTTTTGCTATTACAAAGCCAAATATATTTTAACAGAAAAGCAAAGATGAATCATGCTTACATATATTGCAAAACATGTGATTATCAGGGCAGGGGGGGTGTTGAATAAAAACAAAACCAGTGAAAACTTGAAGATGAAAGCTTAACAGCTCCACAGATTTGATAAGAAATTCCATCATGCACAGGATAAAATTATAAGCAGCATTAAAAAGTCATTCCCTATAGCAGAAAAACAAAGCTGCTTCTGAACTTTCTTTCTACTTATGAACAGATAATAACTATTAAAGATTTTTTCTAGTAGATACTGGTAATAGTTTGCATCCTGTTCTGAAAACTTCTGTTTTTACAGCACTTAAGTGCTGTTACTTAGATTTAAGTCCTCGGAAATCTTGCACCAGGAAACAACTCTATCCCTCCCTCCAAAGACAGTTAATGGATGTAAAAAACTCTTCAGTTCCTTTTCAAGGGTCACAGCCACAAACGGGTGAAGGCAGTTTTGGCAACACTGGAAAAACAGGCAGTGGGGTTAATGAGGAGGGAGAGGACCACAGAGGCCAGAGCCAGCAAAGATGCTTGAACAACAGAGGGAGAATAACTTTCTTTTTTATTATCCAAGCATGCAAACAGCCTGCAGTTAGGCTGAAATAAGGACTTATTATAGATAATCTCTGGGGTACACACGAAAAAGGTGTATTTCAACTGGACCTGGAAATATTGGTGGTGGATCAGGTAATTTCTCAATAGGCTCTAAGTTTCAAAAACACAGAAAACAGATGCAGTCCCAGGCCAAACAATTTATCATCTAAATTAAGTTTCTCTTTCATTTCAGATCCCAAATGAAAATGGCTGCAATACCTGATTAAAGTGTACTGGGAAATGGCACTTTGATAAGTATGGAATTTCATCCATCTTGACAGACTAGCCACAGCAACTTGCAAAAAGAAAAACCAATATGCTCTCTTATTAGCTGATAAATAAACACTTTTAAACACTCTTTTTTTTCTTTTTTTTTTTTTTTTTTCTGGAATACATGGGTATACTAATTAACTGTTTC
>JAOXJK010000032.1:53522217-53570353 GCA_025774025.1 Xenus cinereus | reverse complement strand
TCTGAGACTGGTCTAGGCTTCCCACTGCACTAGTCCCAGGGCCATGCAGCAGCAAAGAGCCCTAACTGTTTCTCCCAAAACATGATCCTAAGTTAAAAATCTTACAAACGATTTAACTACACTCTAATATGTTTAGATGGCAAATTAGGAGAGCTGTGATTTGCTCCACCACATACATTTCATAAATTTTAGTATAAAAAACCTAAGCTAAATTTCACTGAACTTATATAAAAAATATTAATCACATTCTTTTTTTTTTTAAGTCGATGATACTTGTTACTATCCTGCAACACAGAAAGAATTATCTTTTTTCTGCCATTGAATTCAAGATGTACTCACATCTTGAGCTATGTGTAGTTCTGGTCTTACGTCCAATGTGGTACGGGTCATAAGAAGACACAAAAATGGGCAGTAACAATAACAAGAAGTATCAAATTACTTCCATGTAGGGAATTACTAAATAGACTGGGACTCCTCAGCCCAGGAAAGACTGAGGGGTTTGTAATTAAGAGTGGCATGGAAAGGATGAATAGGGAACGACAGTTCACTTTGTACACTGTCTCTTCCAATCAACAAGTAGGGCTCACCTAGTCAAACCAGGAAAGGGTAAGTACAGAGCAGATAGTTCTTCATACCATGCCTAATTAAGCTACTAAAGACTTTACTGAAAGATATAGGGAATGGTAAACTTTATACACACATTCATAAGTAACTGCACAAATGCAAAGAAAAAAAAAAACCCATACATCATTTTGAGTATTGTTAAATATAGTAAATTCAAAATCACTAAGGTCCCTGAACCTCAAGTTTCCAACTGCAAATTGCAGAGCCTAGGACAATACACTTGACTTGTTCTTACATTTTCTGCTGATCTTGCTACTGCCCAGCATCAGAGCCAGAATACTGGGCTAGAAGGACCTCTGGTCTGCCCAGGTATGGTCATTATTATGCATTTGTTTAATTTTCACTTTAGGATTTCATACTAAGGAGTTCCTGAGTTCATTCTAAGTGGATCAAGACCAATTGCATAGCTCCTTTTGAAATTCATGGTCTCTTTATGCCTTTTAGCTTCATTGTTTACGATAATAGTTTGATTTACCATTATTATTGACTCTAACTTTCACTATCTCTGCATGTTTTATTGTCTTGTATTAAGCAAATCCACTCATACATTCACCTCCTTCAGAAATTCTCTTTCAAGATAAGGATGTTTTGCTAATGTGTCGATCTTGCCTTCACATTCTACACTAATATGGTTATACACATGTGGGAATTTTTGAGTCTAACTTCATAAGCAATCTAAAATACACTTTATACCTTAAGTATAAACAACTAACCACAATCATTTAACATTTTGTATTACCATACTCTGTAGCTCCTGGTTTAAACTGAAAAAGTAGCATCTTTTCATATTTCAATTCTCTGTTTGTTTTTATATAATTCAGAGGGCACCTCTTCATGCCATGGTCACTTATACATTATTTTCCTTCTTTGAGTAAAAGCAAGTTTCCGAAGGTACCTCCAACACAAGACTGAAATTCTACCTACTGCAAAAGCATTCCTTTATCCAATGACCCAATATTAAAACCAGGCTTCTCATCAATACCCCCAGAGAGTACGGCTTTTAAAAGTGGAGCCTCAAATCAATATTTAAGAATCTGTTTTACCATCTGCAATGAGTTGCTGCAGCTTGTCGCAAACCACAAGGGATGGTGCATTAGTGCTGAAAGGCAAAGCCGGATCAATAGCTAAAGAACAGTGGGTGGGAGATTCACTACAGAGTTGCTTATATTAATGCAACTTTGCCAGTGAGTTTGTTAATAAAGAAAAATGGTGCTAAAGAGAGCAAGGAAGTGAAAAAATACAACGTTAACCTGGAAGATGAAGCCTCTTTAAACCTCGATCTCACAAAGACTTATGTGTGTATTTAATACCACGTGTTGTGAGCAATCCCACTGAGTTAATGGGACATAAAACTACTACTCCTCTACAGCCAAACTCATGCATTAGTCTTCCCAATCTTGATATGTAATGCTAGCAATAAGTGAGCTTTTTTTTCTCCCCAGTGAAACAAGATCTTAAAAGAATAATGTTGGTTTCATGAAACACTGAAAAGCAGTAGTTGTTGCTATTAGAAAAAATTAAGCAAACAAGAAAGGAATTTTAATAGCCTGAATAATTAAAGCAATCTTACAGCAATTATTTGCTTTATCTGTGTGTTGCTGGGGGAGAGGGGTTAATGAAACACCTCTTCAATCATAAATCATTTACCATTGCTTCAGGCTTTTCTTTTTCCTCTTACTATTTGATAGCTAGAGGTATCTAAATCAGTCTTTTCCTTCCTCTGATTTAATTCTAACACATCTTGCACAACTGGAGGAAATACCATATAGACATAATTGCGTTTCTGTAGAAACATTTTCAAATTTTCATTAGCCATGTTTAAAATGTCTTTATTATACATCCATCCAAACTGAGCAGAATGGAAGCTTTGGAGCCCATGCTAAAGGCAGTCTTCTACCAAATTTCAATGGAATTCCTGCACAAGGAAGGATCCCTTCCAGGATCTAGTTTAGCGTGCATGAATTTGTAGTAACAGATCTTTAGCGACAGTCATAATTACAAAATTATCAGGATATAGGCACATTTCTTCATTGGGGATACAAAATCAGCAATGAATACATATACCTTTGTAGTGCCTGCTCGTAAACTAAATTCAGAATTGGGGTAAGGAGAACAAGCCTTCATTAAAGCACAGGGTCAAATCATTACGGAAGCTCAGATAAGTTTCACTCCTGTCACATGAAACCTTGCAGGCTTTGCCTAAAGTGGACATTACTTTGACAGTGGCCTCTCAATGCACAAAGGGAGAATGCCAGCTGTCTCCCTCTGAGACGATAACCTGACATGAGACCAGATGCAGAAATAAAAAGCGTATTTTAAATGTAAAGCTCAGAAAAAAGAAAAACAAGTTGTCCCTTTTGCAGTCATACAATAAGCCTCATTCATTTGGAAAGGTCAATATTAATTAGCAAATCCAGCAGGGATATTCTGTCACAGGCTTTTTTGTGCATCTGGTTGTCCTCTGTTGCAAATGAAAGATAATCCATATTCAGTCAGAGGTCTGAAAGCTGTCTTGTCTCTGAAATTCCAACCTTCTTTAAACAACTGGTAAATATAATTAACTTAATTTTAAAAATTCAACACGTTCAAGTAAATTATCCTTGATTTCTGTTTTGGCTGCTTCCACAGTTCTGAATTCTTAAGGGTAAAATCAAAAGTAACCTCAAAAAAACCCAGCAGGTACCCAAAATTGAGTTACATGCCAGAATAACAGGATATAGGCATTTATCCTCGGGGAAGGGCCGGCATTTCTTTCACACCTGGTTTTCAAATAAAAACATGGAAAAGGACTCTTAAGGAAAAAAGACACCACCACCATCTTTGGGGGGCATCTCTGGGTCAGAAACCAAACCCCAAAATTCACTCTGCATTGCTCCGAAGACCATTTTATACTCCCGAGACATTGATTATCCATCCCAGGGAACTGGGAAGGCACCAGCTGAGACGCTTTGCCCCTTTGAGGGAGAGTGCAGAGACGACGGCTGTTAGGATTGCCTGTCACCTACAAACGCTTCTTCTGGCAAAGGGAGGGGGGGTTCTCAATGGATCCTCTTATTGACCCAGATGTCAGAAGCTCCTGAAGTCCATATGGAGGATGGAAAGCATGAACTAATGGCGACTGAGGCTAACTGCATTATGCCACCTCAAAGTTTGTATTTTAAAGGGCACCACAGAACACGGAGCAATAAAACTGAAGCTGCAGCTCCTCCTTCCTTGAAGTATTTTGCTGTAAATTTGGCACATGGGTAATGGGTAATTATAAATAGGGTTTTAGTCTACAAATATAAATCAAGAGATGATCACTAAAAAAAAACCCCTAAAAGCAACTTACGGCATTTAAATAGATTGCAACTTCTGAAGTATGCACTGACTTTAAAATATTAAGGCTATTACAAGAAATATCATTAGGAGTTATACTCTTGAGTGACTTAAATTTCCATGTTGCATAACTATACAGTTACTATTTACCACTTAATATTGAATTTAATAATTCTGATGAACTACTGAAAAAGCTCTTCATTTTTTTCCAACTTCACATGCTCAAGCTCAGTTTTCTTTAGCTGACTGCTTTATTAGATGATTTGTTGAAACAGCCATATGTACCTATCTAGCCAACAAGCTGTTTGGAAGAATGACATTATAAGGAGCTCTGAACATAATATTAGCAAGAAAAGATCAAAACCAAATTAGAAATTATTTGTTAATTGATTGGTTGCATATTATCCTGCTATAAGCATTTTTTAGTCATTATGCTCTTGCTGCAACAGTATCCTTACGCTTGTCTTCCTTGTCACCTGAATTCCTTGCATGAGAATTTATGGAATTTGGGGTGAAGGGCAGCTCTTTTACTTCTTGGATGTTCCCAGCTAACTGCTCTAACAATTGTACTTCTATAGCTGTTAGCTTCCCTTGTTTCGCTGCTGTCACAGATTTCCTATATACTGCTTTCTTTCTACGCTGCATTGCCATGCATGTTGCCTGAATAACACCTCAAAGACGACCTTACACTATTTAGATGAAAGATTCCATATTATTTAAATTAATTCCCTATTTCTTGTTGCTTAAATCTGACTTTCGTACCTGTTTTAAATCTTTACCTATAATCCCTGTGGCCTGCAAGAACACCTCCTTCCTTATTCCCATCCCTCTAATATTTTAAATGAGCAGGGACATTCATCTCTTTTCACCTCCTCTCCAGAATATTTTGATGGAATTATCTCCTGCTACTTGCAAAATCTGATAAGAACACAGAACAGTATTTTGTATGTATGTTCCTTATGGTTACAGATTGGGCTTTCCTGGATATCCATTTGTAACGGCCACATATGTTTTGCTTCCAATTGCTTGCCCAGCATTGCATGATCTATTAAAGAGGTGTTATAAGAAGCAGTTTCAGGTAGTCTATTAGAAAAACAACACATTTTATCACACCTTATCAGTATCTCAATGACCATTTAAAACTCAGCTACTGACCTGATATTCTTTCAATGCCTTATGGATAGATTTGGTGGTCTGAGATCATTTTTCTAAGGGACAGAGGTCCCCATTACAACTCATCCCACAAATTGGCAACTTGCTAATAAATCTCAGCATAGGCACCAAGGATCAGTAGATATGGGAGAAGTCTCTTGTCTCTTCCATGTCAGAACCATGAAAGATTTATAAGGGAAACCTTGTAGTGTTGCTGTCACTAATGCCAAACAGAGAGATTTTGCTTGAGTTTAGTAAACCAGAAATAATATCTAATATAAATAACATAATTTATTAACATCCTCTGTCAGTGACTTATAGTACAGATATTAGTAGGTAATTTATTTATACAGGATGGCACAGTAATTATTCACAGCACTCTCTAGTCTTGTACAAATGGAAAGGCCCTTCCTCTGAAACCTGCAACTGACTTTAGCCCAGCTTTAGAGACTTGGATAACAAAGGGTCTGAAACAGGAGTAAACCCAAAAGTTCACAACACATGCTCAGTATCCAGGCAGCTTTTATAAGGTTTACATTGGATCTTTTATACCTAAAAATACATCCTTTACAATTTCAGAACAGCATCTGAAATACAACATATTAGACAGATCATACAGATATTAGATTGAATTAAGAAAGTAGGGTTGCACGGCAGAAGATGAGGGTTTGGTTGAGAAGTGGAGTCAGTTATGGGGAAAGGTGGCAAGACGAGGTGAGCTGGGAGAGCAGGGCACTGATCACGCATACGCACCGCATGTAAAGCAACCATAAAGAGGAATCAGAGGCACAGTGAAAGGTACTGGAGAGACAATCATGAAAATAGTTGATTTCCCAGACTGACTGTTTTTTATGATATATCCTTTTACGTTGCTATGGGCTTTATGTAATTAGTTTTGCTTACCTCTGAGAGCTCTATGCAAACCACTCCAATCAGCACTATGTTGGCCTATTCCTTTTTACACTTTGTAAGTTCTATCATTGCTGTATCAATTTGATATTGTACATGTGTGTGGAGACACAGGCAGCTTCTCAATGAGCTTGACTTGAGTTCATTGCAGCAATGCTACATTAAATGGCTATTTTCTAACTCATAGATCTGGAAAATGGGGTTTAATCAATGACCATTAAACCTTGCGCTCTCTTCTGGCATATAATGCATTCTTTCATCCAGATTTACTCGATTGTTGTTTTAATAAGTTATGATTGGCATTTGGCACTGAGTTACAGGGGCACAGAGGCCTTATTAGCAGGAAGAAATGGAAGTATTATGGAACAAAACAATTAAGCAGGACAAGATAAGTCACAACAATGTGCCAGATTATGTCACGTTTGCATTTCACTTCATGGTATTGTATTCCCCCTACAAGTATAAGGGGATACAGCTAACAAAGGTATGACACTTCTCTGCTTAGGAAATTGTCCTGAAAAGTTATTTTCTGTAACTGGAGACCACATCCTATGAGGTTCTGAGCATGTGCACTTCTCCTTGCAGCAAAAAGTCATAGGCTCTTTACTACATTTCCTTCCGTTGAAAAAATAGCTTGTGTGTTAAATCTGTGCACCACTTTTGTCTCACCCCTACTAATAAGATCTGCCTAACTCAAAAGGTTCAAGTAGGAGCTGATTGACATAAAACCTCTTATTTGATCCTGGCATTAAGAGAATTTCTACGGAATTTCTTTCCCAATGTTTCAACTTTGCAAAAGAAACTGAAGATTCAATTCTGTGAAATGCAAGCATCCTGGAAGCTCCAGTCCTAAAGGTGGCTAAAACAGAGCCACCACAGTTCATTCATTAGGTTCTCAGCTCCTTGTAGGAACCCAACACAAGACACAATACCTTTGTCTGGTAGTTTTCAGTCTCAGAAGATCAAGAATAAACAGGTTGTTTGCACTAGACAAAATGCCCAGGTTTGCCATATTACTGGTGGGAAGAATCATATTCTGTCTTATCTAGACTCAGCTGGTGTAGTGGGAGGTGTCCCTGCCCATGGAAGGGGGCTTGGAACTTGATGATCTTTAAGGTCCCTTCCAACCCAAACCATTCTATGATTCTATAATTCTATACAGAGCTGATAGCAAGACATTAGGAACATGCACATTCCTTCATTATTTCCTTTGAGAACACAGACAGCCCCACACTTTAACATTTTACTTCCTTGTTCTATTGCAGGTTTCAGATATGGACTGTCATGAATTGCTGGTTCTGTCTCAAAGTCTCACAGACTACATGAAGTCACTTTAGGACAGATAACATATTCTATACCAATGCAGTATCTTTCTCTTTTTCTTTTTTTTCCCCCCAGTATTCCTTATTGCATTATTTCCTCTGTATCTGTACAGATTATTGAAATGTAAGGAATGCCGGGCAAACTTTTTAGGGAGAACCCCGACATTTTTAATCTGGAAAAATGGGTTCAAAATTTTGAAAGCAGTTTGAATCACAAAATTTACTTGCTGCAGTATTCAGAACAGTAGTTGTATATTCAAAACAATATTTCCATCCACTTAAATACTTCCCCTTATCCCCCAAATATTTCCTTTGTTAGGAATCATCTCTCTTTTGCTAGAGAGTTGTGGGTTCTTCACTGACTCCCGCAATAAGAACCACAAGGGTGACCAGTCACAGACGTGACTGTTATGAAGTTCACAGGTAATACTTGAATAGAAGAGAAAATTGTCTTGCTTTTGCTATTTTCTTTTCAACTGTGCCTGCAACTGAGAAACTAATACACGGGGGTAGGCACACATTTACATGCTGTCCGTGAATAATAAGACTTTAATGACATCTGAGGCTCAATGAAGCAAGGACTTACGCTTGGAATGTTTGTCACAGAGAGCCGATGCCCTCATGTCGCAGAGTCTCAGGGATCCTTTGCTGCTGCTGTAGACAAAGAGATTGCAGTGATGGGGATGGAACTCAGAGGCTGTAATCACTTCCGTCAGGTCCTCCATATTGGCTGGCTTTATATCTACAATGTCTGAATGGAAATTTCATCAAGGAAAATGCAGTTGTGTGCAGGTAAACCATGACTCTTGCTGCCTTTTTGAAGGAAGTATGATTATTTAAATGTCCATATATTTAATGCTTTCTGATAAAGATACACTCATTTGTTTGATAGTAGGGTGTTTTAAAATTTCCATACCTGCCCCATCTACACCAATCTCAAAGAGCCAGTAATCAACAATGGTTTTACAGCAGATGCCATTAGCAGGTCAACATTTGTCCATGCTGTGCAAAGACATCAAAGAAACAGCATTCCAGGGGATTTGGAATTCTCACCTTCATTAAAACTAGTAAGAGAGCAGGTAGCTATATCTCCTGCAGTTGCTATTGAAATCACTGCTCTATCCCACATAATACTGATTGATAGGGAACTATGTACCGCTCAGACCTGCACACTCCAGTAAAGGCTCAATGGCTTTTATGATTATGCAACTTGAGCTAAAAAATACACGTAGCTCAAGTTAAAAGCCTCAAACAATAAATGTAGCTTTTTGCCAAGGCAAATGCAGCAAACACAAAAACACTTATGCAAATAGTTTTGTGTGTGAATATATACTAATATAATATCCTTTCTAAAAAAATTGTGCACAGTATTGGTTTTGGTATTTAAATTCTTGCAAAAGAAGGACCTGAAATGGCATTCTTGTGGTTTTATATAAATGATGCTCAGTACTGAAATCAATATGGATTTCTGTGACTGAGAACTGTACGTCTGAATCACTGAAGTGGACATGTCTGGAACAAAAACACATCAAAGATCTAGTTTCACAAGCACAAACCTGTCAGTTGGATCACCAAAGATTATCCACATGAAGCACAGCTCACATAGTGCCTCTCCCAACACATATATATCCACCCATACGTATTACCTGCCTTGGTGATCTTAAAAAACAGGACCCAGTTAGCCTGTATTCGGAGAAGGCCAGCCTGTGGAAGATTGCTCATAATGAAAAGAATG
Organism: Xenus cinereus; assembly: GCA_025774025.1. Lineage (NCBI taxonomy): Eukaryota > Metazoa > Chordata > Aves > Charadriiformes > Scolopacidae > Xenus > Xenus cinereus. The sequence goes on along the minus strand of JAOXJK010000032.1, from coordinate 53,561,293 downwards.
ACAGAAAGAGTCCCATGAGGGGGCTGTAAGAAAGCAGTAGGCGTAGAAGCATAAAGTGAAAGAAGGATATATATGTAAAGCAGTACATTTAAATAAGATTGCACATCTTTATATGGCCCTCAGCAATCCACTGTAGATAAGCCATCCAAATGTTAACAAATCCTTCGAACAAGAAGAGTAACGTTACCCTATTTTACTGAGGAGGCTGTGCGAGAGGCAATAAAGGATTTGCATAAGATCATCTGGGAAATGCATGACAGAACAAACCCAGATCTACCGAGTCCCAGTTCAGCGCCCTAAACACAAATCATCTCAGTGCCTGGATTCCCCAAACATAAAATTTGAAACAGCTGACGTTCAAAATTTAAACATCTCAGAGGATAAGATAAATGAGAAAATCTGTTTTACTGATGGCAAGAGAAATTACATACCATGATACTAAGCCTGTTTCTGTTCCCACTGTGCCCACTTCCCAAATGGAAGACCTTTAATTGATTTCTGTGGGAATGGGGTACAGTCTATCACCACCTTTACACTCTATACTTTGATCTCTCCCAGAAATGCAGATCTGGGACACTGCATTGAAATTAAACATAATACAAAAGATTCAGAGATAATTATCTTGATGACTTTGCATAGACAAATACATCACACTGATGTTGGTTTTTTTTACACTAAGTGGTTTAAAAAGGAAATATCAGCAAAACTATGGATATCTTGTGACATTTAATAACAACTGGGAATGAATTAATGTTGCATTTCAACGGCATTCCCACTTACTTGCGCTATCATATTTGCATCCATCTCCCAGAATCCATCATGATTAATATGAGTGCAATGAATGTTAAGATGTAGCAACATTGATTTACCCCTTTTATAAAGCATCACTAAATATTCTTGAAAATCAACAGGAAAAAATAACCTTTATTCAGTTATTTGTATTTGGTGAATCTGTCTCAAGAAATATCTTTAAGTAAAAGCAATTGCTTTCAGAGATTGAATTGCTTTCCAGAGTTCAGAGAAATTATAGTAACTCAATACAAGAATTTCACCTCTCAGCAGAGAGATGAATAATTGCTAAGTGATGAGAAAGATATAAAATATAAATAGAGTATGTGAAACAGTCATGGTAAGTATCATTTTTCTGGATGCTGAAGACAATATTGATGAATTTCGCTTCATTGCATGAAATGAATAACCCTGTGCTGAATAATGAAATTAAATATTCCATTCTCCTGCCAGAAAGGCAAAAAATACTTGAAACAGACTGCATTTCCAGATGTGATCTAAATCTCCACTGAGAAGACTGTCATTGCCTACTGAGGATCATAGAGAAAATGCACCACTGAAAATTCATCATTTTGTTAGATTTAGAAAAAATAAAACAATAACACTTGTATTGAAGTAAACAATCAAGGGAATAGAGAGTTGCAGAAGAGATTTACCCCAAATGTATTTGTAATAATAGATGGAAAAACAGCCTTTGCTTTGACAGCTACAGAACCCAATGTATCAAAAGAAGAACATGTCACACAAAAGAACATTTTTCCTCCTCTCATGATTTTTGCCATCTATTTGAAAACAATCAAGTACAGCTTGACATGTGATATGTGGGAACTGTATTTAAACTAGCGCGACATGGTAAGGGTAAGCATCTCCCATGGGACATTTCGCATTTCTATTTTTCCATCTTCCCTTTGTGTCTTTTTCTTCCTTTTAAGCACAACATCTCATGGCAAGAAAATATAAAAAAATTGGACCCGACAGTGTGCTTCAGAAACAGGTCCTTTGGTGAACTTCAAGAACTCAAAGAAGAGGGAATCTGGCAGAAACTGATTAAATTAAAGTTTCACTGCTAAAGGGAAAAGTGTTCTAACGGCACAAATCTGTAGAGTTGCCTTCTATGCTAATGGCTTCCCTTGCAATTGTATCTTCTGGAGGGATGTCTTGAGTGGGGCATGGTCTCTCTCCCCCAGTTCGCTCACATCTGAAATATCTGTCACATCTGACTCCTGTTGTACCACAAGTAATGCGGTTCATTTTCAGAGTGTGGGCAAAACAACCAGGACCAAAGCTATCTAAGACAGAAAGACCAAAGAGTTCACCACTGGCATTGCACTAGGATATAATTCTGTTGTCCTAAAAAAGCTGGAGTTCCTATGCACCTGAACAGGCAGGAATTTCCCCTAAGAAAGTGAAAAAGATCTTCACACTGCTTTGACTCCCACACATGCTTGCTAAGAACGAGGCATTTTGATCCCTGGTAGATACTTGCCCTCAGGGAAGGCTGAACTGGTGCCTTGCCAGTGATGGGCTGGAATGCACTGGCAGTCTTTAATTCATTAACATTAAAACAAGGAACAGAAAATATCTTCTTGCTCACAAAAAACACAACAGGTCTTTTCCTCCTAACCCAACTGTTTGGCGTCTTATATCCCAGGTGTCCCCTCCATTGCTTGGCTCAGTGAAATGGGATAAAGCTATGAAGAGGACAATAGATTTTCTAGATGCTCTCCACAGCAAAATGGAAATGAAAGGTCTAGTATGCTTGCAGACCACAATGGTGAGAGATGATGTTCTTACACTCAGATTTGTAAAGCTGTAAGACCAGGAGTTAATTTTGGGAAAGGCAACTAAGATACTCTAAGGCAATGTAACCTTTAACTTTGGCTAAGAGTGTAGTGTCTATTTTGCTTTCCCAAAATTATCCAAGAACAGTGGTATAACATCGGAGAGCGAGCAGGCAGGTCAGGACCAGCCTGAGAGCAGAAAGGAGGCTGTAGGACAGTGGGGCTGTAGGACAGAAGGAGGAAAGAACATAAGGAAAAGCATGATTAACAACTTGCGATGATACACAGCATGAGGGATGCAATCCTACCTAGTACATGATTCAGTCATATGGTATGTTTAGTTCTAATCCAGTATTTTGTGCTGCTGTTGTGCAGCTGATATTAAAATGAGGATGACAGGAGGAAGAAGATTTGTTCCACTGCCTCTGGGCCACTGATCTAACAGAAATATCCTCCTCTGGGAGAAGTCACTCCATAAAGTTCCTTTTAGTGCAGGTTATAAAGATAACCCGCACCTTGATCCAAAATTCACATTAATCAGACTTCTCCACTTGATCAGCTAGAATATAAATGAGCACGCCTGCTTTATGCTCATGCCAAAACATGTATAACGAGAATGTGGAAAATGCACAGGGTTCCTGCTGAGCAAAAAAGGTTCCAGAATGAATTTCCTTGTATGATAATGGAAACATAGCAGTGTCCTCAAAACAGATTAAATTCCCTTTGAAGTGAACAGCATGCATAAAGAAATAGCTGCTTCGTCTTCCTGGAACCATCAAGGAATTCTCTAAGTAACTGAATTTTTTAGACAACAAACTTGCAACTCACCAGCTACAGTATATAGAGGACTGAATCTTATATCATTATTTTGGAATAACTTTTATATGACTTGAGGGTTCACTGCAAGAAGGAAATCATTGGTATAGTCAGATGAAGGCTACAGGGAAAAAAAATTGACTGACCCCTCCTTAATTCAACTGCAATGGAGGACAGAGGCTTTCTTTAGAAAGCCAGACAGAATTTTCCATAACAACTTCAAAAAAACCCCAAGACTCTCATCTTTCTTATTTCAATATATGCTGATGTGATACTTCATTTTTACCCATGCGTGGGACTTGGGTTTTTGCAATTTTTAAGCACTTTCAAAAAATAAACTTCAGCAGAACATATCTTCCCAAACCTGGCCATTCCCGCTGTTTTCCACAGAGTTTTGTTCCAGCTCCTAATTTTGTCTGCATCTCACACCTACGTTTTAGCCGAGTCCTAGAAAGATTCACTGACTAGTAGTTGAAATCAATAGCGATTCATAGAAGCTGCCAGGGTTTCAGTTTAGGGTAATTGATTACTGTGGTCCTGCTGAGTCTCTACACTTTTAATATAAGCATTTCTGTGAGTGGTTTCCTCTGTTAGTCACTTAGTGCACACTATTTTCATTACAAGGAGGGAACTGTGATGCTTACAAATCAAGCTCTACTAGTTTTACACTTCCTACATGGTGGTTATATCATTCCTATACCGTGTGCCAGCTGAGGGAGATAATTTCAAATGGCTACAGTTTTCTTCCAGCCCTCTCCCCCCATCAGGGAAGCAGAGCCAGAATCAGGCCTCAGTGTGCTCGGTAACACCATGATGTGATTACGTCAATGTTATTATGAAATAAAGAAGCAAGGCCTAGTTTTTAAATAACCATCCAGTTACTCCTTTCTTCTCATTTCTTAAAGGCATACCGTATGCTTTAACTGTTGAATGACAATTCTACCATAGGCGTGTCATGACAGTAAGGACACCGCCGGACAGGGTCCGACTTCTGAATCTCTGTCTTTCAGACTTGTTGTTCAATAGTCAAGGGTTTCTGGAATGGATTGTCAATAGGTTAATGGATTTGGCCTTTGCTTCAAATTCCAGTGTTTTACCTTAGGCAGAGAGATGACCCTGTATTTATATTCTAAGTACCCCTAATAGCACAGTGTCAATGCCTTTTATCACGCTGCATTCGCCCACTGCTCCGCTAAAAGCATGTACTGTATGGGTCATATGAAAAGCCTGGAGAGTTGCAATTATATTGTCTGTACCATTTGACTCTTCTGAAGCACAAAAGCAAACTGCTGCATAAATGTGTGCTCCTTCAAGCTGCCTTGGACCTAATATCTGCTAATGCAAGGTATTGATCCATACTTGAAAATTACTCAGTAGTAAAATGTTAGCCCAATTCCATCTATAATTCTATGGTCTTTATAACAGTGATTCTTCAAACACCATACTGGAGTTGGGAACTCTGTCAACAGTCCCATACTGTTTGTGATTTGCTGAAAATACCAATTTAAATGGCTTGATTTTGACTGGCAATAAAACGTCTCCATCAAAGGTGTGTAGATAGTGCCATTGTGATAGTACAAAGACTTCTGATAGCTTTTTTTCTGTATTTTCCCTCATATCAGGATTATGAGATACATAAAGAGTAACAACTGCTATGAGCTTTTAGCTATATGTGGAAAGTCAAGTCATAGACAATTATGTTAGGTGTGCAAACACAAAGTAAAGGGATCTCTCATAATATAAAGAAAAAGTTAAAAGTGCCTATGAAGAAGAGACTAAATAATGTTAACACAGTTCTGTGGACTTCTTTGATTTCTTAACTCAAGGATTACAGCCTAAGTTAGATGAAAAAAGAGATGTTACCGGAAGAAGAAAAGACATGGTCATAGCTAAGAGGCTACAGTAGCAACAAGTTTCTAGCTACTCGGAGAGAACCAGCCACAAAACAGAATTTGGCCATGTTGGGTAAATAAGAGGTATAAAAACTAAGCTACTGTTGAGATCTAGCACACCCAGAGATAGGATGATATAGTCAGTACATCCTCCTGTCTTATGGGTAATACACATTTATACAGTGTGGATGCTAAGGATGTGTGCTGGAGCCATGCTCCTTGGGCAATGGCCTCACAGTCATGCCCAGCATACCACTGGCAGCACAAGATGTCCTGTGCTTCCTCACAATCTAGTATTTAAAGCTTTAGCCAGATTCCTGCCTAATTTAGCTTTCTATTTCTGTCCTCTAACACCATAAAAATTACAAAACATGAGGAGCAGAGGTGAACACTCAGACCCTTTAAATGTGTTTAGGAACCAAGATGTTACTGGTTTAACTGGCAGCTGACAGGAACCAGAGTCCCTCAGGACTAAGGGACTAACAAGATTTGTTCAAGGCTCAAAGCAAGCCAGGGACAGAACTTAAATACCAAACTTCCCTTAAATATCAAAGCTGCAACTCCTGGACTTTCCATCTCAAGTTTCATTCAGAATTGGAGATACCTAGTAAGAAATTAAAAGTAGTAGTAGGAAACATTTTCCATTCATTAAGTTCAAAGCAAAGGAGAGGCAGTGTTGGTGTCGATGTTTTACAGATAATGAAATTAAGGCATGAAGTAGCAAAGATTTGGGAAACATCAGCTTAAGGGCTATCAAGAGAAATAGTTCTGGATTCTGCTTTAGTGGTCTCTCCCCTCCCTGCCCATGGTTCTTCAGGCATGTGAGGATTCACTCAGTTCTTTTCTTGGTTAGTTGGTTTTGAGAGGATCTTTTGTTATTATTACATTTGTCTTTTGAAAATTTTCCCCAGAATGCAGGCCAGTCGAAAGACTCATTCTGAATTTGAGAGATCTCATTCTGATCTTTGTAACATCAGAATTACTTTGCATTCCTATTATGTAGGTAGAATAAAATCAGAAAGCAGCAAGACAGTCTCAAGTCTCCATTATGCAAATATTACTTGAAAAAAGAATCTATGTATTTTAAATGTACTCAGTCAAATTTTAGGAAATTGCTTTTACTGCCATACATTCAGTAAACGTCACACACTTAGCTGTATGCCAGTTGAAGAAAAACAAATCTAATGTATAAGAGAAACTGCCTATGGAGTAGCTGCAACATTTGAACAAATGTTGAAAGGGAGAATTGTAGAACAGCACTTCTAGGAAAGAGAGTATTTCAAATGGTGCAAGTCACACCCCACTTTCTCATAGACAGGCCTGTTCATATACATTGCAACCATTAAATTACTTGGAGAATAAAGAATTTAGAAGTAGATACTGGAAAATTTTAATTTATTTAAGAACTTTTTTTTTGGCTTGTGTTTTAGAACAGAACAACCACATTTTCATCTGTAGACACAGTCACATGCCTGCTTTAGCAACAACCATAAGCATATTCAAATTTCCAAGAGCAGAGAAATCATTATCTGCATATACACAGCTGAGAGCAAAATTAAGTGGATGAGTCAACAGAAGAAGACCTGTCTTCTTAAATGCACATGTACATTTTTCTGTGTACAGGACTCAATCACTGAAAGACTGCAAAGTCATATTTAGTTGATATGTTTGAATATTAATTAATTATGATTTTATTGTGGGATGCTTAACGTTGTATCTTGGAACATATGAAATACCAGAAGAACCTCAGGTACATAGTAGGTCTCTTCTATTAATAATCTCTAAGCCACCCAGCTGAGCTCCTCTTAGGCAGTACTCTTCTATGTAGTATAAGAGGCACCACGTACCACATACCAGCAAGGCTCCCAAGAAAAGAGTGCAACTTCAACAAAATAAGGCAAGGACAAATTCTAAACTAAAGCAGTATCATCTCATCATTCACAAAGCTGCCTTCCTGAAGTAAATGTGATGTTTAAAAGAGAACTGAAAGGCACCTACTTGGTTTCCTGAATCCACTCCCTGGTAGTAAGGAGAAATTCAACATACCTAACTTCCTAAATGTGGGATTGTTTCCCACATAACTTACAGGAAAGAAGAGCGAAAATGTCGTCTTTATTTTTTTTTTTTAATGAATAATCTATTCACTAACAGGTAATACCATCAAGAAATTTATTCTTGATAATTATTAAAATCCCATGCAGCTGAGGAAGATCTGCCTATTAAAAGGCAGACATAGAACTTCCAGCTGGAGGGTATATAGTCTTTAGAGCATTTTGGTGGGGATTTTTCTTTCCCTATATGCAATTTATTTTTCCATATATTTTGCAGAAAACCCCAATACAGCAGTATTTGTACCCCAGTAGAGTAGAATAATTCCATATTTTAACTGAAGTAACAATTCAAGTCACAAAGGACCCATTTCTTGCAAAACCGAGCTAGCTAGAAGTGTCTTCTAGAGCATAATGCTCTTCCCTTCCCTGCATGTTTGTTATAGAAGTAGTCATACAAAACTATCTTCAAAAATACCCAACTACTTCTGAAAAACAGGTACTCTAAAAATACCATTCAGAATTTACACTGATATTTCTGCCTGCACCTAACTTCGCACTGCCAAGAAATCCCTGAACACGAGCACTGTGAAAATGATTATGAGGAACGGATTCAGCTCTCATGAGAAACTCCACAGTTAAAGTTTTCCAAATCATCTATATTAAATTATATAAGACACCTGATTAAAACCTCGTCAGGACTTACTATCTAGTTACTCAATTTATGTGAAAGGATTTACAAAAATGCCCATCAGCTTGGTCTCTAGGCACTGCAAAGAAACATGGATTCCAGGAGTTTGAAACACCAAGATCATTCTCCAAGGCGAAGGGGTTCAGTATTCACAGCTGTATGCCTGCTTGTTTGCCTGATGTGCTTACAGAATATTGATTCCAGACATGTCACAGAGCTTGTAGTCAGTATGAAAATAGTCCAAACAGTCTTATCCTTAACTCTGGTGTTGTATTTTGTTAAAGTTCATACTGCCTTCACTTACAGAGCGCTTTCATTTCAAAGGCCCTAAAAGAGACCTCCCTTAACTATCGAAATTTCACATGCGATGGCACTACTAAAGCACAGTCCTTGCCATTGTGTATTATGACAACAGAAAAGAGAGAAATGTCCACATTCATGAGAAGTACCCTCATAGTACTAGTGATAGTGTATAGTAGTAGTGAGAAAAGCTTCCATGGTCTCAGGTTTTAAAGACTCAAACAGAACACAGAGGTACAGACTGCAACCTTTACATACCTGAGATGAACGTGTGACCATTTTTATGACGCCTCTGTTCTTATATGGACTACTCTTCAAGCTAAAAGATGTTAGCCAATGAGCAAAGCAAGTTATATTTTCTTCTTCTTTATGTTAATACTCTGCAAAAGATTGTGCTTTGCAAGGTTAATTTCAAGTCCAAACTCACATGGGAATGAGAATAATTAGACTCATTTAAGAGAATTCTCCCCTCTGGCAGAGCTGATTAAATTATTTATACATTATCTTTTTGTATAATTGTACCTAGAACTGTGTAAATGGTTTTTTTGTCTAACTTTCAATAAATTCATAATACATGTTTTTCAAGTTGGATACACCACCTGCACCTGTGACAATAGAGAATGGCTCATTTTTAAAATGCTTCACTGAGAAATTAATCCAGAGGGAAACAGAAGCATGCAATTTAAAAGCTTCCACAACGACACCATACTGATTAAAACTCATCAGCTGAAGAAATAAAATTAGTAAGACAATAAATCTTGGACTGAATTCTGTAACCCATTTCCACAGGAATAACTTCACTGACTGCAGCCACATTACACTAAAATATGAGTGCTACTTAGCTGAGTATCAGCTCCGTGATGTGACCCTTTATCTGTAATTTAATATTCCTTGTTATCGTTCCCAAGTCCCTCTTTGCTAAAGAACTCAGATTACAGATATAATCTGAAACTTCTCGTGGAATAAACCAGCAGGGTGAAAAAGGAAATCTGGTTGGTGATACTAACATTCATTTCAGCTCTACTAAGTGCTCTTTCTCTCTCCAATAACAATAAACTTGAGAAAGCTTGAGATAATGATATTTTAAAGGACATTCCTGGTGCGAAATAGTAACTTGTTTGCTACAATCAGAAGAATAACAGGTCCCAATTAAATTGGAAAACAACTGGCTCTAAGGAGATCTGTGAAAAGACATCTTTGTACGTATTGTAAAATTCTATGTAACTTCTATAGTTGCATTGCCTAGATCACTCTACAAACACATGAATACAGGGAAATCCCAGCGCTGTTCTTTAATGTACTATTAAAGAGTTCTGAAATGGCTTTTACAGGCTCAGAATTTCACACTAATCCTTACTATTTTCTGCAACTCCAGTCAATTTTCTTTTTCCTTTTTGCAATTCACTACACAGTTTTAAAAAACAAGAGTACTTTAATGCCTCTGGCTATGTTTTGCCTTACCTCTGCAGCAACTAAATAATGGGTATGGGTCTCTATTTGGGGACAACTGCATTAGAGAAGACAGAGGGTTAGATAAAGAAATCCATTAAAAGGATAACGAAATCACATACTTATTCATTCAAGTTGTGTGTGGACAGGAGTGATAAGTAAGAAAATTATGTATTCTGATTAATGAATTAATATTTTTATTAAACAATAAATCTGCAGTGCAGTAATTATCCCAAGGCTACAGCTATGCTCAAATCACCTTAAATTAACTTCTTTAAAAGCAGCTCCAGAAAAAGGAAGAGACTGGTCTTTGCCAAGAATGCAAAGGCCTCAGCTATAATTAGTTTTTCATAGCCACGCTCAACTCTTCCAATTTATTTATTTTCAGAGAAAGGGTAGATAGGGAATATTTTCATAGCACTATCCCATGCCCTGAAGACACTGATATCTGACACTCCAGCCATGTATTGTTTGCTTTTGCTGCAATGCACATTTCAGCTGTCTGGCAGGAGGGTCTCAGGCAGTGATTCAGTGCTAAAATACTGTTTAACTAGCTCTGGTATCGCTCCTTTGGCTATCAGATGTGCTCGGTCATCCAATTCTCTTTCACTGGCTGACAGTCAAATTCATGAGATAGGAGTCAATTTAAGGTGATGAGAATAGTTAAAAAGCCATTGTTTCTGACAAGGATCATAAAGTATCCTCTGGCAAGAAACAAAACCAAACCAACATCTTGAAAGACCACTTTTGCAAATTCATTCATGGTTTTCAAAGCTCCCTAAATCTGGACTTAAAGTACCCTAAAAGATGCTGAGATTTCTCTGTATTTCTTGAAAAAAAAATCATCCTAAAGGTCCTTATAGTCCCTACTCACATAGCCTTACTGCTACAATTATTCTCTATTATTTGAATTACAGCAGTTAGTTATGAAGACTGCAATTTGCACAAGATAACATATGAACGCACAACTGTTCCTGCTCTGAAAAGTTTAAAAGCTGTATTCAATTAAGATATTCTAAAACAGACAATGACCAAATAAGAAATAATGTTGTGTCCAAACTGGACGTAGTTTTACCTCAACAGAAGCAGAAGAACCAATTCAGTGCCTGTTGTAGAAGCTGTATCTATGGTAGTGTCTACAAGCCATTTAGGTGGTCCTAGAAATGCAGTTCTCTCTTGGCACTTTGCACTAGGGACACAGAATTTTTCTTACAAATGAGTCTGTTGAGAGTTCATTAAAGGCTTCTGTTGACTACAGGGATTCTATACAGTTCAGAGAAGATGACAGCTTACAGTTACACATACTTACCTGTTTACTAATTTTACTCCTCAATTGAAACGAAAAACTTTTCTTGTGTGATTTTACTAAGAGAATCCCTCCTGTATTCTTCCTAATAGACAGCAAAAACACACATCAAGGATTTTCCCAGCTAGCACATTTCTAAAATCCTTATTCTGATGGTCACATGAGATATTTTCTTTAAAGCTTAAAATTATTTACTCTCTGCCATGTTTGACTACAGTGGTTACAAAGAACAGGTGCCTGATGCATTGTTTAATTACACACCCACAGAGCCAGCATGGTCCCAAGTCTAGCAGTCAGAGAATTCTTTCCTCCTTTTATATTCTCCTTAATTATTATTTATCTAGTATTACATATCCAATTAGTGTGGACCCCCACAGAATCTAAAACAGTTTAAAGAAAAATCGGGCTTTACTTGATCATTGATATCTAGTAATACTGCTAAACAGCTCCATTAAAATGATGACTGGGTTTTATTCTGTTAAGCGCTGTCTTTCTCCAGTTTATTGTATATTAAAATATTCTTTTTATGGTGCATACACAATTTTGGCATTGGAACTCTGCCTGTACACATAGGTAAGATGTGGGATGTAGTTAATATTTTAACATAAATAAAGTGGTTACTGTACTTAGTTTAAATTATCACAGCTTAAGGCTTAATGTTACAAACATAATGTAAAGTATATGCAAATTGATACATGAAAAAAAATACAAGAGAGGCCAAAATGCATTTCCCTATACCTTTTTATGTACAAAAATACTGATAAAATTTACTTTAACTCTTACATCGGCTAACAAAGATTCAGTCACCTTCCTAGCTCTTGGATCTCCTAGGACGATGCATAAACTTGGTATTTGGAAATTCCAGCTATCCTAAACCCTCCTGACTACAAATCTGTGTCTTGATTTCCAGTGGGGTTTATTTCAGATACAATTAAGGCCCCTTCCAACCCAAACCATTCTATGATTATTTGTGAACTTCTCAGCACAACAAGGAAGTCCTAAACAACTAAAAAAAATCATAACCAACTACAGAAAACACAGTGGGTTTTTTTTTACTTTTTTGCAATCAAGAACTTGTTACTGAATAAGCCCACCAAGAGGAAAATAAAGGACAATATTAGAATTTGGGTGGGTCAGCACTTTAGACAAGAAATAACATATAAGTAATTCACCTTGGCAACAGAAAACATCCTTCTTTCCTCTTCAATAACTAGTGTAGTCAGATCAAATAGCATAGTCATACTTGCTTTTCCAGGTCCACAATACTAATTGAAAAAGCACAAAAATACTTTATGGAAGAGCCCAGCTGAGGCAACCATTTATAAACTTGATGTATGTGTTAAGCTTTAAGTCATCATGGAAAAAGCATGACAACTCTAGTAAGAAATGGAAGACATCTCAGGCCTCCTTACAAAGCAGAACTTTATCCTCTAGTTTTCTGGGGCATCTGAAAAACATGATATGAATTGCTTATACTACTTAATGCAAAGACTCTTTCCTGAAATGAGGGACTCCTTTTCACACTTCCAAGAATTCTCTTAACTACCCTTAAAAACAACCTGAAATTAATCACCACTCATTGCTAAATGGATAACCATGAATTTTCATCTACTCTTCCACTGGTTCAGATAAGGGTAACTTAAACGGAAAATTCTTGGGAGCGATAAGCAACCTTAGGTAACACAATGCTTTTTCTAAATTCATCATCAAATGACTAAATGCTAAACATTGTCAACGTGAAGAGTCATTTCAGTCAACAACAAAGTTTTTGCTTCTGATTGCCTTTTGCAAGGTTAGAATTGTCACCATATTATTTTTCTTCATCCATTAAAGCAAGTGATCCCTAGCAAAAAACTTCTGTTGGTGCTCAGTGAAATCCCATCACATTGCATTCTGACAGTTAACAGAGCTCTATGGAGGAAAGATACACCGACTTATATTTTTCCAAAATGAAGCTATTTTCCTACCGTTTCTTCCTCTCTGTTATCTGTTTTACAGGATTTCTCCACCCTGAGCACTTTGCTGCTTTATCTAATGCAGAATTGGAGTATGTATGGAAGTAACGGAAAGCGGGATCTCACCAGGCAACATTCAGATTCTGGATTGAAATTCCAGCAAACCAGTCTTTGTTTAACTGAGTATAAAATGGGGATAAGAGGGACTAACCTCAAAATTTTATTACAATTATTTAAAAATACTTTATCGCTAAGTATTTAATTGTGTTAAAGTATGTCAAGCACTTCAGTAATACAGATGAGGAAAGATCTCTATCATGACCAGTTTACAATGCAGTTATCTGCAGACGAGAAATGGCAATGCAGCAAAGAACCTAACAGTTAAGTATTGATACTTGCTGTGAACTTCATATATTCACAAGTTTCATGCAATAGAACTTCTTTTCCTTTTTTATCCTTTTTCCTCTACATACTATTCTTCCCCATGGCTTTGCAAGACAGGGTACTGGAGCCCTTAGTCAGCATTTCCAGTAGTTTACCTCAAATTAGAGTACAATTCAATATTTATCATAATGCACAGAAAACCTCCAGTTGAGAGTACTCAGATGTGAGTTAAGTGTCAAAATCTTTATTTTTACTAGTGTCAACTCTTATTTTTACTAGAAGGTCAGTATTCCCCTGCTGAAAAATAATGGAGACGAAATAGTGCATTACATCAACTCAGAATCTAAGCAGCTTGTTGAAAATAGTCTCCTTCCCCTCAGCTGTTCATGTAGGTGTGTTTTAATTAGAAAAGCAAAGCAACCATTTGTCAACAGATACACTTTAAAAGAGCTCACCGAACCATGAGAACAGGGTACATAACACCTCTGCAGTCCTCTACTTCTAACTTACAGACCTGATTTAGCTTTCCATTCGCCTTTACAGAGAGAGACAGAGACAACGCATGTGAGAGAAGGAGACTCTGGGCAGTAAAGAATAAAAGAACACAAATTTGAGTAAAAGCTACTCAAATGTTGCCAATAGCAACTCAGCTAGAATATAAATCCATGGTATAATATATACCTTTTAAATACATGATACAGATTGGCAGAATCTTTCTTGACAGAATTGGAATTTCTAAAATGTACTACAGAGCTCTCAAAAGAGAAATAATGTCTGCCATCTCCCCAAACAGAAAGTATATGCTTGAGGGAAACAGTGCTGTGGATGGAGGTGCCAGCAGGTTCTCACAGAATAAAGGCATTTTTTCGAGGGTGCAGAAAATGCATCCTTGTGCAAACAGCTTGTGCAAGTCATCCTGGCTGAGGAATTCTTATAGAAACAACCTTATCTCACTCGAGGGCTTAAACTGGCCAGCTTACAGCTCCCCAAATGCCAAGAGAATATTTCAGACTTGTTTTCAGTTTAGCATTCAAATGCTTAGCACTGAGGCAAGTAACAGGAATTTTGTAAGGCTAGCTATCTTCCCCAGCCTGAGGCTGCTCCCAGAGCACTATATTCGGGTGTACAATGAGCGGCCACAAACTTGTGTACCATGTTATTTTGGTTTTTCTATTTCTTTTCTTTTTTTGTTGTTGTTTACTTCTTAAGTAAATTAATTTCCCCAAGATACAGTGCCTAACGATCTGACTACCCATGATATGCTTCAAATACTGGAATACATTAGACTATAAGAAGGCCCTATGGTGATTTGCTAATTAGCTTAACCCTTTTGGGAGACAGAAGAAGGAATTTTTTATTAAAACAGGATAACCCTGGACTATATTGATCTGACTGAGAAATGAGTATTTTAGTCAAGATGAGTCTCAAGATGAGTACATGCTGGAAACGGCGATGTTGTTTCCATAGCAATGCCATGACAGCCTCTAGAGTGAAATAGTGTGCTACCAGGAAATGAAGGGAGTTCAAGTGCTATGAGCTCCATAGTTCTGTGAGCAATCCAAATACATTCTCATAAAGAATATTTAGTACAGCCAGATAGTCCAAAGATTGCTGCTGATGTGAAGTAAGCCTTATCAGTATGCTTCCAGCAGGCCTGTTTTCTTATTCCCTACGCCCAAGATGAGTTATCTAAAGGCTTAAGCCATGGGCAACACTGCTAAGCCATTTCAGACCAAACATTAACAAATACAGTAACCCTTACCTCACTTCTTTTCCGGTGAAGAGTATCATCCATAATTAAGGACACTGACTCTCATTCTCCATAACGCAACCAAACACATTAAACCTTTTAGCGAAGAAAAGTCTCACATGTGCAATAATTTACCAGCTGACATCCCCCTTCCTTTTCTCCCACATCCTCCTCTCCCTTGCCTCCTCCTGCCCAAACGATACTCAGCAAATCTGCTTACAAGTGGGAAGCAATTTACTGAAGTCTTGCATATTCCTCATGAAAATTCACACAGCCATAGCATCAAACTCACTTGTCTGCTTTTTACCCCAGTTAGCGTTTATGCTAATACAGAAGCAAACCAGAAAACCACTAATTGCATTTTATTTGCCTAAGGCTTTACCTAAGGCAAATATTCTGGTCAAATTCTACAAAGCTGATTTAAAATATTTTCCAAAAGAGACAGAAAGAGAATTAACTGAAGATCTGCGCTGCTTTGTCTTTTCATTTTCAAAGAAATGAACAATCCTCAGTGATTTGTAAAACTGCTAAAATAATGGTTATAACCCAACTGTTCTCAACCAAAATTCTACAAGACAAAGAACTTTACTTAAAAAACCCCCTAGCACACTGCTGCTAATCCATTTCTTCTCCAGCATTTCCCATGTAATTTGTAAAGATGTTCAAACATGAGCTGAATGTCCAGAAACTCTACCGCTGTATTTGTTGTTTGTGTCATTGTCACAACCAGCCTCTTGGGTAAACAGATTGTAGTTCATTATATGTAGCAGCGCTGCCTCCGAGGGAAAGTAGAAAGACAAATACACATCACCACCAGATCCCTTATCAACAAATGCCACTTCAAAATGTCTTCTATTTATTGTTTTAAACATGTATTTCAAGGAATCAAGCCTTGCATCTAAAATAGCAAGATGCTTCATTTCCATTTTGCAAAGACGTGAAGGAAGCATTTTTGAAACTGCCTGAGCCTCCTCCTGCCCGTCCCCCTAAGTGTGTTGCAGAAGGCACCAAGCCCAGCAACATTCATTTATAATTTAAACTGTTTGCTTGGCAGATTTTTTTCATCTTAATATGTCTAGTCCTAATTGCAACTGGCACACCCAATCCTTTTACCAGAAGCTAATCTACTTCCAGGAGAGTTTTATGTAACTGGGTATTCTGTAGGACAGAAATGCAGTTTCTTTACGGGACAGATGTTGAAATCTAGTGGAAAACGTTCTCCTGCAATTTTACAATGACTTACAGGGCTCTATATGGACAAAAAGATACCTGTGGAAAGACTGATGTAAGTTTAACTTACTCGTCCCCTTCTTTCAGTTATTGTGGACTCCCCGTTAATTCCCCAATGTGAGCAACATTCTGTAACTATCTCACCTTCTTTTGGAACACTTGTCTCAATTTTTCTGTCTATCAAAGAATTTAGTAAAAGTAATCTGCCTGATGATCTGGTTTAGCTAACTGCATACTTAGGTTGTCTGAGACAGAAGTGGACACAGCCTGTCTACTCTCTTGAATACATACATCCTTTTGAGGACGTACACACATTTGGGGTTAAAAATACATTTGGGGCTGATATTTCTTTCAGTAAGGTCTTTGTGAGGCAAATGACAATAAAATTTCGTGTTCCTCACGAACCATAATAACTATTTATTTGCTTTTTTAAAACTTGTAAGAAACATTTCTCTTGGCAATCCACAGTTTATAAAACAGCTTTTAACACAATAAAAGGGATTGCCAAAACCAAAGACTTACCTTGTGTAAATATTCTGGAATGTGATCTGGTTGTCATACACAGACATACAGAGATTGCTCTCACTCACTCCTCTGCTTTAGAGGAAAGAGGAAGACACATGGTAGAGGAGAACCCACAGTAGCCACATATTGAAGTGTCCAGGACAGAGACAAGACTGCAGGGTGAAGCTACAGTGAGGAGGACACTTTTAGAAGCCATGCTGCTACACCATACAGGCACAGTGGGAAACAATTTTCCCACTCTGCTCTCTCTTACTAAAGAATGGAATTACAGTTGCTTGGACATCGAAGGCAGACATAGCTGGACTTTGAAGAACCACATATGAATTAGTCCTATATAAAAAGTAATATTAAAGGGGGCACCATTTAGCTTGTTTAATCTAGACAGATGAAAGACAGAAAAAGAAGATGAATTCTGAAACAAATTGAGGAGGTATTCCCTACAATCCCTAGGATAAAGGCACCTGTCACTTGACCCTGCAAAGGCAGTTTTTTAAGGACAGAGTTGCTTGATTTAATGAAAATGTTTCCTGTGACATTAATAAAGCATGGGTTAAGCTCCACAGATGATCCGGCCTATAAAGGAAGAAATATAAACAATCACCAGAGACAGGGTGTCTGTCACATTGGTGCTTTCTTTTTGGAATTTGCCCTCAGTAGGACAACTTCACTTTGACATCTAATAGTCCCTCATACAAACCCACAGAGAAATATTCTAACTCCTTTTGAAATACTTAAAAAGAAATCACTACAGGAATACAACATTCTGAGCTGGCCCCATAACCTATTTCTCTTCTTAATGGTACCTTTATTTTCTGAAAAACACAGACAATCACTTTTCTTGGCTACATTTTCTTTTGCTTCTCCTTCAAGTGACCCTGTTGCAGTGCAAGGGGCAGCCTCACAAATGACTGGAATGACCCCACGACACAGCTTCCAGGATGATGCCAGCACTTGATACAGCAATGGCTGCATTAATCACAGGCACAACAACTCACAGGAAGTAGCTGAGCCTTTCCCCCAAACTGTACACATCTCAGACATTAGGGCTCTGGGAAGCAGGATGATGGAGAACAGGGGGCATGGTCAGGGTAAGGACGGACCTTTCAGCAAAACAAGGTGGAGTAGCTCAGCGTGGAATGTCTTCAGGAAATAACAGCATAGAGTATTCTAATCAGGCAGACAGTTAACATTCAGCTGGCATCAGTTTCCCATTTACTTGTCATTAACCAACTCCAAGACTGTTATTTTTCACATAAAATTCCCTGATTTTTGCAACCTCTTAGCTGTCTCTTACGATATCTGAGCATTTTCTGTTACAAATACTGTAGGGATTCCGATAAGTAAAGGTATATTTTAAAATCTGCAGAAAAATATTATAAAACAGCTCTTTTAAGCCCACTAATGTTATCAACACTGAGCAAGGAACCACAATAAAGGATACTGAAGCTCCTATCTGTGATCGCTAAATGCCAGAGGTTAATCCTGAGATCATCCGCTGACATGTATGTCTCACAGTCGCTGTTGACAGATATTGAGTTGACATGATAGGTGTGACCATTAGCAAAGATTCTCCGGGGAGTGACTTCTACCATCAAATCCATAGGCTTCAACACAGGCACCTGCCAAAAAACACAAAGCACAAACCAGAAAGGGAGTAAGATTTTAAATAAGTTTTGCTAGGATGATGAGAGTTTCAACGGGGAGCAAGCATTTAAAGACTGTGACATTATAAAACTTCTCACAGCGTATGGAAGCTGAATTTCCCCATGGATGAATTGCTGGGCAAGGAGAAAGGGAGAGACAAGAGAGGCATGGAGAGCCAGGCAGAGCGATGGAAAGCATGGACTGTGGAAGGGGAGGCACTGGAAAGCCTGGACTGTGGGAAGGGAGGCACCAGCAGCTGTCACAGAACAGGTGAGTCCCACAGCAGGAGCTACTGTCCACATATGCAGGAGGCTGTGGCTCTGACTAGCAGCAAAGTTCTAGCATTTTGCCAAAGAGTTTGCTGTTAGTTGTAAATCACTTACAGTATTTATTTTGCTACTTGATGTCCCTCTTTCAAAAAAGTCAAGTGGTGAAAAGGTTATAATCCCAGCAAAACATAATAAATGGAGTCTTGAAAAACAAAGCCAACGTGTGTATATACCGTATCGACACACATATTCCTGAAAAGCCAAGACCACAGGCTATCGCTCATCATTGCTCCCTTGGGTTTTGCCTGTGTGTCAGTTCAGTGTCGTGCTTCAATAACGAGACACTGTCAAAGTATTCCCTACTGTTAAACAATTAAACACTGTAAGGCTGTGGTCCATGATTGGGACCATTTGATGTTGTTGAACATGCATCAAAAACAATCTATCATACATCAGTTCACAGGGTAGTTTAAAGAGGAACTTAAGAAGTTAAAGCTTAGAGTTTAGCTGGCCATTAAAGGAACAAAACAATCGTTCACTCAGCCTTTGAATTCTCAGACTATAAACAATCTAGAAGGGTTTTGTTTCCTTAATCATACAGAATGGATAAATATTCCATTATTGTAGTCATCTTTACACTTTGGAGGCCTTTTTCACAATAGACAATGTTGGCTTGTTTTGGAGGTGGGGGTTGTTTGTTTTTATAAATAATAAAGAAATACCGGCGCTTACATGATGTCGCGTTTCAGTTCTAACCTTTGGCCACTTACTTTACCAAAACACCTGGAGTCAATTCAGCCATTAAAGTCTGAGAGCAAAAACCTATTACGTTGTCATACACGCCTATGTGAGTTCCACGACAGTGTCTGTTCAGCAATGCAGAACCTCACACTCACTGCAGCACAGACTACTGCAAATCCCCACTCTTCAGATAGACAGGAGATAATTCTTTTATACAACTGAAATAAAGATGAGACTGAAATTTTGTGTACTGTCTTTAACTCAGTTGCTCTGGATGAGGCAAGAACACTGTTTAATATTAATTACAAGCTTCTGCATTCTTGCTTGCAGCACATCAGGCTAAAGAATCCTATGTGAAAGCATGTTAAGTCACACTGAGAGAATTTTATCAGAAAGAATAAAACTGACATAAACACTCTAAACATATTTGTGTTGGTCACTGTATGCTAAAGCATTTGTGGCTTGAAAATGTGTGCCATATTCAAGACCGTTATCGGTCAGCTAAAACTTCAATAAGAATAATCATATATATACTTAGCATTAGGAACATATTTAAATCTTATACTGAGTTAGCACCCATCTGTACACCTTCTTTGTACAGAAAAAACTGGATTTTGGACAAAGACAGCAGTTTACCTGCAGTGATGTTACTGTAGAAAGATCTTTAAGTTTTCCTTCTTCATCTTTTAAGTTGTACCCCTCCGGTCTCTTATCTCTTTCAGTAATTTTCCATAACTTGATTGTTTTATCTTTAAAAGAAAAGACAACCAACTGTCAGCAAAGGAATTCTGAATGTGGTTACTCACTTTCCACAATATATTCCTTAAAGAAGTTTCTACACCTTAGTTTAGACAAGTCCCATGCTGAAACTCTCTGGGTCACTTAATTTTGCACGTCCAGAAAATGTTGCCAATAGAAAAAATACTCATAACGCACATCCCATACCTTCAAACCGAGTCAGAGTTTCCAGGCAGCTGACAGGCCATGTAGAGCACATGCTGCTCTCGTATCCAAAGCCTTTCCAAAGCTTCTGCAATTCAGCTGCCACCACAGCTTTCACTGACCTCAGTTCCTGCATCATTTCTGATTTCGTCCCACTTTCTTCCTTTACCCTTCTTTCCCAAAGTACATAGAAGAGCATAATTCTTTCCCCAATGTGGCTGATCCAAATATTTCTTTCAAATGCTAGTATAAATCATTTTAAAGACAGGTTACAGGAATACATTAATCACTTTGCATTTCTATAGCAACTTCAACTTTGACCTTTTTTGTTTCAAAATCAATCCCTCCACTACTCTGAATTTTTTTATTATTATGCAACTCCTAACAATATTGATATGCTAATTTTCAAGCAACAAAAAATATTACACTTGTTCAATCTGCAGAACAAGAGGTTACTTCAATCTGCAACTAAAAAGCTCCATTTAAATATTCAATACATTTCATTTGTATCAGTCACGTTAATTAATTACTAAAAATACATATATGCCATATCATGCACTTGGGATTTTTATTACATGTAAATAGTGCATTCCTGCTTAACTAGTCTGGAATTTATAAATACAGCATTGTAAAATGAACTATAACCAAAACCACAAACAGTTCTCCATTGTTAGACTTGACTGCTATTGATAAACCTATCCCTGTCCTGAGTGGAATCTATTTTATTAGCAGTTAATGGTATCACATGCATTGGTTTTCTTCTTGTTCATGTGCCTCTGGACTTTAAAAACTGCCTAGAAATTCTAAGCATGCTTATATTTCAGAAAACATAGAAACATCTCTGTGAGGTTCAGTATTCATTCTGTCTCAAGGGTGTTGTGAAGTTTAAATTAATTAACGTCTGGTAAGCAGTCATAAATCCTCAGATGAAAGGATCTGTATGGGCCAAATTCTGATCTACCCGATGCAACTCACATTGCAAGTGGCCCCAATATATGTACAAAAGGTACCAATGAATCCTAATAATTTATTATTATACTACAAAATCAGTTCAGTTTACAGCGCAAACCAGAAATTTGCTAACTGCAAGCACTGTAAATCCACAGTGGGATTCAAAAGCCTTGGTGGTTTCCCTCTGCCCCCATTAATTAAGAAGCTGCAATCCAAGCTTAGCTGATGACTTGTTGGTAACGTGTGAACTGGAAAGGAACGAAGATCCCCTCTGAGAGAGGTGACCTGTGCAGGAACAGCTTCAGACAAAAGTTCTCCTTAGAATGACGGAAGAAGTTTTGGGCAGGTGCAGACCTGTCAAGTCTCATACATTGAGAGTGAGATTTAGACAGACTCTCCCCTCATGTTCCCTAAACAGAGGGATACTCCTCCCAGCAAACTCAATGGGTACTGTCCACCTGTGCCTGCGGAAAGAAAGGATGCAGTTTCACAGTTCTCATTTTTCTGACCAAAAATCCTTTAGAACCTAAACTACCAGAGAGCAAAATATGAAAAATTACATTAAAATATCAGGCTCAGAAATCAGTAAATATAAACCAGTACTCAAGATGTTTCTACAACCTGCCCAATATGAGTATGTGTGACAGGTAATACCTTCATTCTCTACAAGTTAGGGAAAATACTTTTATCCCTTTTGATAGGCACGGAATTAATATACATTGTCAATGACTTCTCACAGGTAATCTGCAAGACAGCGAGGAATTCAGCATGGGCCTTCTGTATCCTAAAGTTAAAACTCTCTCTAAGAGTATGCCAAGAGGTGAATCTTCAGCCTTCAACCCTGCTGTGCCAGGAAGCTTGGAATCCTCCTGAAAAAATCTTTTGCAATGAAAAGCTGAAATCCAAAGGCTACGCCAGTGGCGCCACTTCTGCTCTCCCCACCGTAATGAGGTCTGCCGTGATGCTCCAGAGTTAATAAGGGGCAAAAACAGAGGCCAAAGTATTTTGCCAGTTCCTACCCTTGTTCAGTGATGGCTGCAACTGGCTTAAACCACAGCAACACTAAGACTGATTATTTCTTCCTTTCTCCCTTCCCATATAAGTATCAACCAGAAAACTGACATAAACATCTATTAGGCCAACTATAAAAGCAACGCATCTGAGGACTCGGCGGTATTCCTCAGTGTTTCCAAACCTTAACTTCAAAATTAAATGGGAGAGGTTTACTTTTAATAATCTGCTTTTGTATCGTGTACATGGAAGAAGCCTTCTTAGTTCAAGTTATCTGAAGAAGAAGGGAAGTTTTGACCAAGGGAGTAATGCAGAAGTAATCTCCCAAACTTCATAATCAGCTAACTAATCATTAAATTAGTAAAAATCACCTAGCTGTAACAGATATGTTTCATTTCAAATATTGCATCAGTGCCCCCAAAAAGTCAAAAGACAACTTTAAGGAAAACACACACTACAAAACATGAAATAATTTGCTATCTACTGTGAATTAATGTAAATATTCTTTATTGCTATAAATTTTAACTAGAAATAATCACTTTGCCCTAAAGCATCAATTCCCAAACGTGGGATTACACTATTTTTTCTGTCAGTTATTCACAATTACGCTCAAAGTTCTACAAGAAAAATTCTTTTCTGATTACAATGAGATCTCAAATTTCAAATTGGATATTTTTGTCTCATGCATCACCAGCATTAATTAAGGGCGTGGGTGTCAAAATGTTTCCTAAATGACACCTGTACTTGTTAGGCTCCATTCAGTTTCTTCCCCCTATGTCACATCTGCATATGGCCTCTTAGCAATAATACTGCATATTTTTAATCAACAGGCCTTAAGCATGTTTGAAAGATGAGTCAGTATCAATATCCTATTATTATTCCTACCGCCTTCCAAAGATTTGTCTAACTCTTTAGAACTTAAATAAACCATTCTGATGATAATGAATGAAAAGAAAAAGAAATTCATCTCTCTCACCTGCATTCATTTACACATCCACAAAGAATATAAGTTATGACAAATGCAGCAGACAAAATTCTAAATCCCCAGTGAAACACAGCTGCTGAGTAAGGTGATGCCTTGTCACAAAATTTATTTCAGGATAGCACAGCATGTTAATAATAATATGGATAAATAAATTAATAAAATGGATAGCTCTCTAAATGTATATGGATAGTCAATAGGAAAAACCCTATGACTATGAATAAAATACATAAATAACACATATCAGAGTCAGTATGAGAGTCTTGGCAAACCCTGAAAGAGGAAATTACGAAAAGAATAGATTAAAATGAACAGATATATATACAGTCAGCACAAAAATGCATAAGAGCAAAAAACTGGTATGTTCTATATACTCTCATCTATCTTACCATTTGTTGATAAGAGTGAGTGAGCTGCATTTTGCTGTGGTAACCACTTGATCTTGTTTATTTTCTCTTCTATCTCCAAGCTCTTCAAATAATCAAATTCAGGTTCATGGCTCTGGAAAGTGCTGTAAACATTGTACTCCCCCTGATTGTAAGGCTCATTTTTACTCTATGGAGAATAACAACAACAAAAACTTGTGGTTTATGATGACAATATATCTCCATGTCTTAGGAAAGCTGTATATGCAGCCTTATAAATATAAAAATATTGAAAATGTAATTTAATTTCTCATTTAAAACATGATATTGATAGATTTGCTTCTACAGAAATGAAATTTCCTGTAAGTATTGAAGCAATCTTTAATAAAAGGCAGATTTTTTGAAGAAAAGTCAATTATTGAGGAAAGCTTTCTACAGAAGATACTGCAGATGGACTGAATTTAAAAGTGAAACACAAAGGTATCACAGCAAAGGCATTGTTTTAAATGGAATGGTTCCATCAAACAGGCAAAAGCTATTACAAAAATGTAGAAGTAAATCAAAAACAAGCTTCTTTTTTCTTAGCTTTGAAGCACTTTTGCTTGGGACAGCAAACTACTGAGTAAAAGATGCTTATCCTTTTTCACTTCCTCTCCAAAGAGGCGGCATCCTGTTTTACTGAATCTTGAGATTATAAACAAGTTTGTTAGGTAGATCAAATTAAAGTATTAAAAATAAAGGCAGGTTTTAGCAAGCTATTAAGGACTACACTGGTAACTCACATACCTCAGGTTCCCTTTGGAATATAACAACCCGACCCCCCTTGTCACCAGTAGCCAGCAGTTCTCCAGTGTGGTTGAACTCAACTGTAGAAATAATATCAGCTGGAGGGGAAAAAAAGAAAAAAGGCAAATTTTAGACTGCTACTGCAACACACAGCCATTAGAAATATCAAGCACTCCACAAAAAATGCAACAAATGAGGGATTTGAAGGAATACAGATGAATTCAACAGCAAGTCACTAATGCAAACAGGCTGCATGCCATTACAATCTGAGGTTGCCATTACAATCTGAGGTTGCTACACAATGAAACAAGTGCAAACATAAGGAGGCAAATTTGTTTCCAGCACATCTGCAGTTTGGGAGTGGAGGAGATTTCTGGAGAGGTTATGCTTCAATAAGAGCAATCCCAGGCTGCTACAAAGCTTTTTTCAATACTGGAGATTGCAACAGCATCGGCCTCCTGCAATTTCCTCTAGCAAGGACCAACATGACATCTCAGTCCTGTTGTATGTATTATTTATTCTCCACCCTTTATGAGGGTTTTAATATAACCCCCTAGCGCTAATTTCCTCAAATATGTGTTTGAGCTAAGAGCGCAAAAGCAAAGTACACGTAGCCTGTCCTACCACAGAGGAACGAAGGCAAAACCAGAACTGCTCACTGCGCCATGCTGGCAAGAGCCCATGCAAATCAGCGTTTTTTGGTAAATCATTTCAGCAGCATAAAAATGTGTCATCAGAAGATAAAAAGATCCCAGCCTCTTCTTTTTCTAATTTTCAACAACTCCCTTTCCCTAAGCAATTGCATCAGCTTAAACAAGAAACCTCATCAAAACCCGAGGCCAGTCTTGAGCACAAATTACTACACATCAGGATGAGAAGGGAGAAAAAGACGGCAGGAACAGAAGAACTGGTTCTTCCGTTTGTATGACAGTAAATGCTAGAATCATAATCCACAGCTAATCCTGCACTATTAGCATAATTTAAATTAAAATGCCTAGTGCAATAGTAAATTAAGAAGCCATCATATATACAATCACAGACAAATGCAGGGTATTACTCAGAGATTGCATATATGAATCCTCTATAATGATCAGCATTCACTCATCGGAAACATGGACCAGATTTTCAGAAGCATCAGTAGTTCGCAGCTCCCCTTTAGGCATAAAAAGCTGTGGTTTTCAAACACGTTCATCACCCCTCAGTTTATACTGAGAACAATGAGGCGACAGTGGGCTAAGCTCTTTTGAAAACCTAGCCCCAAATGAGTTCACTAAAATTCAAAGGAATTGAAATAACAAGTGGATGTACCATTTACTTGATACATTTTATGAATTGAAAACATCTGTTCCTATTATTCTTTTAATAAACTAGCAGTTGAGTGTTAGAAAGCTTCTATTGCCAGTAGCTCTCATCAGCAACACAGCCATCCAAAAGCTGGATTCTTTCTGGAATGTTATAAACAATTCACCATCTAAAAAAGGAAAACTTTAATCATGGTAAAGAAACATATCTTTCCATTTTTTTAAGAAATCTTCACCATCAAATTGTTCTAAAAAAAACCCCCAAAACAAACAAACCAATAAACCAAGCTTCCTCTTTTTTTCCTCCACATGCTACATATATAAAGGAGGAAGGGGGAATCATAAAGCGTGTATATCATTTTCTTTTTTGCTCAATAAAATCCATGGATGTGTAGACTTTGAGAAAAATGGAACGTGATGACTTACAATATTTTGGGTTTGAACCCTAACCTTCTCAAAATTAATGGCACTTTATTTTTATGTGGACATCCACAGACTGCATTTTATAGGCAACAACCCCAAAAGCCCTAGTCTTTTAGAGTACAGTAAGAAAGACTGTGCTGATGGTTGGTGATGCTCTGGGGCTTGGGATGGATGAGTTTGGTTTTAAAAATTGCATTTTTTTTTTAAATCTAAAAATCTAATCAACTTTTCTGGCATGTAAAGTTCTTTTGTAGTACTTCCAGTGGAAGAACATTTCTTGGCTATTTTGTACTTATCCTGCAAAATTCATACTGATAGTAGATGTGAGCTCTTGCTTATAAAATGATACCTGCATGATTTTACTCATTTAAAGTTGTATCTTACCCCAACCATACAGGCAGAACTGCAGAAGTCTCATACTTCCAGTCCTTTTAGAATAGTGACTCTTATCTTAAGTGTGCAACGGGTAGAAGGGTAAATACAGAGGGGAGGAATGTAATATCTATTAAAATATGTGTGTATTTATGTGTGTATGTGGGCGCATGTGTAATGTATACATGATTTTCTCAACAGGTCACAAAAGAGTCAGATAAAATAACTGTGCAAAAGGAATGAATGGCATTTGAACTTGTAAGTGTGAATACACTTGCTATTGACCTGGAATACTTCCACAATGGCAGGAAATACTCTTCCTTATGGTCACAGAATATTGTATTGCACTTTACAGAGGGTATCGGCCAATGTGCAGTAAAGTCCACAGGAGTATTTGCAGACTTCAGTAGTAACTGAACCAGGGTTATAATAAAACAGCCCTGCATTTTATTATTATATATTGCATTTGTAACTAAAATATTGTGTGCAGTTCAGTGGTTACTGTTTAAAGAAAAGCAGCTAAACATTAAGAATCTGTGGACAGTGTGTAATGATGTTGCTCTGAGGCAAAACTCTCCCCTCCCCAAGGTGTTTTTTCCAGATGCATCCCTTCTCTCTATTAGAAAAACTAATTCTGAACTGGAAACTACCCATCATTTTTAAATTAACTTGTTCTGAAAAAGAGCAGATCCAATATTTTGACCTTAGAGGCTATGCAGCTTGTTGGTAAAAAATTATCCTTGAATTGGAAAATCACTTTTATTGATCCTGTAAATAACAGCTGAAAACAGCAGCCCCCCCAAAAAATCTTATCTAGCATATCTCTTAGCAGGTGAATATTAGTCATGCTGTTTTCATAAGATCAGCCAGGCTGTCTCTTCCTAAGACAGTGGAGGTAGGAAAAGAATCAATCAACAAAGCTCTTCATACCCTTCTGCAGAACATTCCCCTGCAAATTTCTTAATGCTGTAGCAACATCAGCCACTATGGACCCATCCTGCAGACTCTTCCATTGGAGAATGGCCCCCTGAGTGTACCAAGCAATTAACTGCCAGATTTCACCCTCTCCAGGATATACAAATGCTCCGCAATGGAAGAGCTGATGAATTTGCATGTACAGTAAGCCCTTGGCAAGGGATGGCAGAGATGAAAGACTCCTCCCAGCCTTCTTCTGCACTACACCTTCCATATCTCTGCTGGCAGTGCCAAGCTTTGCACTAACGATTAGGATTATCAGAGACACAGATAATTTACCTATTAAGAACAATTATGGGTAACCTCAATGCCAACAGGCAAACACATCCAATCAGATTGCAAATCCCAACTTTTATCCAATATTAATCTTCCTACTCCATTTTTCAATTCCCCATTCTGTCTAAGCAGAAACGTATATACACTTGGATTTAAAAGTCATGATGCTCAACATTTTCACTCAGTTAAAAAGCACACCTTGGATACTCAAAATACCAATGCTGACTGAGAAAAGCAAACTGAAAGCCTTCAAAAGATGAAAATATTCAAGGGGGGTATACACCTGGTCATCTGTTCCAGATCCTTCCACAGCAAATTGTTCCAGCAGGTACAATGCATTACAGACTTCATTACCCAGACTAATTTTATGTATTCATAGAAAGACATCACATTATTCTACAGCTTAAACTGACAGAAAGTTTTTCCTGATCCAGTCTGAAGTATTTAATTCCCTGACTCCTAGGTAGCTCTGCACTTTTGTACCTCATTAACTAATTCCTCTGCAGCTTCACAATTTACACTCTTTAAATGTGCTTAATGGTTATGTTGTACCCAACAGCTGCTGCTTACCTAGATGTATTCTGCTTTTCTAATAGACCTAAGTCCATCAATGTACATCTGTGCACATCAAGTATCTCTAGCTGACTGTACTGCTCTTTTCTCAGCTTCATGACTGTTGCTCCAGCAGGGATGCAGGCAAATGAACCCTCCAGCAGCCCTCCCTCAGGCTCAGTGCTGGGTGAAACAAAGGTTGATAACACGCCGCCCAAATTAATTCTAGCCTTTATTTCACACCAACACATACTTTTCAATGGTCACTACCTCGCCTTTTACAGGAGTAGTTTAAAGGATTTAAATAGCTTATTCCTACAGAACACAAACAGGTACAAATACCTTTACAAGAATTAGAAAAGTTTTATCTATATAATAAATATTTGCATTATTTGGGGGCCCTCTAGCACATCTGCATGCCATTTTCCACCTGGTATGCACTTAGTGAAGTAACATCTGAACAGACTTACGCATCTTCATACGGTCTTTTGGTCAGAAACCT
This sequence comes from Xenus cinereus, assembly GCA_025774025.1. Classification (NCBI taxonomy): domain Eukaryota; kingdom Metazoa; phylum Chordata; class Aves; order Charadriiformes; family Scolopacidae; genus Xenus; species Xenus cinereus. Next base: position 53,532,285 of record JAOXJK010000032.1, on the reverse strand, counting down.
CAAGCATCTCTAAGAAAAGCTCAAGTATAATTTTCTGTATGTTACTTCTACTAATAATTTCTACCTTTCTGGGGCCTTTTATTTGAAGGCACTGGTATACTTTATTTTGCTTCAGAAGATCAGGAAAGCAAAGAAAATTTTGTAACTATTCCACCCCGCACAGAAATGCAGCTTTTGGGACAGCAGTAGCAAGTTTTGAGGGCGAACAACATCACGCAACCGCACAGGGAAAAGAAGATCAGAGAATATAATATTTTGTTGAATTGCAGTGTAATCCTGATACAGAATTAAAGGATTTGGAACGGGCCAGAACACTGGAATTAACATAAGTACTTTTCTCAAAAAAAAAAAAAAAAAGCAGCTGTGAAATTCTATCAGCCAGAACAGGTCAGAACTTCTCCTTTATATCCCAGCCATGGCAATCAGCGTGGCCACACTGTCAGCCTGGGCTGACTGAATCAGCATCTGGGGCAGGTTTTTGCTGTGGGTGTTCCCAGTGGCTAGCAGGCAATCTTGTAGCCTACCTTATTTCAACCAAGTTCTGACCTGGCCTAACCTTGGTGTGTGAAATCCAATAAGATCACAGTGCAATCTGGCATGGCTGCAAGCGATGTTCAGTCATACTGATACAAAAGTCCCTGAGGAGCATAATCTGGAAGAAACAACAAAGAAGCCTGCAACAAAGAGAGCCATAAAACAAAAGGAAAAATGGTAGATAAAAGAGGAGCAGTATTACAGTATCTCGTGTGAAGGCAAGGCCATTACGCTGAGCTATGGTGTCAGAATTTTACTTAGACTTAGACACCAAAAAAAAAAGGGAAAGAAAAAAATGGACAGAAAGAAAAAGCCTGCTACCTTTTTTTTTTAAACTGAAGTTTCAGAGGTTTCCTCAAGTAGCTAGAAAACAAGGTATGCAAAACCTCAAAGCTATGAGGATCAGATGAATCCTTCTTTTCTGAAATAGCTGGCAAAGACACCCTTGACAACAGAACAATTTCCTACTTGAAGTAGCAGATTCTGTAACACGCATTCATTCTGGTTCACAGAATGAACCATTCTTGGATCCAGGGATTGTATGACACCAGAAACCAACCCTCAAAATTCAAGTAAACACAACACAAAGTCTCCCACATCACACTGCCAACAGCCAGGGCTGGGTCCAAAACTTAACCCTAAAAGCCAACACACCAGAAAGCCAACTCCATTTTACTGGTAGGCAAGACACTTTGTTGACTTACACATAAACTACCTGATCACCTCTCCCGAGTCACCAAAACAACAAAAGGATACAATCCAGTACACAGTTGGGTGGCCATATGAGAAGGATAGACAAGAGAAAAGCGAGCACAAGGATGCACAAAATGGAGAGTGAGCGAGAGAATCCAAATGCGTTAAAATGAGCAAGAGCATCAGAAAGGGCACAAAAGAGAGTACGTGAGGGAGTGTATGCACTCATCAGAGCTTGAGAAAGCATGAAAGAGCACAAGGAAATGCCACAGCAGCAGATAAGAAAGCAGTTTGAAATGAAGGATCTATCTGCCCCTTTTCCTTTGCCCCTGGGATTACGTGTCACCCTGACAAATCTTTCACTTGGCTTCTTTTTTCTTGTCTATTATGGCTTTAAAACCTGATGGAGTTCATGCCGCAAAATCTAAGTGTTTGCTCCATGTTAGATGGGCAATGCAAAACACTAGAGGAAGCTGCTTTTGGCCAAAGCAAACTTTGAACATATATATTAATAAAGTGAACGCTTCAGGGATCAAGGAAACAGGGTGGTCAATCAATATCGGAATGAAATCCAGAGATGTGTGTCCACTGCACTTCACGTAGTTGTTTTCCTAACTGACACCTTGCCTGGCTTCCTTGCTAGCAAGGGCAAATATATCAGGGCAAAATCCAAACAGTTCCATTTAATCCTGTCAAGCAAGAACAAGGAAGTTTATCAGGCTAAATATCACCTTCTTCCTGAGTATAACAATCTCTTCTTGATGAGAAATCCAAACTCACAGGGTCAACTGCTGAACAGCTCTTGAAAGGCTGCTTGAAACGAGAACATGTCAGCTGGGGATGGTAGTAAATAATAGTTAAAAAAATATAAAAATAGAAGCAACAAATTTCCTAACCTCAAATCCAGGCAAGCACTGAGCAAATCTTTCCCTTTTCTCCATCTTTAATTTCCAACTTTTGGATTTTAGAAATTCTACACGTGCACACCTTGGTTAGACAATCATGATACCACTGAGCTTCACAGGTCCATCCTTCCCTATATCCTCAGGGACCAAGGAAAGCACCATCCTATTCAGGACATTTGAATGTAGGTTCAGTGCTCACTCAAACAGAATCTAAAAACTATATCCAAAATTTTCACCTCTATGAGCACCTACAACCACTGTGATTTACTGTTTCTGGCCTTGAGTTTTAATAGAGTTGGGTTTTTCCTCCAATATTTTTAATGTATTTATTTTAAGACCCTAGAAAATGTTTTCAACAGCTTTTTAATCACATGCTAATTTCTAGCTGCATTTCTCAAATTAGAAAATCAGGAAATGACACCCAACTATTGGAGCACAGTCAATGTGAAAAAAACTTTTTTTGCCTACAGCACAAATATGGAAAACAGATTTTCTGGGTTCTGTGCTAAAACCGCTTCACACCAAATACAAGACTCTGACATTCAGACTTTCGTAAAGTGACCCTCCCACTTCTACTACTAATTTAAAATCTTAAAGCTCTTATTTCAGAGGTTCTGGCACCCATCTGCGCCTTGCAGAGCACAAGGCCTCCAGGAAAAGAGGCCAAAGAGACTTAACCTTCTGCCCACTGAAGTAAATGGAAAGTTTCCCACTACTTTGGTAGTAAATAAGGTCAAGGAACATTTGTCAGATGGGGTGTAACTGAAAATTAGGACACATTTCTCAAAATTTTGGCTACAGTTTACATGCACTTCAGTTTCCATGTTCAAGGTGACCTGCTTAGATCGTTGCAATGATTCGGTCGTTAGTTCTGCAGAACGCCTAATTAACATTAATATTATCCTTACTAAAGTCACTCAATGCACTACTAGGCCTTCATAACCTGAAAGACCCAATGGACTGATAAAAATCTTGCTATAATTACTTTTAATACCTATTTAGGGACTCCCAAATAGTGGCAGTGCATCACCTACGGTAACGTAGCAGCTCTCAGTGCCAGGAGCCTGCGAGTCCTCCCTGGACACTTCCAGGCAACGCAGAGGCTGACTCTGCTTCTGGGCAGGTACCTCCGCCGCTGGGGATGGCCAGAGCAGCCAAGCTTGGGAAGCACCGATTCCTCTATCCTGTTCAGCCTGAAGAAACTGGAAAACCCACTGGAAAGCCTTTCATCTTCAGTAATACTAAGCCATTCAGTAACACTGCTCACAGCTATTCTTACAAGCAACACTGAAAACCAAGGGAACGCTGCAGATCAATCTCTTTTTTACCATAAAGATATTCACAGAAACCTTCTAAACTCCATATCCCAAAAAAGCTTCTCCACAGCTTACCCCTGTGTAATACACACTAGCAATTTATTTTCCTGAGATTTCTGGGAAAAATAATGCATCTGGACAGTTTTTTTTTTTTCTTTCTTTCTGCATTTGCTGTCAGATAAGGCAGTCATCTAAGCTACAGATTCAGCAACAGGCTTAAAACACTCCACTTTATAAACAATGCAATTAGGAAACGTGCCAGTTCACTCCTCTTCCCAACCAAAGCTGAAGGGCAAAAAGGAAAAAAATCGCCATGGGCATCACGTTATGTACTTAAGATATCCAGAGTGGGGTTTATACTGGTACTCACAGAAGGAAGCCTGCCTGAGCTGGGGGCTTCTGCTCAGCTCCATGTTACTTCCCACCGAGGAGCTGCAGAGCCCGGCTGCCAGCAAAAGACAGATTAGAAACGGTGCTGCCAAGTGTTAAAAATGCTAGGCAACCGGGTTTTATTGAGGGCACAGAAAGACCTTGAGCCTCACCCCTCATTTTGGAGCAAATAAATGCCAAAAATGGAAAAGTGTACAAATTATTAAAATATACTAATTTTGCTTTCACTGTCAGAAGTGATTATGCTTTTTGCATTATCCTTGCAATGTTCTACAATAAGCAAACATCAAGTTATGCTAAAAGGCTATTATAAAACAAAGACAAAAAAAATCCCACCCATATTTAGAATTTTAAAGGAAAATCATTCATTTAAAATATATCAAAGAGTAATGAAAAGTCATCCAAAATTTAAAATACGATCCTGAATAACCAGATTCAAAATGAATGTTATTTTCCATGTATTACATACAAACTTCAATAGAATTTCACTGCCAGCTGGTTCTGTGCTCTTTTTTCCTTTTTTTTCCCCCCTTAACTGAGCAATTAAATTCCAGAAGCGAAGCTCTCAGTAATTCTGTCACAGCAGTTCTCATGTTCAAAGCACTTTCCAGGCATTAAACCCTCCAGCAACCCAAGGAAGTCAGTAAGGAAGTGTTAGCATTCCCATTTTACACAAAGAAAAAAAATGAAACAGATCCTCCAGAGTTTTTATCCAAGATCAGAGAAGCAGTTTTGATTATATACATACTAAGGGACAGATAATCCAGGCTGCGGCTCAGCAAAACATTTCTATTTAATAAAGCTCTTAATCACTTGCCTAGAGACTTAAATGTTCCTGTATTCACTTCAAATGAGCGTGCATGTTGTTAAATGAATATACTGATACAAACAAAGCCTCACAATAGCATGCACCAAGGAAGAAAAAGCCCCAGTGAGTAAGCTTTTGGGTGAAGTGGGGGGGATATAATCTAAAAAATCATGAAGGGCTGGAGGCAGGAGCTGGCCTAGAGCCAGAGTCTTTAAGCAGAGAGAAACGACAAGGAAAGCAGAGACACAACAGCCATATCTGCACTGGTAAATGGAGGAGAGCTCCAGGACGTTCTTGGGCTTTGCAGTGCTGTGATTCATACCCTTAAACTGCTAAGAGTGGACCTTGACAGGCTTTGGGCTGCGATAAACTGCTCTCCCCCGAGCACCCCTTCGGCATGGCTCAGGGGTTATCACAAGCCAGGGACATTTCTCAACAGGTAGCCACGCACGCAGCCACCGTGTTGTGGAAACAGTGGAATGGCACCCTCACAGTCACGGGTCCCTCCGTGCCAGCTGGTACCAGTGCTCCCAAACAGTCCGTTCCCTCGGGCAGATGTCCTTAGTGACTGCAGCCCACAGGAATCAGTGTAGCACACAGACCAACAACACTCACGCTCCATTGTGTTACACCATATTGGGGTTTTCTGCTACAACTGGCAGAGGCAGGGGTTCCCCAGAGTACAAGGGGCTGCAGAGCTTGTAGAACTAGCACAGGGAAAACAAATCACTTTTGCTTAGTCCATATTAATGCACAAGGGTAGGTGACAGCGTTTAAATCTACTGTTCAGACACTTCGACTACAGGATCCAAATACTGTGAGCAAGATACAGCTCTTAGACATCACTGGGCATCTCCTCTGTGACTCCCAGAAGTGGACCAGCAAGCTAAGGTCAAACACAGGGCTTGTTGGCTGTCACATGAGCTGGATGCCAAGCTCTGTAGATACTTATCTAACATTAGCATCTGTTTGCTTGGCAGGCTCCAAAGGCAATTCAGCTGACAACTCTGAATTTGCCTCTGGGTCTGTCACAAGATCATACAACTCTGGGACTTCTGGGAGTGTCTAACACTTCTTTGATTAAGATCACGCACATCATATATTACATCCATTTGAAGCATCCTTTGAAATCAGTGTTTGTGACCTCTCAGAATTACCCAGGTAGCGTGGCTGGCTTAAGTGTGTAAACTAAAGCCAAGCTCAAAGATCATTCTATTAGTTCTTCTTGCTTGCATCAAGATATCTTCAGCACGTTTATATAATGATCCCAAGATGAGCAAAATCAGACCTTTTGGTGTTAACATGGGTTGCTGCTACTGATAGAACACCAAGGGCTGCCCCTAATCTCGTCTAAAAATGAATAGAACAACTGTTCTGTATCAGCTTCACTATCAACCCCACTGCTTTAAGGTTTGATATGAGTGTGGAAATGAGATAATATTAAAATTCAGTAGTGGCTTACACAACTTTACATTGGTCTAAAAACTCATCTCATAAGGTTCAATTAATGAAAGTCTTTGTTTTTATATATATATATCTCTATATATATATATCTCAAACCAAAATGTGAGGAAAGATGGGATTACTTGTGCTGAAATGAAGGCCATGCTAAATCACCCTGTTATGTCAGGAACTAGAGGAACTCTTGGCCCTGAAAGATTCAATTCTAGATAGCTGGAGTGTGCAAAATCCAGTGATAATTTTGCCCTCAAGTTTAAATGTATCATTTTTCTATAATTACTCATTAAAAAAAATACTTAAAGAAAATAAGACATTTAAAATCAATGCACCTTCCCCCAGTCTGCATCTGATAAAGAAACTTCAAACACTGTTAACAGCCCCAGGAAATAAACCTCCCTGTTTTGGGATAGTCCCAAAGGACATCAATTACACAACAGGACTGGATCAGCATAGATTAGAAATACTACAGACAATGTCTAAAACAGCAACTGCTTGCTCGTCAGGCAGTTTCAGATTTTTTTTTTTACTTTTCAGGAATGTAGCCGCATGCAGGCAACCCAGTAATTACATAAAGCAGCCCTAAAAGCTCTTTCCAGTCTAATAATATAGTATTGCAAGTGGGAACACAGACCCTTCCCACTGCGTTCCCAACCGGGGAACATGGACTTCAAAGCTTCAAGCCTATCACGTTTTAACACTAAGCACCATCATTCCTTCTTCATCAAAAGGTTAAATGCAAAACATAGCTTCTGCCAGCACACCACTAAAGCTGAAAAGTTAAAAACAAAATAGTCTGGAAAAACAAACACCAGCAGGTCAGATTTCTATCTCCTCTACAAAGATTGATAGAGGAATTTTCTTAGGAGCCTCCCCAGATCAGTGGGGCTTCAAAGCATATGGTGATGGCTCACGAATCTGCAAGAACCTTCCCCAAGGCCATGCCTCCTGGAACCATATAGTTTGAGAGCTGCTAATTTGCAGCCCACACAGATAACATTTAGACATCCAAGCCCTTGATAGAAGTGCAAGGCTTCCGCCCCCCTCCCAATATCCTCGAATCTGTGCCTTGCAATCATCGCCGGCTGTTAAAATGGAGTCCACAGTAATTATTGCTGTGCTCTGAAAGCAGAGCGGCCTTTGCTGCAATACAGCAGTGCTGAGGCATGAGGCCAACCGAAGCCTCGAGTCTATTTTAATCCCACTGTAATTATAAATGATGGATATATAGATGAGATGCTTCTGAATTTTTGTTTGCACGAGGGTATATTCATGCATTGCAGAAAAGCGCTGCAGAGGAGTATCTGAGCTACTCCTGGCTGAACTGGCATCAGAGCCAATATAACATTAGCCCAACACTGTGCCCGAGACATCACTGCTGTCAGGACACGCCGCCACGTTCAGAGCTAACTACAAAACATACCTTTCCACCATCCTCCATTAAGCAGTGTTGACACATCCATTAAATACAGAATGAAGAGTAAAGGTGTTGACAGGTTTCTCCGAGGCAAAGCAGTAGAGGAACACACTGGTTAGTTGTTCAAAGGACCGTGAGAAGGGGAAAGTTTTACCCAAGTCAGAACCACAGAGAACATGCTGGAAAATTTGCCAAAGGCTGGTTGAGTTGAGAGAGACATCGTGTTCCCCAGCTTGCTATTGCCACTAGACCTCTCACCGCGGTGAAGGGGACAGATGCAGACCCAGACACCATTTCTTAACCCTGGAAGAAACTGGCTCACTACAACGACATTTTTATTTCACGTTGTTATCCCTAAGTGATGCAATACTTATCAGCAAAGTGGCAAATAAACTCTTTTTACTTCAAAAAGCAACATGTTGCTGCACTTTGTTATGAACATCATCTTGTTATGCTGGTTTTAGTTAAATAGCCTTGTTTGAGCTTGCACAATTAGCAGCTAATTCATGTGAGAAAGAAGTTTGCTTCTACACACACTTTGCACTAACTGGAGGGTCCAGTGTGAAGCAATATTGTATTAAATACATTGTTAGCATTAAGCATACTTTCCACTGAAACCAGTAAGGAGGAGTTCTGTAATTATTTACACTACAGGCCTTCTCCATACCAAAGCTGTTGAGTATTGTTTTCTTCCCAAACACAGCAAATTTGTAGAAACAAAATTATTTCCTCAGGATGCTGTGACTTGGAGAGGATCCAATCAGCCTCCTAAATCTTATTTTGGTGCCTTAGAATATACATCAGCTCAACAAATTATTGTCTGTTAGCTGTTCACATAGGTGTTCTTGAACCTCCTCAATTTCCAAGCAAAATGTGGGCTTTAACATTATTGGAGTGTCATTCAATTGGAATCAACAACAAATTGTGTAAGCAATGCATCAGGACAAATTTTGGATGTGCTACCTGAACATTCAGACAAGGTGTTTTTCCACACAAAAGGGAGAAATACAAATTTCACCTTAAAAAATAATAAAAAATCATCAAGAGCCCTGCCTCAGTCTTGTCACAAATGGAACTAGCTCTTATTTCAGCCTTCCATATGCTTAGAATGGATGTCTAGGTCTGCAAATTCTTTAGCTCTGTCTTTAAAGTCCTATAACCTCCTAGATAATGTAAGGCAAAAAGCTTGCAGCAAGACAGGAGGGAACACAGGGACACTGCTTGAGGGTAAATTAACCTACCGGAGGGAGGTACAGTTTTGGAGGCACAATCCAGCCCAAAATAAGGACCTCAGGATTTGACCTGTACCCAAGCACACTCACACAGAGAAGCTGAAACAGGCAGTAAAGCTTCCTTCCCAAAGATTTTGCACAGATTTTTGAGCTCCTTTCAACAGAAGAAATTCTTGTATCTGCCCACTGCCATCCCACTATTGCTCGTTCCAAGTATGCCCTGGGAAACTGTCTGCCGTAAACAGCCAACTATCAAGCACTCAGGAAAAAAAGTTCCTTTTTCAAAAAACAGACAAAGGAGAATCATTATCATAAAGGCCCTATTACGAGGAAAGAAATTTATTGTTGCACTAATGTTTCTCCTGATGATGGGAGATGAAGTCTTTCAAAAGATGTCAGAGTAGTACTTGGCCAGCTGGAGCTAAAAGCATACTGACAACTTCAGAAAGTCAGCATCAAACCATATAAAAATTGATGTTTTAGGTGAAAGAAAGCAAGACACTATGAACTACCCAGAAAAATCTCATGCATTTCATCTGTTTTTTGTGTGACAAGATTTACTAGCCAGCTGGTAAAATAATGAAGGAAAGAGGCCAGTAAAGCTATACAAAGCTAAGAGAAACTGCTTTGTACTAATTAGAAACAACGTGCAGTCTGATGACACTTTATAGACTTCAATTACCATACTCTGCAGGAAGGAGCTTTCAAACATCTGTATGATGATTATTCTCCTCTGGGACGTCATTTACAGTGCAAAGTATTAAAAACAGGGCCAAAAAATCAATTATAATCTTTGTAAATGAGCGTATTCTTGATCTAAGGGATTTGAACTGGTGTGTGGAAATTGGGTTTAAAAGGAGAGACAGAAACTGATTTGACAATGAAAAACAGGCAGCAAACCCCCCCATATCTGATTTGCACAAAATTAAACTTAAGGATCATTAAAATAATAATTTATATATAAGTGCAAGATCAAAAGAACATTATTAGAAGTGAAGCCTAACAAAGCCATGACTAACCACAAACAAGGTTCAAGGAGAGGCTTGTTTTATTTAATTTTTTAGGCAAATACCCAGAAATACTGCCCATTGACCAGGATAACTTGGATAAGTGAAGATATGTACACACTACGCAGGAATACAAAGTCAGATCTTTTATTTATTATTATAAGGAGAAGGATATTTATTATTATAAATAGGATATATATTATTATTATAAGGAGAAGGATATTTATTATTATAAGGAGAAATACCATGAAGCGGTGAGGATATGCAGGGGGAAAATTAGAAGGGCCAAGGCTCAAGTGGAGCTCATC